>JAOSBL010000212.1:30689672-30739371 GCA_027568915.1 Erythroxylum roraimae
GTCCTAATGAAGCCCAATCCCTCTCATCCTAAGCCAAATTACTATTCTACCCTTCCCGTTGAGGGTGGGATGTTACAATGATCTTGGGAGAATTCTATTTTGTTTAGAATATTATAGTTTTAATTTATACATTTAAGTTTCATTGGTTCAAAATTAAAATGAAATAATTTAAAAACTCATAAATTCTTTTTATATACTGCAAAATATTAAACTTTGACTTATATTTTAAAGTAAATTTTAACTGTTTGTTAATACGAAGCCCTTTTGTTAGCCTATTCGATCATGAAAACTAATTCATTGGTACTGTAACTTCCTAGTCAATTATTTAGTACAAGTAGATTTATTTTCACGAATATAACCATATTTAATTTGGTAAATTATACAAAAAATCATTTTTTAATGCAGCAAAGGAAGCATATTCAACTTGACAATGCCAACTATGATTGCGAACAAGAACGAATTGTCACACATAGCAACTGATGTAATTGGCATGTTGACCAAATTTTCGAGGCAAAGACACAATATTGACATGATTCATATTTATTTATAGATAATAGGATGGAAATTTCTAGAAAGCAATTAAGGCCGTCAAATAACTGATAATATCATCATCACCCAGGAAGTGATCCATTCGATGTGAAGGAAGAAAGGGAAGACCAGATTTTTAGCGATCAAAGTGGACCTAGAAAAAGCTTATGACCGTCTCCGTTGGGACTTTATACAAAACACTTTAAAGGAGATTGGCTTTCCAGTTCAACTTATCTGGGTCATTATGCAGTGTTACGATGGTGACTATGCAGGTGGTTTGGCAAGGCTCAGTCTCTGATCCTTTTAGCCCCTCACGTGGGATACGGCAAGGTGATCTGCTCTCACTGTACCTTTTTGTGCTATGCATGGAACGTCTAGGACATCTTATCTCAAGAGAGGTGGGACAAGGAAGTTGGAGACTGATACATTTGAGCCCTACAAGGCCACCTATATCCCACCTTTTCTTTGCAAACGACCTGGTGTTGCTCGCGGAAGCAACGGATTCCCAGGCGCAAGTAATCGCTAAGACTTTGGAAAAGTTCTGTAAGGCTTCAGGGCAGAAAGTTAACATAGACAAAACGAAGATTTTCTTCTCCAAGAACGTTAAGCTGGAAACAGTGCGCCGTATCAGTCAAGCCCTTCACATCCAGAGTATGAACAATCTAGGAAAATATCTAGGAGTCCCCTTACTTCATGAGCGTACCATGCGCAACACTTATCAGCACATCCTAGATAACGCCCAAAGGAAATTAACAGGATGGCGAGCCAGACAGCTGTCGCTAGCGGGCCGTGTCACATTAACTCAGTCAGTGATTTTGGCCCTCCCGGTATTTACTATGCAAACAGTGCGCCTGCCAAGACGTCTCTGTGATGACTTGAAACAAATTAAGCGTAACTTTATCTGGGGTTCCACGGCAGAGCAAAGGAAATTGCCCCTTGTCAATTGGGATGATGTGTGTCAACCCAAAAAGGTCGGGGGCTAGGCATTAAGTGCATTAGATCCTCCAATGATGCCTTCTTAACCAAAATGGTCTGGGCCCTGATTACACAACCTACGGCCTTATGGATCAGGATCTTACGGGTGAAATATCGTATGAACCCGTACCACATCCCTAACTCGATAGAAAGGGCAAGGGCTTCGAGCTTTTGGCGGGGAATTGCGGCCACTTGGCAGTATGTCCTCCAAGGTATCAAATGGAAACTGGAAAATGATAGACACATCTACTTTTGTCAGGATAACTGGGTGAAAGACTGTGGACCGCTACTCTATGTGGTGACCTTTCTAATACCAGAGGGTGACCTGTATGCTAAGGTAGCGGACATGCAACACGAGGATGGCAACTGGAAGTGGAATTTGTTTCAACATTACCTGCCATCCTCAGCCTGTATGGATTTAGCGGAGATAACCCCCAATGTAACCAATCCAGCAGAAGATACCATAAGATGGGGCTACACTGAACATGGGAAATTCACAGTGGCGTCAGCCTATGAATTGATCGAACGGCACAACTCGGACAATTATCATAGTCTCTGGCCATTAATTTAGAAATGGGCGGGTCCCCAGCGGATCAAAGCATTCCTTTGGCTCATGACCAAGGAGAAACTCCTAACGAACCAACAAAGAGTGGCGAGACACATTGCGACTGATAGCAGCTGTCACATATGCGGAGAGGAAGAATCCACCTTACATGTCATTCAGGACTGTCCGAGAGTGCTAGCTTTTTGGAGGAAATTTCCCACGAAAGTAGTCGGTATGGAATTTTTCCATCAGGACGTGGAGGTTTGGGTGAACTCTAACCTAACGAAACACTCCCAGGTGATGCAAAGGGAATGGACTACTATTTTTGGAATCGGGTGCTGGATGCTTTGGACTCGACGAAACAAAAGTCTTTTTGAAGAAGGTTTTGTTTGGCCAGAGGATGGTACGAAGGCAGTTATGGAGTACGTGGCGTGGATCGTAAGGGCGAGAGTAGTGGAAAGCTGTGTGTTCCCGAATCAAGGCCTCTTAGTGGGCAGGACAAAATCGCCAGAGGAATGGGTAAAACTCAACACAGACGGAGCTTTTAAATCGGGGTCGTGCATCGCTACCGTTGGAGGATTAATTTAGGACTATCACAGGCAGTGGTGCGGCGGATTTTTTCAGCATATTGGTAGCAGCCCGCCATTAACCACCGAGCTCTGGGGAGTCCACTCGGGCCTCACACTGGCTTGGTCACTTGGGTACCGTCGGGTCATCTTAGAAGTGAACTTATTAGAAGTCATTAACATACTCTCCTCTCCCATTCCCGAGTTTGATATAAATAATCTTTTGTTGGTAGGTACAAGTAGATTACTCCAATGTGATTGGGAGGTGCAACTCCAGCACGTACACCGTGAAGGGAACCAGTGCGTCGATAACCTGGCCGCCCTTGCAGGTAGGGCAAGCCCCAGAATTCATATTCTTTAGGAGCCTCCAATGCCAATTCTGGATTTCATCCACAGAGACAAGCTTGGAGCAGTGTACCGTAGAGCTTTACACTAGTTAGAATGATCGTGTTTTAGTTTTTCCTTGTAAAAAAAAAAAAAAAGAACCTAAGCTAGTAATCCTCCCAAGGGCTACATTCATGTGCTCTTCACGTGGGCCTGCAACTTAAACTTTGATTAATGGAGATCCTTTGAATAACTGGTCATCATCATTAATAGTTATGATATATCCTTTATGATAATGGGGACTAGGAATACTAATTTTTTTTGTAACAAATCAAATAAATATTAAACGTGAGGTAGATTAGTCATTAATATAAATAATATCTATTTCTTCTACCAAAATAAATTAAAAAAAAAAGACTAAATCTACTGGCTCTCTTTTTATCAGATACATTAAATGGCCCCTTATTTTTAGTTCTATTTACTGTAACCCCCCAATCTTAGCCATGGCCGTCCATTTTACGACATTGTCAGCGCTTCGACGGGGACTACTATCGAAGTCTTCGCCTGTCTTCTTTGGATGTTTCGACGCCTACCCATCATTCTGCTTCACTGTCTGAGTGTACTAAGCTCCCCATTCAAGTGACAGAGCGAAATTAAATGGGTCGCGCTTAGAACCTTACTAAAAACCCGATCTTTAGTACATCCAGTCTCTGTTTACCAAAACTTGCTTCTGTTGTTGGTGAAGTGAGTGTATGTCTGCTGCCCCAGTCTCTATCTACAGGTAGTTTGATCTCTGCACTGTGCTTTTCTTGAATGGCACTTCGTTTTTTATGTCAATTTATGGTGTTTCTCAGCTTCATGTCTTGTGAAGCTGAAAGGTGAATTTGTGTGATGACTCTTTTTTTTGATGATTGAACACTTTTAGTTGACCATCTGGCTAGATGGGTTTGGAATATGAATGCTAAAGGTTGAATTTTTGGTATGGAGTTAACTGTTTGATGTGGGTGTTTCATGTTAGAGTAAAATGTTACAAGGGTTTATAACTGGCAAGAGTAAGTTCTGGTCATTTTGACATTTGTTGATTCAAGCCCAGTTTCTGTTAGTGAACTACATTATGCCCGTACTAAAAATTCTAGTATTTTCTTCTTGAGTTGGACGTAGCGTTTCATTGTTTAGCTTATTCAACTTTTCTTGTTAGGGGTTCGTGAGGATTTTGAGTTCATCTTTGCAGTCGTCCTCCTGGGATTCTGCTTTGGTCCTCTGTTTTTTCATTTTTAAAAGTAATTTCTTGTTTCAGTGTGGTAAAAGAGCTACCGTAATGCTTTTGCCTTCTGTAATCCTCCTCTGTTAGTGCATATCTGTTCTGGAATTAGGTTAAGATTTGATGCATGTTACTTAGTCTTATTAGGATGAATAACTAGTGAAAATATTATAAACTTTGATGTCTTTTCTGTTTATAGTGGTCGCTTTAAGATTTAAACTAGTTGATCATTGCAGTTGAGCACCAGTGCAAAATTTGTTCCTCAAAATGGAAAGTCCTCCAGAAACCTGCAAATTGTTCATTGGTTCATTTCATGCTATGGCGTCATGCAGATCTAAAATATGCACATTTGGAAGATAGAACTTTATTGTGCTTCTATATTTGACCAATAGCCAAAGATCGAAACAAATGATGAGGGCTTTTAAACAAGATGAAGTAATAATTGATTGTTTGATAGCTGTATAGAAATGAACCCAACTTGACATGAAAATCTTGCACTTGTCTATTGAGTGTGTGGGAATTGAATTACATGAAAGACATGAATTTCTGTGTTTCATTGGAGGGTAGTAAAATTATTTCTTCAAAGTAAGGTTTTTATGGGTGTTTCTTTCTATTGCCAGCTGAACTCTTTTCGCTGTCTTTGTTATATACTGGACTCTAGGTTGGACTAACACTTACTGTACAGAGGAAGGAATAAGAATTCTGTCGTGGAAAAAGTTCATCATGACCAAGCGAGTACCAAGTAGAAATGGTCGATCTAAAGGAATTAAATCAAAGCATGTTTTACAGATTTGTTTGTTGCTAGGTATCAGCTTCTGGTTAATCTACCAAGTCAAGCATTCCCATGATAAGAAGAAGGAGCTTAATGAGAACGATGCAAGAATCTCTGCTAGCTCTCAAAGTGGTGATGAGATGGTGAAAATTGGAAGGAAAGATCTCCATCCTCGCGTTCCAAAGTTTGTGAAGAATGAGAAACACGAGGAAGATGAGGAAGAGGATAATGAAGAACAGGAAGAAATAAACAAGAAAGAAAAACTCAGGCATGATCAAGATCAAGAAGAAGATGAAGAAGAAGAAACTGTGCATGAAGAAGGTTCTAAGCATGAGGAAGAATATAAGAAAGATGATGCAATCAAAGAAGATGATAAGAAGAATGAAGAAGAAGAGCAGGAAGAGGAAACCAAGGATGAAGAGACAGAAGACGAGGGCGGAGAAGGTGGCGATGATGGAATAGACAAACATGATCAAGAAAAGATGGAAGGAGATGCTAATGGTGAAGAGGATTTTATTGAAGAAGAGACAGAAAGAGAGGAAGACAGTGAGGAGGAGAAAACTGAGAATAATGAAGGTAAAGATAAGGGGCTTCAAGTAGACCATGACC
Source organism: Erythroxylum roraimae (assembly GCA_027568915.1). NCBI lineage: Eukaryota > Viridiplantae > Streptophyta > Magnoliopsida > Malpighiales > Erythroxylaceae > Erythroxylum > Erythroxylum roraimae. The sequence continues at coordinate 30,695,252 of JAOSBL010000212.1, forward strand.
CTTCTCTAGAGGATCGAGATCATGAGAATAATGCTCATGAGGCCCGAGAGGAGCATTACAAGGCAGATGATGCTTCAAGTGCTGTGGCCCATGATGGTTCAAATACAAGCACTGAACCTGAGAAGTTGGGTGCTGATACCTCAAATGAGAACTCAGGACGAAGTGATTTAGAGCAGAATAATAAATCTATTAACATTAGTAATGCTCAAGAGGAACATTACAAGGCAGATGATGCTTCTGGTGCGGTGACTCGTGATACTGCAGCTAATAGCTCAGAACTTGAAGGGGCAAGTTCTGAGAAATCAAATGAGAACTTGTCAACTGATGACTCGGTACAGGAGAATGAATTGGATGGAAACAATGCCAAGGATGTTAGAGGGGATCAGACCAACACAACATCACAGTCAAAACAAGGTGTAACAGCTGAATATGTTCCTTCAGATGAAAATAAAGAGGGTGATCTAAGCCTGCACAACCCTCACCCTCAGAACAAGTCACCTGAAGTTGCATCTGCATCCAATAATCAGCAGCAAACAAGCAATAAGTTGGTTGAAGTAAGTGGTGGAGATAATTCCAAAGATGGGAGCACAGGTGCTTCTGGTTCATCTCAGCGGAGTGAAACATTAAATAAAATATCAAAGTCAATTGAAACTCAAAATGGAACAGTTGATGGTGCAACTACCGAGGAAGTAGCTAGCCAAAAAATTATTGAATTAGAGCATAGTAACGACAACATCGTCTCAAACAGCAGTCAATTGCAAAATAATTTGGTGGTCTATGATAAAACAGAGCATATAGAAGCAAATGGCGGGAACTCATCAAATTCCTCCGGTAATTTGGATTTGTCTGATAAGACGATCAAGCCTGATGTAGCTGCTGATGCTGACATCAATTCTGAATCTTCTATTCAAATAAACAAGGTTACACATGCTGATATGGAACTGAAATCTGGCAGTGACAATGAATCGGCTGAAAAGTATAAAACCACAGGCTCCTCTACCATCAATGTGATTGGAACAGCAGATGCACATGAACACGTTGATTCTTCTATTGACGAAGATGGGAATGACAATCGTATAGATCTGGATACCCTGCCAAATCATAGTATTGAAGGGATCAATAGTAGAGATGCTGCATCAGAATGAGAAGTCTGACAAAATATGCTACCTGCTTATGGCCAACCTTTCACACTGTTTTCGTGTGCAAACATGGAGGTGTTTTATTTTATTTACTTCCACTGACTATGCAAGTATTTTCTGTGTCTAAGGGGGAATATGTTTATGTAACTTTGGGCTTTTTTTTAGGCAGTTTACGATGTTAATGGCTTTATTGGTGTAATTATAAGCACTTATCTTGAGGTCCTTTTTTTTTTCTCTCTCTTTTTAATATTTCTAAGCTTCTTTTGTAATGTATGTTGCTAGCTTATTTCTAAGCTACAATTGATCATGGTTCAAAATAATTATTTTATCAATCATATATTTGATGTGATATTGAATATTTATCTTTCCTTACGATTAGTTAACTGAAAACATGTTATTTAATTAGCCCTTATTGTTTACCAACTTTAGATACAATTTAAAATTTAATTAAACAATAGCTTTAAGAAAATAAAAACCATCGAAATAAGATAACACAACCCTTGTGGTTGCATTCACTTTAGTTGAATGCTTTCTTTAAAATTAATAGTTTTAGCGGCAGCAAATTAGAACTTTTAATTGTTACAATTGATCAAAAGAATCGAACTTTTACATATTCAAACTTTAATCCAGTAAATAATCATTTCAATCAATAGACTAATTAATACATAAATAAACAAAACACCTTCACATTAAGACTTAATTACCTCCCAATCTTCAAAGTTCCAAAAAGCCTTCACTTCGTTCAATTAAGACAAAGAAAATTAGCCAACAATGGTCAAAAAAATAACCAACTTCTAATTTCAAAAAAAAAATTCAACGTCTGCTAAGGAGGGGAAAGAGACTTTGTGAAAAGATGAAAATTTTAACTGGAACTTAGACGCTCCTCCACCTTAATCCTATTTATAACCACTTTAATTTTGTATAGAGATCTTTTTTTTAATGTAATTCTTTAGATGTTACAAATCATATCTTTGATGAATTATATCCATATTTGACTAAGATAAAATTTAAATAACTTTTAACATGTTTTTCTCTCACAAATTCAAAGTCTAGAAGTTGTGATTGTTACATAACGTGCCCACACTTAAGATCATGCTACACTATTTCACCATAATTTTAACTTTATTCCAATAATATGATCTAAATATGCCAATTAAAACAATTTTTTAGCTCAAATCTTTTTTATTCTTCCTTTGATTATTTTATAATATTGCTCTTTTATTTAAAATTTTCTATTTTGAATTGAGGGTTAATCCTTTTTCCAATCAAATAATATCTCCATCCCCTTTCCTACAAAAGTAAACAAAAATATTGAGTTTGAATACAATAAGATAAGAATATGGAGGATTTAAATGATAAAAATTAGGAAAAAAATTGTGACACCAAATTCTCCAACACATAATCATTGTTTTTCCCTAAGCAAATAAAAAATTAAGAAAACAAGATAGCCTAATAGTTTTCACCAAACTACTTCTCATGAGATTAAACCATGCACACTGCTTAAGACTTAGACTAGAAAAGAGGTAAGTATTAAAATACATCAAAGTTGATTTTCACTCCAAAAAAATATGAAAAGAGGACATTAAAAACAATCTTAATCAAAAGATTGCACAAAGCCTTAGCGAACTGTCTTACGATGTTCCCTCTTTTACATAAGTGTTTACTTTCAAACTCTTGTCACGAGGAATACACAACTATAAACTTACTCATACACCAAATATCTCTCACCATGAACATATGAAGGCATGAATCGAAAGGACTTTTTAATAATTGGTTATAATGTGGCTTGGGTTAAGGGTTGGAAAGAGAGAAATTATAGGTTAAAATCACATATCTTTAATAAGGTATTAAAAAATATAAAAGAATTTGACAAAAACCAAGTACTCAATTTTTCAATATACTATGGATGCAATTATTTTCCTTTTTTAGAGAAAAAATAAATCATCAACCTGAAAATTAAAACCATGACACAAACTTAAACTAAGTACAAAATAAGTAGCTTGTAAAACACAATTTAAAGCAAAGTCACTCTAGTTCCCTAAATAGCTTAAGAATACTTTACTAGAACATATAGTTGAGTGATAGAATATATATGGTTAGATTTATGATGTGAGTTTTGAAAAAACAACGAAAAGGATTTTACAAATGGCTTAAAGGGGTTGAACTATAGATAATTAACTAAGGTGATTTTTTAAGTTAAATACAAGGGAGGCCTTTTTCATATTCAAGTTCTCATCCAATTAGTAATTCAAGTTGGCTCAATGCAAGTTCTAGAGGTATGCAAATGACAAATAATCACACACCAAAGAGAAATGGAGAGACAAAAGATGTTTTATCCTTTAAGGTTCAAATGCTCACAAGTTTCAATCAAATTCACTTGATCCTCATACAATACTTTATCAATCAATTGTCTTGCTTTGTCTAAATGCATACCGTAGATATATTTCAACTTATTAATGTGTTTAGCTTTCATATTAATTAGTTTTAATCCAAATTCATAAACACACACACACACACACACACACACACACATACACACACACACACACAGAGAGAGAGAGAGAGAGACCAATTCATTCAAAACAGTTTAGAAAAAATTCTTTAGCACTTCTTATTTCATCAATTCCTAAAAGCATTATGCACAAATAAGAAAGTGTTCAAACAAGGAAACATATTCCCACCCTCACATCCGTTTAAAGCATTGTCATAATATTTAATAGTAAAATAAAAATATAGCAAATAGGAAATGAAAGAGGGAAGATGAAGAAACTACCCCAATTTTCTTTTTGTTTTAGGTGGGAGGGCAACTCATGGAGAATGTGAAAAAGGGGGCATAAACCTATGGTCTATGGAAAGGTCATTAGATTATGCTCCATTCAATATAATTTGCTCTCAATCCTATCCAATCATGCTTAAATAGTTTGTTGGGTTAAGGAAGAGGAAGGGGCATCTTCCTGTAAGTTGCTAGCTGGTCATTCTATAATTGAAGGTACGTTACATTAGAATTTCCTATAATATTAGATAGTTGGACCAAGTGGAACAAAGTTGAAACTGTCATCAAATTGTTTTTTGATGATCTGCATCCTAGCTAAATAATCTAAATCCTAGGATTCCATCTCATAGGTAATGTACATATCAATTTTATATAAATCAAGTAAATCTAAATTAACGACTAGTTGAGTTATATAGGAACCTAAGATTAAAGGTTTATTTTTCTTTTGAATCATATAATGAAGTGGATCTCACTTAACTAAATTTTTGTGATTTGAATGAGCAAACTCATAATCACATGAATTTATAGGGTTGAGAAAAATATATAAGATATGTTTTGGCAAGACTTGTTACCTAATGGATCTAGAAATCACATGATATGTGATTAATAAAGTTGTTATCTACCTAATTTAAGTTTAGTTGATTTGTTGAGCAAACTCAAGATCAACTAAATTTGAATAGGATCTTAACCTACTAGAAAGATTAATCTTTGTAGTGGGTTATTGATTTACCAAAGAATTCATTCTAAATTTGTTGGATTTATATTGATCGCCTTTCTGAATAGTAATGAGGGCTATTATTTTAAATAAAATAGGGGAGTAAACAAATACATTATTAAATTTCTTATCCCATTTGGTAGTCATAGAATATAATTAATTACTTGTTTATTTATATGTATATTCTGTTATGAGTGGATTTTACCTTGTTTAGTATAGTTGATACTAAGTTAGTTAACCAAATTTCTTATATATAGGTTATGTTTGAGAAGAGTTCTCAAAGATAGATAGAAAATTTGTATGTCTATTATGCAATTTTGCTATATTCCCTGTTGAGGATTCGGTAACAAAGTTTTAGAGATAAGTTAAAATCATATTTATGATAAAATGTTTTAACATTTTGAGTTGAATGATGTCTCATAAACTTTATTAACAACATGTATGATGTATCTCAACACCACAATAGTAAGATGAGGTTACATAGATTAAAGTTGAAAGATGCACAACCTTGATGAAATTGTTTCATTCAATTTACTTTACTAAAAGCATAAACATGGACATCAAGTAATGGCTTTGCTATAGTATGATAATAGCTGTCATATGAAGAAAATAATTGCATAACTTTTCTTACCTATACGTGATATGATAGAGATCATATGTATTTTTAGTTCATGTTTATAAGTATTTGATACTAAATTTAGATTTAACATAGTTATAATGTTCAATGCATGATAAGAATTAGATTGTTGAGTAAAGTAGTTGATCCAAGTTTTTGCAGATAGTTTGTATGTGTTGGATTAAAAGAGAATTATATGTGACATAACTGGCAAGAATATTAAGTTGGATAACTAAGACTATCTTTTATGCCATGTTGGTTAAATCAGCATGATGAGAATCATATACTTATATTTCATTAAATTACTAATGACTTTATGTGATATAGTCATATGTATTAAATGAAATAATGATTTAAAATTTTGAACATTGATCTAAGTAGAAATTAAGCATTGAGAATGCCGAAGCACTTCGATGAGATGGATTTTGTGAGTTTTAAATTTTTAGTTATCTATAGGGAATGAGATTCTCTGGTGAATACGTTCATATTAAAATTCCATAAAAGTATAGATTTTTTTACGGTAGGAAAATACAATATAAGATATTATATAATGCAATATTATTTTAACTATAGCTATGTCTAGTATAATGACTTACCTTCAATTGTTCCAATTGAATTAACTAGTAAGATTTCATAGTAGATATAAAACATTAATTCTTTGAAAGAGTTAAAGTTAATGAATTAAGAATGTGATGCTTAACTGAAATATATATTATCCACTAAGTTTAGAACTAAACTGGGTAATAAAATCTTGTGAGATATCTAAAAGGTTGGATACAATCTTACAAACCTATTGAACAAATTGTTTATTTCAATGTGTACTTATAGGAGAATGGTTCTTAAGATAAGTAGAAGGAGTAAGATGAATTTTTAAGAGTTCAAATCTCAAAACAATACATCTAATTGGAACTAGTGCCTTTGTTGATACTTTTGATGTATAGTTGAAAAGCTATGAGACATTGAAAGATTCACTTTTATTATAAAATCAAAGAGTTTGTTTTAGAGATGATTGTGAATTTATCATGTCTACAAGAAAGTTAGTGGGAGCATAATTGTTCTTTTTAATGGGAGTATGTAGAGACATATTACTCACAGAGAATGTATTTAGGAAATTTTTCTTAATTATGATGATAATTACGATGAAAGTTATAAGATTCAAGTGCTTACTATAGAGAATCTTGTAGAAATCTCTTATTAAGTCATTGCCTCAGTAGTAGCAAGATTGTCATATGGTGATATGGTATAAGATACATAAACCATCAGCTTAGTGTAAGTGAGAGATTGCTGGTTTATGCCCAACAACTAATCAGCTAGTTATAGTTTAGTGACAAAATAATTTAAAGGCATTCTTCATCTTGTACATATTTAAATGTATATGATAAAGTCTATGAGATAATTATACATTATAAATGTTTATGAGATTCAAATTGCATTTATGTATTATCTCTAAATTGTTTCTAGTCATTGTTTTATTAAGAATGGACATTAATAAAACATAAAAATACTAGCACTGCCTTAGTAGTAGCAAGATTGTCATATGGTGATATGGTATAAGATACATAAACCATTAGCTTAGTGTAAGTGAGAAATTGCTAGTTTATGCCCTATAGCCAATCGGTTAGTTATAGTTTAATGACAAAATAATTTAAAGGCATTCTTCATCTTGTACATATTTAAATGTATATGATAAAGTCTATGAGATAATTACACGTTATAAATGTTTATGAGATTCAAATTGCATTTATGTATTATCCCTAAATTGTTTCTATTCATTGTTTTATTAAGAATAAACATTAATAGAACATAAAAAGACTAGCACACGTTATTTTTTCCTTATGAAGGAAGTAGTTAATCTTATAGACTAAAGTATGATGATACTTAAACAAACGTATTAATACATAGTAGAGAACAAGTTCACTTAACTGACCTCATATGACAAAACCATTTGGAACATTATTTGTATGTCTATGAAAATTCTCTTTTTGATAATTGTATAAGAGATACTTTGACTTGAGATCTCTTAAGTTATCATATATAGGGATTACTACATTTTGATACTATTTATGACTTGTCCTACTCAAGGATAGTTTAATCGGTAGTCAATAGATATAACATGAACTATATGGAGGTAGTTAAGTGATCAAAACAGGATTCATCACCCTAAAGTAATTAGGGATAATTTTCTATTATTTATTATTAGTATTAATTTGGGAAATCCTCGGACAAGGTAGAATGAATTTTTGTAAATAGTTTACAAATTTCATTATTTGAATTAATAGCTAATGGTGGAGAACTAATATGATTGGACTCAAAATAAAGTAGACATTAATTTCATGCTTTATGTATAATCAAAACATTGTATGATAACATGATTGAATTATATGAAAATTTTATGCATGGACAAGTTAATCAAAACCACTTTGACATTCCTAAATATTTGAGTGGTGATGATATACTTCTAAACGCTAATCTTGATCTATGGATATAAACTATTTAATTAGAGAAATAAAGATAAATTGAAGAAGTTTAATTTATCTAATCATAAATATGATTTAGGGTTATAATTTGTATCTATTTCTAACATATTTGAGAATCTAATGGGTTACACATAAAAAACAAGTTGAAGAAAGCAAAGATATTTTAATCAAATTGGACTTAATTGTAAAGTTTGAGAAACTTTTTAATTAATTATGAGATATTTAATAAATAAGGATTAATAAGAGATATTATATCTTATTTGGGCATAATTGGTATTTAATTAGAATTATTTATAATTCTAATTAAAGTTTAATTGAAAGTAGAATTTAATTTTAATTAAATTACTAAAATGTTTAGAACCTATTATAAATAGGCTTAAGCTCTAATGGAGCTAGCACTCCTTTCCTAATCCTCTCTGTAATAGTTGCAAAGTTCTCTCAGCTTGTCCTGTGAATACTATTAGAATCTGGATACTTATGCGATTATGGTGGTTGAGATGAACTAATTTTGGAAACATTTCGAAGGATATAATCAGAATATGATGAAGTTTTGAAATAAAGTGCAAATTATAATTCTTCCTTTATTAAGATTTATGTGTTAAAATCATTTTATAGAATTTTAGTGATCTTGATTTTTTGGAAATTGAACGAAAAGGTTTCATATTTAGTTCGTTGCATACCAGATTAGATCCTGACATGATTTCTCAAAACATGGCTATTACAAAGGCTACGAAAGCAACAACTACATCCTTGTCAAGTGTACATGTTGTGTCCCAATTTCAACCTTAGGCTTACCATACTTTTTTAAATTGCTTACCATAGCTTTTGTTACCTTATACAATTGATGACATAACAAAATTTGTAAACAAAAAATATGACAAGAATCCAACTACAACTTTGACCATGACCATGACCCAAAGTTCATAACCATATATTTAAAGAACTAAGTTATCAAAATTGCAAATAACAAGTAAAAGAAATATTATATAGTAGTTAAAACTTTTAGAAATTAAGAATAATTGTTGTTATGAGACTGCTAAAATATCAAATTTCAGGATTGAATTTTAATTTTAACGCTGAAATTTTTTATAGTTGAGTATAACTGGATTATAGGGTTTGATTAATATAAATTGAGGCTAATATTTTAGAAATTAATATGATTAAAATTTAGGGTTTTCTTTGTTGGAAATTCGGGTTAAATTTGTTAGAATTTGGCAAGGAACACAAACAATGGAAGATAAAAAATTAAGAATGAATCTTTAAGTCTAAGAATCAATCCTAGAAGAAAGCATCACACCTTCTGATTGAAAACTCAAGTTTATAGAAAAAAATCAAGATATCTTCTTATTGAAGGGCTGAATATATACATATTTATAAAAAGTTATAAAAATCTTTATTCTAGTAAGAAAGATGTTCCTAAATAAAACATCCAATGAAATTTGAACCTTATTCTAATAAGCATTCTTTATTCTTCAATAAGTTTAAGTCCTAAATAAATTACAATAATATATTTAACTTATTATTATTCCCATCTAATAAAGAAAACATAAGTAAATTTCAGTTCTTATTGTCTTCCTTGTCACTTCAGCTCTCACTCTTCATTTAACCAAATTAGCTTGTGATCAACTAATATTTCCTTTTTATATTTCTTTTATAAACTTTAAATCTCTTTTGTGTCAATTATTCCCCGCTTAACTAAAGTCGTTCTCGGTGTAAAATGTGTCAATTATTGATCATATAAGTCTACATTCAACTTTTAAAATTCAGATTCTAAAATCTAAGTATTGTCATAAATTGATTTTTTTTAATATTTGACAAGAAATTGTTGATATCCACCAGCTCCTGTGACTATAATTTGTTCATCTAGAACATCCTTTATGTCCTCTTTAAGATAAGGAATGGTTGGAATTCTTATGGATGTAGTGGGAGATTGTATATCATCAAGTCCACGATAAATAGTTAAGTCTGTAATAATAAAGACAGGAGTAATTCTCATACCACTAGGCAATTCCAAAGTGTAAGCATTTGCACTTATCTGCTTGAGAATCTTATAAGGTCCAACACTAAGAATAAAGTTTATTCAAATGTTGTACCTTCTCAAATATATCCCTCGTGTGTTGTACAAAACTTTTAGCTTCAATACTAATATGTGTTGCTTGTAGAACCAAATCAATAGGCTTCCTTAGTTAATTCTCAAAACTATCTTAAAAGAAATATTACCGGTTAACTTATATCTAGAACTATACTATATATGCAAATTATTTTATAATAAGAACTAGGTCTTAATTATTTACATTATGTCTATATAAACATATTAGTAAGTCTCTTAAGTTTTTATTCACAACCTTCATTTGACCATTAGTTTGGGAAAAGAACGAACTTGAAAATTGAAGCTTAGTGTTTAATATTCTTCATAGAGTTCTCCAAAAAAACTTATAAACTTTAAATCATGATTAGAGACGATGGTTAAAGGTAATCTATAGAAACATACAACCTCTTTGAAAAAGAGTTTAACGATATAAACAATATCATAAGTCACGACTATTTTACTTGTAGATAGTTTCATAACAAAACCAAGTGACTTATTTAAAGCATAAGTATCAAGAACATACATATTGTTGCTTTTATAGTCAAATACACTAACTTGGCATCATTGTTGAATTTTGACTTTGTAAGTGCACTCATAACTTCTCATTTACATATGTTTTGCTAGTTTTGAATTTTCATTGAAATCTACTTCCCTTTCATCACTCACTACAAAATAATTTTCATCAATTCGATTTGCTATTTTCTCAACACTAAGGATACAATCAAGTTTTGAACCAACAAGCTATAAAACTCTTAAAACTTGTAGGTTAATCTTTTCAACTCCCTGTTCTGTTAGTTTAGCTTATTTTCTTATTATTTCAGCCTATTGTCCTGTTGTTCAGCCTATTATTATAGTGTTTTTAAATTTTTTTCAAGTGTTTTAGCTTGTTTAGGTGTCTCAACTTGCTATTTAAGTGTTTCAACTTGTTATTCAATTATTTTGGTTTTAGGAGCAAAGAATTCACTTCCCCCTTCTTTTCTTCAACTTTAATGGTGTGATCATCTTGCATTGTCAAATTCTTTGTATCATCAAGTACCTAATCACCTTTTGCATACGGGCTAGAAGATTCCATTTGATTAGTTGAAAAAGCCAATGTGTAATAGATTTAAAGAATCAAAATTAGCGTATGATTTTTCGGAAAAGATTTTTCATTGCACTGCATTCTATTGATTAATATCAACCCTTCATCTTGCTTATTAGCACATTTACCATTTCTAGCATTAAGTATATATTGTTGTTTTGTAGAATTATTTCTTTTGAGAGTTTTGAGTTTTATGAAATGGATTTCAAAATTGATTAACCTCCCCAAAAATATCAAACATACTTTTTGTGGAAGTTGTTAAATGTAAGTTGATTTTAGAACATGTTATAAACGAGAATCATTGATGCCTAACTTTTTTGCAAATATTATGTAAGTTGATTTTAGAACACATTATAAACGAGAATCATCGATGCCTAACTTTTTTGCAAATATTGAGAAGTATTTTGCCTTGCTTTAAATCACTTAATATTCTTGTATATGCTCTCTTGTCATATGTTGTTAACAGTTAAAACTCACATAAACTAGGAAATATGACTATTATTAAACTGATGGAATATCAATTTTCATTTTTGAATTTTAGCTTGGAATGTTGAAATTTCAAATTTACGAATAATTGAATTTTAGGATTTGATTCATAAAAATTTAGACTAAAATTGTTGGGTCAGTTATAGCTAAAGTTTATGGTTTTGGTTGCAAAAAATTTATGCTAAAATTGTTGGAACTTCATGAGAAACATGAACAATAAAAGATAAGAAATTAAGAAACATTCTTAAATTTTAAAAATCACTTTTGAAAAAAAAATCACACCTTTTATTTAAAATCTTAAGTTTATAGAAAAACATTCATGACATCTTCTTATTAAATGATTGAATAAACATATTTATAGAAATTCTTAAAATCCTTATTCTAGTAAAAAAAAGAGTTCTTAACTAAAATATCCAAAATAAAATTGAATTCTATAGATTTTCTATTCTCAATTAAACTTAAATCTTTAAACAAATTAAAACAATATATCTAACTTATTATTGTTCCTTATCTAATAAAAAAACTTAGTATAAATAAATTTCAATTCCTGTTTCTTTTGTCACTTTAATTCTTACTCTTCATTCCACTAAATTACAACTTGTGATTGACTAATTTGCCCCCTTTTTTAATTTCTTTTGTAAACTATAATCTCTTTCTCATCAAAAGTGTCACGAATTTTGCATAACAATGTATAAGAAAGGCAATATCAATAAAATGTTGAAGTCAATTGGCACTCTAGAACTAGAAATGTCCAAAATAAGGCAAAAGTATATTTTAAACCCTAATTTTTACATCAAAATATAAGATGAACTCTAACATTTCGGAGCATTCAATTTGAATCTCAGCATTTACAAAACGGTCAAAACAGACTTTATAAGGATGAAAAATATAACATGAGTTACCCTCCATCAAAATATCACATCTGATGTAGCTTTTTTTGAAAAAAATTTGCACATCGGTAGGACTTGCATTTTCGTATTTAAATCAAAGTGGTTCAGAACTTCAAAACTCACTGTTTTAAATATTCAATGAATTACCAGTCATCGTCCGTCTCTCCCACGATTCTGTTGTTCCCTGGCAATTGATTTCTCAAGTCTGAGTCAATGTGTTATTAGAATCGCTTCTTTACATTCAAAAATTCAGAGGAAAGACTTGTAGTCAAGTACGGCGTTGTCGCTATGAAGCAGTCAGAGCTTAGAGCATCGGTGGTGAGCGACCTTGTCCTCCTTTCTTGCGTGGGTCTCTATCCTGTTCTTGTCCATAACAAGGGGGCAGAGATCAACCACCAGTTTAAGCATCTGCAGATTGAGCTTATGTTCGAAGATAGGCTCTGTGTCACTGATGCAAAGCAATGAAGATTGTGTCGATGATATTGGTGGGAAACGCCAATAAGGACTTGGTTTCACACGTCAACAAAGCTGGCACCATTGTCGTTGGTCTCTTTGGCATGGACGGGCAGCTTTTGGTGGCACGACCCTCCCCGAATTCTATAAAACTGGGATTTGTTGTGAATTTCTAAAGTCAATTCCAACATTCTCTAGCCACTTGTAGACAACGGGCACATTCCAGTTATTGCATCGATGGCTGCAGATGAGACGGGTCAATCTTATAACATAAATGCTGACACAGTGGCGACAGAAATAATGGTGGCATTAGGGGTGAAGAAGTTGGGATCAGATCACCTGTTTTCTTTATTTTGTGTCTACCCTGTTTTATAGCATCCATCTATCTAATAAATGGAACCTACAGAAATTTGATGGATGAATGCTTATAGAATAAGGTAGGCACATAGCAATAAAAATAAGTAACCTGAATTCGAAGAAGTTGACATTGCTGACAAACGTGGTGGGATTTTGGTAGATAGGAATGATCCAAAGAGTTTGGTGAAGGAGATAGATATACGGGGGACAAAGAGAATGACAGAGGAAAAGAAGTTTGGAAACATCCTTTCTATTACTAATTAGGGGTAGAGCTGTGCAGTACTAAACTTTCCCAGACTCAATGTATCAGATTCTTACTAGGTATTGTTGTTATTGTATTAAGAAAAAGAAGGTTGTTGGATGATACCAAAAGCTAATTATTATGTAAGATATAGTTGCTCAAAGTGTGAAGACAACCGAGAGGGTTCAACATTCTTTGTTTTATGAGATAATGATCGAGGAAGGAATTGAAACTATGATTAATGGCTAGAACAATACAATTTCACTCTTTTGTTTGCTTCTCCTTTGTTTTTTTTTCCTTGCTCTTCCCTATTTTTCATGATAATGTTACTTTATGTATAAGTGAAATTGCAAACTTATGAAAGATACAATAACCTTATTTACTATTGGTTATCAACCTTATTTGGTCGCATGTTAGATGTCTTACTATTAAAGAGGTGAGTTATAAAGCTTTGGGGCTCACTTTTATTTAATTATAAAAATGTCACATCAATAAATATTAAATCTCAATAATTATGAATTAACGGCCATATAAGAACTAAGGAATTGGAGATGAAATCTACTGAAGAAAGAAGACATAGAGATACGTGTAAGCGCCGACGAGAGGAGCAAGGAGAAGGGTGGCGCTGGTCCAATTATCGGAGACCTTGTGGTGGATCTTGGAGGTAACATCTTTCCACAGACCTGTCATTACTTTCTGCTGAAACGGTGACAGTGCGTACACCACTGCCTTCATTCTCAGTGGTTGCTTCCCCATGGATGGATGGATGGATGGATTGCAGAACATTTAAGTTTTAGTAGATCCATTGACACAAACATGCAATTAAATTACTATTGGAAAGTAATCATGCAAATTATACAAAACGCAATTTTTTAAATGAAAATAAGAATTACTGAAATTAATCACTTAGAAAATAAATCTCATTGACTATCTAACGCACGGTACAACACCATGACAACACCATATTAAAACCATTTACAAGATCACTCAAGCTGAGATCTCCAAAGTATTACAGTTTGGAGAGGACTTGTGTTCTACGTGTCCTAAATGCGTGATAGGCTCATGTTCACCTCAATTACAGAAGTCAATTGTCTTCATTTTCAGCTAGTGGCTGCCTGACTTTTGCTTTGTTTACTCACAGGTTTCCTTGTCGTGTGCATCAACTGCTTTCTAGCCTTGTTGCTCGCCTCAACTTACTTCCAATCATTGCATGGTTCCCGGTGTAAAGGAATAGACAAAGTAGCGCAGAGTAGAAGCGTCTCAGGTATGTCCGCCTGTTGCTCAGTAGTCCCTGTGCATCTTTATGAGAATCTGTTTTTACAGGTTAACCTTACGTGGGACTCCAAGCTGCCTAGCTAGATTCGTGACCACCTCATCACTGTGTGACGACTTGTCCTTGTAAGTCTTCACTCCTTCCTGTACTTCAGTGCCTTAAAAGATGATATCAGCATCTTGAGGAATATTTGTGATTGTAGTAATTCCTTAATGCATATGGCTGTAGAGTTCCCCATGACTGGCTATAGCGCTATTAGTTCCAACACGGAGGTCAATGGAGAATTAAGGAATTAAGACTAACAAATCCTCACTTATGCTTGAATTAATATCTCAAGCTATGACCATTTGTCGGATTTACTGGATGGTGTTTTGAAAGAAGAGCTAGTTATCCCAGCTTTTGCTTTGAAAGATCCTGTAATTCCTCTCCAACCATAGGGCATAAACTCCACAGATGGTGACCAATTTGAAAACAGTGGGTGAATCTAACTTGTTCACACCATGTGACGAATTTTTCACTAGCATTTGCAAAATGAGTTACTATAAACTTTAAATTCTAGTTTATCTAGTTTAACCTTGATCCCCACCTAGTTGGATACATATATTGGATTTAGTTGCCCGACCAAATTGATAGCTTTTATAACGACATCTCTCTTATCGACTAAAAGCCCTTCGAGTCTTTGATGGTAGAATCAGCCCAAATAATAGTTTAGTGTTATCATCCTGTGATGTCCAAACATTTGTCTGACGGGATGATGGTTTTAACCAAACTTATTTTCATTTCATTTCCCCCCTATCGGTTATTCTAGTAAGGGACACAGCTCTGGAAGAAAAATAAAGTTCATTATTACAAATGCAATTCCAAGGAGCATCACTGATATGAAAACCTCAAGGAAACTCAAAAGATCCCAAGCCCATTTATATGACCAAAATAATTGCCATGGTGAATCTGATTTGTCATGTTCTCAAAATTATCAACAACTTCACCCAGAAATGGCAGGGACTCAACCAAACCCTTGTTGGCTTGTTTTTCTACACTGTTCTTAAGCTCTTCCATTGCATTCCAGAGTTGTTGCAGCTCTCGCAGCTGCAGTTGCTCCACAGGAGCTTCCCACCAACACTGTCTTTCCCTAGCTTTCCTTATCTGGTTAAGTATTTCTCCTTTCTTTCTTTCCACTTCCAACTGACTAAGAATTTGCGTCAACTGCATGTTGAGTTCACCAACATTCGCGTTTCTATGAGCTTCAGTAAGTTGGTAAGCCCCAAAGGTTCGGGGATGACGGGCATTTGGTTTGAGAAATTTGTGGATGATGGAGTCAACCTCAGGGTGGCCAAACGAGAATGGTTTATCTGCTGGTGAGTAAACTATTATAGCAACTTCAACCCCACAGAGTGTGCAGAGCTCACTAGCCTTCTTGAAAACCCCTGCTCTACGTTTTGAGAAGGTAACCTGTCGATGACTCTTGTTACGTATTTTTTCCATGGGAATCTTGCTGCGACCTGAATTAGGTTTTCTCTTCCCCATATCAGTAAGTGCGACAGATGTACGTAATTAGTAATAGAGATGGTGTCGTGGATGTTTTGATCGTCTAGTATAGTTGTTCTTGCAATTTGGAGGGAATGATTATATTTATAGCACGATAAGTTCCCACCAAAAATAACCTCCAAGACTAACTATTCATAAATGTAATAATTTGGTGCCTTAATTCCCCCTATTATGTATATTTGATTTTGGAGGTTATGTGATCTTATGCATTTAATCTGTGATTAGTGTTGAGGAATTAATTAGACATTAATAGTTAAAGACGGTAATAAATTTGCAGCTAAATGTCATTCATTAACTATAAATTGTTTGCAGTTACAAGACAGTGCAATTAAAAGTTCAATGGAATCCAAAGGTCTGCGTCTTCTTATCACTAACCAATAATCAGGGACATGTCATGTGATTAAACTCTCTTTTTAATTGAATATGTAAGTTACTTGTATCTTCTCGAGAATTTACAAGCACCCAGAAATGGAAGCATTTACGTTTGCATTAGAAATAGCTCCTCTACCTCCAGCCAGAAAATTTTAAAAAAAAAAAATTGACTGGACCACGAAGAATACTTCAGGGAAACAAGGCCTACAAAACTTGTAATGAACAAAACACTATGCTTTTTGGTGTTTTTTAGAAGTGGCTTTGCGAGAACTACAATTTCAAAGCGTCAAGATTATGAGTTGTAGGCTTTAACCTGCATTTTTTTAATTTACTTCTTCTTATCACAGTTTTCCCAATTAAAATTGTTCTATATGTATAATCAATCTATACTATCCATTGCAAAGTTTTGGCCTTATGTTTTCTACAAAGCCCTTCAGTTTGGATTTATTGATTTAACTTTCACATTAAGTATACTATTTTAGGTGAATAATAAATTTTATGAGAAAATTTTTAAAGAAATCTTTTTATGTAATTAGATATATAATTTAAATATTTAATCAATAAATGTTAAGAGAAAATTATCTCAAATGTATAAACTTATATTGTCTATAGTATTTTCCATTTAACAAATAATTTTTGTGCTATCCTCTTAAAAATTAATTGCTTTTATTGAAAAATTTATCTAGACTAATTAGCAATATTAATCATACAATCTTCAATTATTTTTATTTGAATTTTACATTAAGAGGGCGAGCCTTAAAGCAACTGGTAAGGTTACTCCTTTATGACCGAAAAGTGATGGATTCGAGTCATAGAAACAACCTCTTTGTAAATACAAAGAGAAGATTGCATCCAATTAATGACCCTCATATGACCTTCAGAAAGCAAGAAGCCTTGTGCACTTAGGGTCCTTTTAAATTCTACATTAACTAAGTTTAGAATTTCTTTAGTATTTGTCATTGAACAACAAATCTTTTTGTATTTTGATCTTAAAATATACAAATAATTATCAATAATTTTATTTAAACCAATTGATGATACAAAATACAATGATCTTCAACCTCTAACCTCCAACAATCAACTTCCATTCTCCTCCCTTCGAACAAAATCAACCCAGTCAATTAACCTTCCTTTTTTAGCAACATGTTTGTTACCAACCCTATGAACCTTTTAGACCCTTCAAACCAAATCAACACACAATCTACTAAACCCAAGCCTTCAAACACAAATACATTACCAATTTGATAAACACTTGTACACCCCTAGAATTTTCCACCTATTCCTGGGGATAAATGAACCAAAAACCAACCTTGTCAGCTAGCAAAGCTTTTTGGAGTCCTATAGTAGGTAACCTACAAACTTTTGAGAAGCTTAGATTTATCTAGTCCAATGAAGAGGATCCAATGTTGCCACCTGTTGAGATTCTCTAGATGCAAGCCAAGAATTGAAGCATTACTTTTGTAGGGTACTTCTTGGAGAAAAGATTAGCATTCCTAGTTGTGCAAATGTGGGCAAATGTAGCTTGGAAAGATATGAGTTTAGAGATTTTGATGGTCAATGAGGATGAGATTTTTTTTATTTTCAATTCTAACTCAGAAGAGAATGCTCTGAAAATAATTGAAACAGGTCCATGACATATTTTAAGACATCTAATCTTCCTTAAAATATAATATTCAGGTATTAACCTCGAAAGGAGCAGTTGGAGATAGTCCTTCTATAGGTAAGCTTCCACATATTACCATTAGAGTTCTAGTCATTGAAAGGTATGAGCTACATTGCTTGTAAACTTGGTAAACCATTGGGAATGGATGAGAACATTACGATAAAGAAGAGAATAGGGTTTACAGGAGTGTGCATATAAATGTTAATATTCAAAGTAATTTACAAAATATCCTGAAGATAATGAAGCTGAAGACTGATGGAACTCTAGAGGAGGACTATGTGAAGCTCACTTATATGTGGAAACCAAAAACCAAAGAAGTGAAGTAAGTAAAGGAGAGTAGTATGAAGGTTACGGTTGCAACTCACACAGTGAAAGTGCAGGTAGACAATGGGGATACACAGGAGGAAAATGGGGATAAAATAATACCTCCTTTAGGGAAAGGGAAATAGAATGTGGTGGAAGAAAAAGAACAAGATGCTCTTGAGGAAACAAGGGTTAATACTCCAATTCAAAGAGAAACTTTAGGAATTAAGCTAAGTTTTATGGCAAGCATTTCAAAGGCAAGGAAGAGATCTAAGAGGGGAAAAAATGTAAGAATAAGAAATAATGTTAGCTATCATATGGAATGTTAGAGGCCTTAATGGCCTGAATAAACAACTAGCCATCGAAGATTATATAAACCTTAAGAGGCCTTATTTTTTTGGTTAAGACCATATTAAGAGTGTTTGTGGTTTACTGGGAAGAGATTGGAGAGTCTTGAATAATCATGAAAATCACCTCATTGGTAGAATTATTGTTGGTTGTAACCCTTCTAGGCCAGAGATTACTAATTAGTGTTGTTATGAACAATTATCCATTGCAAAATGATTGCCACTAGTTCAAGAATTTCAGTAGCTATAACATTAGTATATGCTTCTAATCATGGGTTTTAAAGATAGAAATTGTGGGACAAAATAATAAGCATTAACAGGAATACAAGGGTGCCTTGGTCTATAACAAGAGACCTTAATTGCATCCTAAATTCAAGTGAGGCATAGGGAGGAAAAATTGGTCAAATCAAAACTGTAAAGAACTTCAAAGCCCAGTCTATTTATAGGGTTAACTGATTTAAAGTTCCATGGAAACTTATTTACCTGGAGTAACAAGTAGGTGGGAGAATGGTAATGAAAAAAACTAGACAAATGCTTTGTGATTGCACAATGGTTGCATCATTACCCTCTAAGCTTAGCTACCTTTAGAAAGCAAATTACCTCAAACCATAACCCCATCCTAATAGACTATTTGGATAATAGTGTCATGAGGAGAGTCACATTTAGAGTGTTTAAGTCCCTAATGAAACACCCTAACTTTAGGGAAGTTGCATAGGAGGGACTGAAAGTTGAAGTGAAAGTGTCCCAAAGTCATTGACATTACCAAAGGCTATCAAGAGTAACCTGAAGAAACTAATAAGTGGATCTAATGGCCCTATGGTGATGGAAGCAAAATGCCTTGAGTGAGCTACTAAAGTACCAAAAATAGATAATACTAAAGTGCCAGAAACATATAATAAATAAGTCTGGGGACAAAGAGTTTAAGCAGAAATAGGCATACCTAATTAACAAATATAATGAGACCCTACAGAATCTGAATTCTCAACTGAGGTTAAAATCTAGGATCCACTAGCTTAAAGATGGGTAGAGATGTACAAAATATCAATTTAACTCAAACAAAGCAAGAAGGAACAAAAACCACATCAAATTCTTGACTGATGGAGAAGGAAACAAATTTTTGATTAGCTAAATGTAAAAAGGATTACATATGAACAATTTAAGAAGCAGTTTAGCTCTAAGTTGGAAGTCCAGGAAATACCAAAGACATATTGGGGGAAATCAAATCCATCTCAAATCAGGACAAACAATATCTAACTAAAGAGATCACTAAGGAAGAAATAAGAGCCATATTATTCTTCATTCATCCTAACAAGGATCCTAGCCTTAATGGGTTTAATGGAAGATTTTTTCAACAAACTTGGGATATCATGGGTAAGAGTATCATCAAAGCAGTAATGGAGTTCTTTCAAAGCAGGAGAATTTTGAAGGAGTAGAACAAAACATACATTAGCCTTATTCCTAAGCATGGTAATGTAAGTAAGCATGAGGAATTAAGACCTATTGCTTGTTGTAATATAGTTTACAAGGTCATTGCTAAAATCTTGACCAACAAGATGAGGAACAACTTAACCAAGATAATATATCTAGCACATAATGCACTTGTGAAAGGGAGAACCATTGGTACTAATATTCCACTTTGTTAGGATTTACTAAAAGGATATAATTCCAACTCTTCCATTAAAAGTTGTACACTAAAAATAGACCTCGTAAAGGCCTATGTCTCAATTAGTTGGGAATTTATCATCAAAATATGATGTTGGGTATCCAACGATTTTCAGTTATTAGGTAAAGGAATGTATCACCACAACATCTTTTGCTACCTAGTAAATGATGAACTAACCAAGTTATTTAGGGCAAGCAAAGGACTAAGGCAAGGGGAGCCATTATCCCTTTATTTGTTTATCTTTGGCATGGAGGTGTTGTCATTTATATTAGCGAGGAACATATCCAAAAACTCTAAATTTAAGTACATTAAAGATGCAAAGGTATCAAAGTCTCTCACCTAGATTCTGCAGATGATAGTATTCTATTTTGTAGGGCTAATAGACCATCTATTAACCTACTAATAGATTCCTTAAAGAGCTTTAAAATAGTATCAAACTTAATATGTAACCGTGCTAAAATTTGCTTCTACTTGTCAGTTAATGTCAACCCGGATGTAGCTATAAGGGCTTTGGAGTTGGGAATAAATCAAGCTAAATTGCCCCTTAATATTTGGAGGTGCCTATATCACATAAGAAAATTAGGGCTACAAATTGCAACCCATTGATTAATCCCTTAACAAAACGATTAACCATTGGTGAAATAAATTTCTAAGTTATAAGGTGGGACTTCAACTAGTCTCTTCTATACTTAACAACCTAGCAACTTATTGGTTAAACCATATTGTACTCCCCAAAAGCATTCTAAAAGAGATTGACAGGAAGCTAAGGTAGTTTCTTTGTAAGGGAACAAGTAACTATAGCAATGTTACAAAGGTGAAATGGTCCAAGGTTTGCTCTTCAAAGGACTCAAGTTGGTTAGGTATTATGTCTATAAAGATGATGAGCAAGGTCTTTATGGCAAAGAAGCTTTAGTGGTTATGCAAACACAAGGAGGAACTACGATTTAGATGGGTGCACATTGTCCACATAAGGAGTAACAATTTATGGAACCTACAACCAAACCAAAGTATGTCTTGGATACCGACACTACAAGAAAAATGGGGTTTAGCAGAAGTTACCGACGAAATGTAAAGGTTTTCCATCGGTAAGCCAATTCAGTGATGGAAATTACCAAAGGAATAAGTCGTCGGAGAAAAAACCGTAGGTAATCTTTAGCGATTAGAGACGAAAAATTTCTAATACGTAGCGACGGACAATATTTTATCCATTGCCAAATTTAGCAACAGAATTAAAAAATTATGTCACTAAATTTGGCGACCAATTTTGGATGCCCATCGCTACATTTAGCGATTGATAAGGTTTTGAAATCATTTGAAAAATTTAGCGACGATAAGTTGTATGTCGTTGGTAAATTTACCTATGGAATTTTCTTATTCCGCGGTAAATGCTACGATATTGTTCTTTTTAATTTTTTTACTACATTTAATTTTGATTGATAATCTTATTATTAATAATTAATTTCTACAGTTATCAGTTGATAATATTTTAATTTTTTCTACATTTAATTTGTCTAAACAGTAAATTGATTGATAATATAAAGTAAAAATTATTTTAATTGATAATAAAAAAATTATTATCTACAACAATAAGTATCAAATTCATACAAAATGACTTGAGAGTATACAACTAAGCTATGCAATTGGTGAATGCAGATGCTCTGGCTGCTGCAATGAGGTGTTGCCCTTTCCTTTCAACTCATCTACCCTATTACGGAGCTGGGTTATGTACTCCATAGACTTTTGCAACTAAGTTGCTAGCCTCTCTACTGTGCTCTCAAGCTGAACAACTCTCTCATTGGATGCGGGTCAATCACAACCAATTTTATCTTAGTGATTGGATAATCACCACATTTTAACTCTTAATAACCTTACAAATGAATTGTAATTCATACATCTAGCCATCAATTATTCTAACAATATTCCAAATATGAACAGAAGTTGGACAACTTAATTGATAGACAACATAAGTGAGTATATATCAGTCAAATAAAATAATATGACAACCAATTTCCTCTAAGAATTGACATTAAGAAGGTAAAAAAAAGTACATACATGCATTAAATTCAACACTACATCGAGCAATCACATTGAAGTTCAAGTATTCATGTTTGAATTAATCACCTACAAGTTGATTTCTAAATTTTGATATAAAACCTAACAACACAATGGTACATGGCATTGTTACACTATATGAATCGAGAAAACAAGTTCTCGCTATAACTCCTAAGCTCGTGAAATTTTTCACCGATAAGCCTCATGGGAGCTGCATCATGGGATTGTCTATATACCATCCTAAGGATTTATTATGCAAAGAATTGTCATTATTAAACCTATGAATTTCTTATGTTATACTAAGTTTCAATTAATCATAATGAAGTTCAAGCATTCATGTTTGAATTAATCACCTACAAGTTCATTTCAAAAGTTTGATTTTAAACAAGCACCATGGTACGTGACATTGTTACACCAAATGAATCAAGAAAGCAAGTTCTCGATGTGACTCCTAGCCTCATGGAATTTTTCACCGATAAGCCTCATAAGAGCTACATCACAGGTTTCCAGCCTATATACCGTCCTAGGGGTTTATTATGCAAAGAATTGTCATGTCTGTTAAACCTATGAATTTCAATTAATCATAATGAAGTTCAAGTATTTATGTTTGAATTAATTACCTATAAGTTCATTTCCAAAGTTTGATTTTAAACAAGCACTATGGTACGTGGCATTGTTACACCATATGAATTGAGAAAGCAAGTTCGTGTTATGACTTCTAGGCTTGTGGAAGTTTTTCACAGATAAGTCTCATAGGAGCTGCATAACGAATTTCCAACCTATATACCACCTTAGTGGTTTGTTATGCAAAGAATTGTCATGTCTATTAAACCTATGAATTTCTTATATTAATACTATGTTGCAATTAATCATAATGAAGTTCAAGTATTTATGTTTGAATTAATCACCTACAAGTTCATTTCCAAAGTTCGATTTTAAACAAGCACTATGGTACGTAGCGTTGTTATACCATATGAATTGAGAAAGCAAATTCTTGCTGTTACTCCTAGGCTTGTGGGATTTTTCACCGATAAACCTCATTAGAGCTATATCACGAGTTTCCAGCCTATATACCGTCCTAGGTGTTTATTACGCATTAGATCATCCATAAGATCTCAAACTCATTCCTTATATAGTAAATATTTATGTAATTCATACATCTATTCATCAATGATTCAAACAAAACCTAAACATAAGCACTTAGACCATTAAAGAAGAACATAAAAACTCATCAATGATTGTAAGAATATTCTAAACAACAACACAAAATCAAGACCTCCTTTGCATTCACATAAAACCCAAACACAAATACTCGTACTATTAAAGCAACACATATGATAGACATTAGTTGGACGACTTACCTGGATGAACAGACAACCACAGACTACAAAGAAGAAGGATGAGTGACTCTCTTCAACACCAAATAGGGTCTATAAAAAAGAAAATTTCATATTTAATCTAATACACTTGTTAATAGTTTTTTATTTATATACATTGCATACAACACCAAATTTCACTATAAGCATTAACATTTGAAACTCTTATGATTCCATACAAAAAATACTATGATTCCATACAAAAAATATCATTACTCTTTACAAATAATACCACGTGCATTAACTAGAAGTTTGTTGTTTTGTATTTTGATGACATTTTGGTGTACAGTAGGGATTTTGATGAACATATGTGTCATTTATAACACACAAACTCAAATAACACACAATACTCAAACCGACATTCATATATAAACATTTAAATGAAGACTTTAACTAATCACAATAGGACGAGGTTTAGCTAAACCAAAACCCACATATGAGTTTTTGATTTGAAAAGCATTGATCCTAAAATCTTAATCCAAAATGAAGAAAAAAAACAGAAATCAAAACTAATAGTTATAAATTCTAAAAATATAAAAAGTCTTAAAGTTCATTTAAACCTCCTTGTGAATATGAACTTGATTTAACCTGAGTTAAGTTTTAAAGACAATAAGAGAGTAATATTAGGCCTGACCCACCCTTATCTTAGAAACCTAATTAAAGAAAAATATTTTATTATGCTTTATTAAAATTCTAAAGATCTAAGGACCAAACTAAAATAATAAAATAAATTAAAAGTATGTTGGTCTAGCTTTCTGAATCTTATCATAAGTCTTATCAAACCTATAAAAATTTGTAATATGCCATACGTAAACCAAATATGATCAAATTTAACATAAATGTCATAATGAAAATATGCATATAAGTAAACCCATTATAAATATAATAACAATACAAAAATTACCTAAAGAATAGTGAATAAAAACCTGAACATAAATAATATGAAAAACCTACAATATTAATCTCAAAATATAGTAGCTTGTTCCTATACTTAGGGATTTATGGCTAGATTAAGAAAATCCCATGAGATTACATGACGTGCATTTCATTTACACGTATCATATTCGCATACACACATGAATCATGATTAGAAACGTTGCAAAGATAATATATGCATCCAATTGACTTATTCCGGGAATAAATGATTTTAAATAATTTTTTATGTGATTGAGTATTAATTGTAACATGAATTTTTTGTTTAATGGTTATAATTAGAGATTTGGGATTTATTGTTGTAAATTGGTGATTTATGAAGTGATATGTGTATCTAATGTAGGAAATATGTGGAATTGTAAGATAAAATTTATACATGAGAATTTAGGTTGACTAGGCCAATGAGAGGGTGACACGTGGCAATAGTGAGAGAGTGTAAAAGGCATAAATAAATGAGTGAAATGTGGTAGAGTAATTAGGCAACAAATGGCCTAGTGCTTGGATGACATTAGGACTAGTCGTTAAGTGACAATTGAGCAAATTATGAGGTTACAAGTGGTGGCATAAGATGAGGACACAAAACATAGCTCTTTGTCGGATATGTGGCCATCTCTCCACCAAGCACATATCCTATGATTCTCACTCTTGAAAAAACACTTTCTTTCATGTTTTGGTCTTAGCTCTTCTCTCTCTTCCCTCACCAATAACGCCCTTACAAAATTCCCAAAACCCTTGAATTTTTGCCAAACCATTGTAGCCCTCATCTTGCCAAAATTTCTACAACCTTTATCTTGTAATTGAAATCCTTCTACTTCCATCTTGTTCTTGGTGTTTGCTTTCAAGCTTGGAAGGTGATGATAGCTTGTGATTGAGGTGGATTTAGGGTTTAACATGTAACTAAATTATGATCTTTATGTTTCTTTTTATAATAGAAACATTTATGATGATTGAATTGAGGTGAGATGCATGTTGGATTGATGTTGATTTGTGCTGGAAAATTTAAGAATGAATATGTCTTGTTTTTTAAGTGTAAAAACCGTGGGCTTTAGGCTATTGTGTGGATGATTTTAGTTGAGTTTTGAAGTATGATGATGGTAAATTGATGCTAAAGATGGGTGTTGTTGAAGTATTCTTGAATCTGGAAAATTAGGGCTATAAGTTGAAATTCTCGACCTATTTTTCATATATTTGTAACATGAATTTGAAGAAACTTAAAGGAAAAAAGTTGTACATATAGGTCTTAACTTGATCCCTGTGAAAGTTTCGTGATAAAATAGTGAATATAGCTTGAGTTATGCATGTTTTCCTAATACTGTCCGTGACAGACCCTGTTCAGGAACCTTGTATTATTTCCTGATTTTTGAGGACTTTAGAGCTTGAATTAGTCAAAGTATAAAACATGAAAAATGTTTATTGATGTCTTATTAAGGTTCCTGTGAAATGGTTTGGCTAGAAGATGTTTTGATAATGAGTTATTGTGATTTTAGGATGAAGATATCGAAGCTGGAAAAACAAAAATTGAAGGAAGTGGGTAGTGAACTTTCTGTTCACTAAACCCACGATCATGGGAAGTGTTTGGAAGGAAAAAAGTTTCTGTTTTGCTTTTCCATGATCATGGAAAGGTACCCACAATCGTGGAAATTTCTTTGACAAGAGAAAATGTCATTTTGTGAGATTGTTTCACCAACTAAGGATAAGTTACCTTACCTTGGTGTCTTTGGACTTAATTGAGGTTTGAAATGAACCTAGATGGTTGCTAAATTAAATGGTTAAGGGATTGATAAGTTTAGGATGTTGATTTATGTTAAATTTGAGGAATGGATTGACTTGATATGAATGTATCTCAACTTGGAATTTATGAGTTGTTAATGGTGTAAAAGTGTTCTTATGAATAATACAAATTAGGTATGAATGAATGAGAATTAAGAAATTGTGTGAATGTATAATGCTAGGAAAGGATTAGTAAATGTATGAGTGATGAAAACATGATTGATGAACTGAAGATAATCAAGTTTCACAAGATATGATATATGAATGATCAAGATTAGTGAATAAGGATACTTACTCGCGAAAGTCAATTGAGCATGCCTTAAACATGACACATATACATATGCACGATTAAATATTCATTTGATTAAATAATTTAGTGATGTGTATAAATGTGTGTATTGCATGGTGTAGAAGAACAAATTGAGCGACTACATCCAGACATTACCATATCGTCAAGGTAATAGCTATCTGGAGCATACAATGAGTTAACCTAGATGTGTACTCTCAACTATATATGTGTTTCTGCTTAAGTTATTTTGTGATATTGACATATTTGTGATATTGATGATTCCGAACAATTGAATGTCCAAGGAGTTATTATTCAAGAATGTATAGGAAGTGCTGGTTGATTGTATGTGAATAAGGAAATATGTGTACTTAACTACGTGTTGAATGTGGGACCTGAGTCTGATGAATGTGATAAATGATTGTGTACTTTGAATGAGAGTGATTAATTGCATATTATATGGAATGATGCATTCTATTACATGAACATGCATGATCAGATAAAGGAGTTGTGGCCGGAGTGACCAATCTAAAAGAGCTTAAAGCTCGAAATTTGCACAAGAGCCGCAGGCTTAGTTGTTAATGTGCCCGGTATCCATAAAGGGATACAGGACAATATCTGAAATGAGCTCGGTATCCACAAGGGATATAGGCGAGTAAATAGGTACTCGGTCACAACAAACTAAAAATAAAAGTGGAGTCTCATGTGCATCTACATCTATATCTTTACATGTATCCACGAGATTGATTGTTAAATTGTGTTTGTATGGTAATATATAATGCTTATGTATATGTTGTTGATTAGAGATTGAGATGAATGGTTGGATCATTATGAAATGATTATATCAGGTGCTTGTAATTCCTAAGGTATTGTTGAAACGTGATAGGTAATGCAATAAATGGAATTTATTTCTGAATGCGATAATATATTTGATTGATCAGTGATATATGCTTTAAATGCGTATGTTATGAATGAGTGAGCACATCGAGGATGGTTTACTCACTGAGTTCGCAAACTCATCAAAATTGCAATGTTGTTTTTCAGGTTCAAGGAGTTCTAACTCCTAAAGTGATAGAGTAGAAGGCTAGTACTTGCACTCCAGGATAAATGGATCAAAGGTCTAGTCAGCTGACACTAAAGGGGTCTAGCTAGGTTACTTTTGGCTGTATATCACATCTTATATAGAAACTTTTGTATATTAGGTAGTAAGCTCTCAGATGTTGTGTAATGCGAATACATGGATTTTGGAGTGTAATGTCAATGTATATACATGCATGTTTATATATGAAATGAGAAGTTTGATCGTTTTAGAATACTTGTGTTAAGTGTGATGTCCTAAGAAGTGAATGTGATTGCTCTAACATGCCATTATCATAAGGTATGCTCTTAAATGTCCTCTAGAGGTTCGGGCATATGCTTTATGGCAGTGAGCTATTACAGTAAAGCTTTACATTTTTTTATCATTATGAAAGGCTAAAAATAAAGAACTAGTGGATGACACATAAAAATCAAATATCAAAAACTAAATACTTGATAACATGATGCACTAAGGATAAATAAAAATAAAGTCTAACTTAAAACAAAGACAAATAAATTAGGCACTAATCCCTATAAAATAATTATAGAAAAAATACAAACTTTACAAATCAATCCACGATGTCTTTCCATCTTTCATATTTGGTGTAAAATTTTATAAAATCGTGATGAATGCATATTCAAATTCTCAATATTAAATGAAATTTTTAATAAATATTTACTGAGATAATGAGAAATAATTTAATTATTTTCTCAATTAAAATTGTGATTAGTTAACTTTTAAAAACATAATCTAATATTCATAAATTGTTTTGCCAGTGATACTTTAATTCAACTCAATATAAAATTCATCTTTTAGGGTTGAAGATTGTATAATTAAAAAATTGGACTAAAATTTGAAGATAAAATATAAGTTTCAAAATTTCACTAATACTTTATATTATATTGTCTTTTGTTATAAAAAGAAGCATTATAAAAGTATAACCTTTTTGAAAACAAAATTCAATTTACGATAGATAATTTAAAATTAAAAACATCTATTTTCATCAAATTATCTATTTATATTGCTTTTTTTAAATAGAAATCTATGAGTAGGATTGACGTAAAAACTCTTGAAACATAATATTAAACTCAATGGACTTAGAAAAAGTTCAAAAGGTTTACCAGGCATGCCACACATTTTACACTATAATATAATCTAAACTAAAATTCAACTTGTTCTCGTAATTATTCGTTCGTATTCTGCATGCACGCCTAATAACTGAGCTTTCGGTATATGAGGCCCTTAAAATATTCTTCTTCCCCAGCATTTCTAAGTTACATTACTTCATAAAAAAAGGTTTTATCTCTTTGTATATTGTAAATATTTATGGTAAGAAGTATACAAATGGTACCATCATCTCATTGTTGAAAACAGAGTGAGCAATAAAATTTGCAGATGTATTATTGCCTTTTGTTGACTTGATAATTAAAAATGATTGTGATGTGCCTATCTATATAGGCTTACATGAAAATAGAAACACAGCAAAGTCGGAAACCACTACTCTACTAGAGTATTATTAGCAACAGAACCCACTAAGCTATTGACCAAAACAAACTCATTATCTTCAGAAACTACTAACAACCCATATCCCAAAAGACTTGGTTAATCTTTGAATCACATCTCAACACTCCTCCTTGATTCAAAGTTACAGATGCCAAGTAATCCTCAAAGGTAGCAGAACTTTTCTTTTGATAAAGCCTTCGTAAGTATGTCTATTAGCTGCTCATTGATGTTACAATACTTCAAGGCTATTTCCTCCTTTGCAACGAGGTCTTGAATGTAATGCTGTTGAAGTTCAATGTGTTTTGTTTTGCTATGAAATGCTGGATTCTTTGTCATAGAGATAGTTTCTTTGTTGTCGCAAATTATCTTTGTTGCTCCTTCTTGCTTTTGTTGAAGATCACCTAACATTCTCCTTAACCAAATGGCTTGACACGCTGCTGAAGTTGTTGCAACATATTCGACTTCCGAGGTTGATAACGCCACCGTTGATTGCTTCTTTGAACTCCAAGTGATCACTCCTGATCCTAGAGTGAAAACATTTGCTGAAATACTTCGTCTATCATCTAACGATCCTGCCCAATCGCTATCTGTGAACCCACATAATCTAAAATTGGAAGCTTTAGAGTACCGAATTCCATACTCCATAGTTCCAGTAATGTAACGCAAGACTCACTTTGAAGCTCCATTGTGAACCTTCGAGGGTTACTACATAAATCTTGAGATAATACCAACAGGATATGCAATGTCGGATCGAGTGTGAGTTAGATAAATCAGTCCTCCAACAAAGCTTCTGAACCTTCCAGCAACTATTATTTCTGCTTAATCATCATACTGTAATTTCTTATTAATGTTCATGGGTGTAGCTGCAGGCTTGCAATTTAGCATACCAAATTTGCCAAGAAGGTCTTTGGCATATTTCTTTTGTGAAATAAATATTCCATATGCACCTTGATGGACTTTAAGGCCAAGGAAATAGTGCAATAAACCCATATCTGACATCTCAAATTCATTCATCATTTTACATTTAAATTCAGCCACAAGAGAGGTAGAAGAACTAGTATAAATGATATCATCAACATAAAGACAAATAATGATGAGAACATTTTTACCTTCTTTCTTCACATACAAGGTGGGTTCGTTCTCACTTCTCATGTATCCTCTTCTCTCAAAGTACCCATCAATCCTACTACACCACGGTTGAGGGCCCTATTTTAATCTATACAACGCTTTTTTCATCTTGTCCACCTTTGTTTCGTCACCCTTCTTTATGAAGCCCTCAGGTTGTGCTACATAAACCTCTTCTTGTAAATCTTCATTGAGGAATATTGACTTGACATCAAATTGATAAACATGCCATTGTAGTTGTGCTACTAGTGCTAGAACAGTTCTCATAGTTTCAAGGTGAGCTACTAGAGCAAAAGTTTCTTAGAAATAAATTCCTTGTTGTTGCGCATACCCTTTCGCCACAATACGAGCTGTGTGTTTATGTATGCTTCCATCTGCAGTAAATTTTGTCTTGAACACCCACTTTAAGCTAATTGCATTTTTGCCTTTCGGTAAGTCAACCATCTCCCATGTTTCATTCTTCTCGATAGCTTTCATTTCTTCCACCATTGCTTTTTGCCACTCTTCTTTTTCAGCTGCTTCTTTATAGTATATAGGGTCTGAAATGGTGAGAGCAGACTGACGGGATGCATATATGTCAGCTAAAGATTGAAACTTCCATGATGTTGTCTCATCTAAAGACTCTTCAGGAGAAGAATTTCCAATTGGCAAATCTGTAGGAGCTAAACAAGAGTTTCCAACAGGTGAACTTGCAGGAGTTGGCTCTTGTCTTTCATCTAGAGAAATTCCAATAGGAATCTCTTTTAGCACCTACTCTTTATTGAAATTCCAGCTTGTATTTTCATTAAATATTACATCCCTACTTATTAAGGTCTTGCAACTAAGAGGGTTATACAATCTATATGCTTTGGATTGAGTACAATAACCAATAAAAATGCATTTTTCGGACTTTTCATCAAGCTTTTGATGAACTTGAGAATTTACCAAAGCATAAGCAACACATCCAAAAACTCGTAGATGACTTATAGATGGTTTCCTTTCATACCAACAGTGAAAGTCCCCTTGCTCGTAACATGCTTCTAGCCATCTCCACAATAGTGCGATTTTTTCATTCAACAACACTGTTCTGTTCTGGTGTGTAAGGAGTTGTTAACTCTTTATGGATGCCATTTTCTTCACAAAACAAATTAAATTCATTGGATACAAACTCTCCACCTCTGTCCATGCGAAGAACTTTGATGTGGCAACCACTTTGGTTCTCTACTATAACTATAAATTTCTAGAACTTCCCAAAAGTTTCTGACTTATTTGCTAGAAAGTAAACCCAACTCATGCGACTATAATCATTCGTGAATAGTAAGAAATAACTACTCCCACCCAAAGACACAGTTTGCATTGCCCCACACAAGTCGGCATGAATTAATTCTAAGCATTGTGAAGCTCTCCAAGCTTTTCCAATAGGAAATGATTTCCTAGTTTGCTTTCCATAAATGCATCCTTCACATAAATTGATGGAGTCAATTTTTGGTAATTCGAAAACTATATCTTTATCACTAAGTAACTTGAGGCCCTTTATGTTAAGATGCTCGTATCTCAAGTGCCATATCTCCGAGTCATCCTTTACACTTACAGTAAGAGTGAAATTCTCCATGTTAGAAACATTCAACGGAAATATCTTGTTTGAAGTCATACTGATATCAACTCGTTGGCCTGATTTCTTATTTTTAATGACACATACGTTGTCATCAAATAGAAGGGAATATCCACTAGCCATCAATTGTCCAACACTCAATAAATTGTATCCTAGATCAGGTACAAATTGAACATTGTCCAACATTTTTGCTTTACCATCTTTAGTATCAACTTTAACCACGCCTTTTCCTTCAACTTGCATCTCCTTTGTGTTGCCAAGCTGCACCTTTATCTTGTTCGTCTCATCAAGCCCCTGGAATAAGGATTTGGTGCCCGTCATATGGTTCGAGCAATCGTTGTCTACAAACCACAGATTACTTGGTTTTGGGGTTTAAATTAACAAAAGCCATAAAAAGCTTGTTTTCTTCTTCATCTTCTGTTGCAAAGTTCATCTACTGATCTTTGTACCAACAATCAGCCTTTATATACCCGTATCCATTGCAGTGATAACATTGAATGCCACTTCTTGTATTGCCTAGCTCATTGGACTGCCTCCACCCATCATTTCTTCCTCTACCTCTGCCATTACCACGTCCAAGACCACCACGAAATCTTACTCTCGCTCAACCTCTGCCTACTAGATACTCATTTTCTCCATTTTTCATGGGTGTCTCCTTAACTTGAAATGCCTTCTCTTTGCTTTTCTAACGATCTATTGATTCTTGACTCATGAGCTTGAAGAGATCCCATAAGTTCATCAACAGAAATTGACATATCTTTAGCTTCTTCTATGGCAGCCACCACATGATCGAATTTTGGAGTCAAGCTTCTCAATACTTTCACAACAATTGTTTCATCCGAAATTAGCTCACCATCGGAGTGCATTTGATTGACTATTGCCATTTTTCTTGCCAAAAAAATCGCAACTAATTCACCATTTTTCATAGCTAAAGTTTCAAAGTCACACCTTAGAGATTGCAATTTCACCACTATGACCTTTAAATCACCTTGATACTCCTTTTGCAATTAACCATGCTTGCTTCGATGTGATTGTTGTTGCAATTCCAGAGAAAATAGTCTCATGGACTTTTTACTGAAGAATGAACAAGGCATTGGCATCCCTCGTCTTAGTTTCTCTCAACCTTTCCTCCTCTTCTACGTTGGGTTCAAGTATATCAACAAACCCATATTCCACTAAATCCCATAGCTCTTGCAATCTGAGCAACGTCTTCACCTTGATGCTCCACCACTTATATTTCTCACCATTGAAAATTGGTAAGAGTGGTTGAGAGGAAGAAAAGCTAGCTGTTGCTGCCATTCTCATACAACTTTTGCCAAAATGTAACTCACACTTGTGTTTCCCGAACTATCCTAAAGTGTTTTTCTCAATACCCAATAGACCAAAAGTGTTTCTCTCAATACCCAATGGACTCAAGCCTCACGTTTCACTCAAAAATGCCCAAAGGACCAAATATGGCTCTGATACCAAATTTGTTGAAAACAGAGAGTGCAATAAAATTTGTAAATGTATTATTGTCTTTTATTGACTTAATTTAAAATGATTGTGATGTGCCTATATATATAGGCTTACATGAAAACAGAAACACAGCAAAATCGGAAACTACTACTCTACCAGAGTATAATTAGCAACAAAACACACTAAGCTATTGACCAAAACAAACTCATTATCTTCGGAAACTACTAACAACCCATATCCCAAAAGACCTGGTCAGTCTTTGAATCAAATCTCAACACTCATACTATAACCTAAAAATTAGATGTATGATAACTAAATTGTGTTCAAACTGAAACCTTACTAGTAACTGCCCACAGATTTTGTTAGACATATCATAATGATAAGGAAACCACGTCAGTTTGGCTGTTGGGTGTTAGGACACTTCTGAAGTTTGTATAGTATTAACGAAAGAAACCATTGTTCCATCTCAAGTGGAAAAAAAAAAGACTAAGTAAGCAGAGAATGCTCACAATAGTTTTGATTCATACAACAAACAATAAGACACCAACACTGAATATGAATAAGACACCAACACTGAATATGAATGAGTTCACTTAAACATAATGATAGGCGAAGAGAAATAATATGTGGTGTCGAGAAAAGAGTTTTTGCTTAAAGGAAAAACACCTAGTAAAATCCGTGTCCATATCCGAGGTTACATGATCCGTGGCCATAAGGCGTCATCGTGTTTGGATTGAAGTCATTGAACAAAGCAAGGTTTTGATCCAAATGAATCATCCCAGCAGTAGCACTCGCAAAAGGTTGCTGCTGATGATGCATAGGGTTGGGTATATTGTTAGAATGTTGGATGAGAAGGTTATCAGCTTCTTTTGCCACATTCTTCTTCAACTCCTCCAACGCCACTGTTAACTGCTCCAATTGGGGAATGTTTAGTGCATCAATTGGCGCATCCCACCAGCATTCACTCTGGCTTGCCTTCCTCATTTGGCTAAGCTCTTCTCCATGCTTCTTTTCCATCTCCAACTGCTGGAGAACCTGGTATAATAATCTTCCATTATTAGTATTCTTTTCAACTATTTTCTTTTATATATATATATATATATATCTCATGTTCTTATCTCTATTTTTCTTGTTTTATTTTTACATAAATATAGTTGGACCAGTGGTTATTTTCTTAAATCATGCGTCATTATATTCTTTAATTGGTAATTAAACATCATATTTATGAATTTTTTACCTTTTAATTAATAAAAAGACTATAAAATTATTGCACTTAATTATTAAAACTATTACTATTCATTTTTATAAATAACTTTTAGTCACTTTGTTATATGTTATGTTAAATACAAGAGTACGCAATTTGCAATTTCTAATTTAAATTTAAAACTAATATGCTTTTCGTAAAAATAAGATAGTAATGTTCATCTTTTAAAAATTATATGGAACTCCAATATCACTAATTTTAACGTTATAAAGTCTATCTATACTAGTTAATATACATAACACAACTTTAACTGACTATTAATAACATTAGAAAACATGTATGTCCCTAACATCACTCCAAAAACAAATTTACAATATCTCAAACAACAATTTTACTAGAAAACATGTTCACATCTATCAAAGATTTTTGTTTGACTATGCATACACGACCTTATTCATTCAATATTATTTGCTCACAACTTTAGTAATTCATAAATATAACCGTTAGTATTTTGCATCCTTTCTGTTAGACTGATTAATCCCTAGTTGACATCAAAACAATTATAAGTGAGAAGCTGACCCTCAAGTTAAATTCACAGTGTCTGATTGTTTCAAAGCCTCACATAATAAACAGACAAGGTTATTGGTTTCTTGATTGCAACTAAACTTCTGTTGCTTAGATCAGAGAATACATACGGTATAGTAGAAAAATGTCCTGCTCCAACCATGAAATTAGGTAGTATATATTCGTCGACTTTGATTGAACTAATACCTGAGTGAGCTGCATATTGAGTTGACGAACACTAGCATTGCGGTGAGCCTCAATAAGTTGCATGGTGGCAGAAAGGGGTGGAGTGCTGCGGCTGAGGTAACGATCGATGAGAGTTTTAACACCAGGGTGGCCAAAGGAGAAAACCTTTTTCCCAGGTGAAAACACGATGATCACAATCTCAGCACCACAGAGTGTGCAGAGTTCACTTGCCTTCTTGAAAAGCCCTGAACGTCTCTTTGAGTACGTCACTTGCAGATTGCTGTTTTTCATCATTTTCTCCATCTCCACCTTCTGTCGACCGATACTCTTTCTCTTCAATACAGGTGACGCCATTGAAGACCAAAAACAAGAAGATAATTGATCACGATATTATCTCACTGCTCGATTTTCATACAAGGACTAGCTAGGACTATTTCAGGAGAAATGGGGTTTGGTTTTCGTAGCAACTTGTCTCTGGTACAGATATAGCTGTCTCCTGGTGGCGAATCAACCATGACAGTGCTTGAATTGAATGATTTTCTTGGTTTGGAGGTTGTAGAATCCTTTCCAAGTTAAAGTCCAAGGCAATAACAGCAAATGCAAATCAAATGTTTAGAATTGTTATCAGGCAAGTAAATAAATGGTCGGGTTTCTTGCCAATTGGATACTGTAAGTTATCTTTTTTGGTTTCTTCTCAGAGTTTGATTCTTAGTTTCTATCTATAACATATTCGTATACTCATTACCGTTATATTCTCCGAGGAAACTAATTTCTCTGACGTGCTTCATCTAGACTTATACCTTGTCGGTAGTTCCGGTGCAAGTTTTAACGATGTCTCATCCCTTGTGAGATTGCCTATGATTGAATGAGTAGGCAGACAATAAATAATACACGCAATTATTTATCCATCACATATAATTAAGTAATGATTTTTGTGGTATTTGGATAATAGGGTGGGACTGAACCCTCTAATATAATTTAACTCAGAACTATTTAATAGTTCAATTCATGTCAATCTTAAAAATTAATTACTATTCGATCGATTTTATTTATTATGAAAAATACTAATAAAAAGAAGTGATTTTCTTATTTTCTTTATAATCTATATTTTTATAAATAATTAATAAATTGATTTTACTATTAATATATATATGAAATTTGTAAAAAAGTTAATAATATTTTATTAATTTAAATATTTACATATTATTACTTATATAAAAATATAAACACATATTCTACGAATGATATAATTTTATTTTATAATTATATAATAATACTAATAAAATAAGTGATTAATACGTTAGAAGAATTTATAATTATGTAATAATATTTATTTATTGTTTATAAAAATTCATAAATATTTATTTATATATTGTGAAATATGAATTAATAAGTAATCTATTAATTATTATTATTATTCAACACTAATATTGAGTCTACAGACTAATGAGACAGAAAACTTGCATTAAGTGCAACGGACTAATATGATAAGAAAAAATTAATTTAGTAGGCCAAATAAAATATGAAAAATTTATAAGCAGTAATATTAAGTCAATCAAAATAATAAAATAAGAAATGTTAATTATATTAACCTGAGTATATAGTAGGAAAATTTGTTTATACTTTTTATTATATTAAATTAATATTATTAATTATTAGTAAATGAATTAATATTAAATATTACTTTATTTTAATGTAAATAATGATTAAATATGATAGATAAAAGATCAATTTTAATCTATTTTATATGTACCGTTCATCCGATTTGTTTGTTCTCAGTCACCTTATTTGACATAACTGTCAACATAAAAGTGTCACATGTCCCAAAAAGTAAGGTCAGTGAAAGTTAATAATAAAATTTAACAGATGGATTGAATCCAAACATTTTACAAAATATAAATATTTCCCACAAGAACATTTGTTTATGCTTTTTATATAAATAATGAGATGTGTTGAATTAAGGGAGAATCTAATCGATACTTTGATGAAAATTTTTTATTATTACTAATAATTTTATTATTTTTTATGAAAAGCAATATTAAAACAACATAAAATTATAAACTTAAGAAGATAGTTTACAAAGTTGATAAAGAGAAGTTGAAGCTTACAACTGTTGAAATGAAGATCAAACTAAGAATAAAATAGATCAATGCATATTAAGGTCATTTTACATTTTGTATTATTAATTATAATCTCACTTTATTAATTTGATAATCTTAAAATCTTACCATACATAAACATTTCACTTATTTCGTTGCACGAGTCTTTTCATTCATCAAGAGACATTGAAGCTTTTTCTTCAATAAAAAAGCCTATTAATTTTTCAAACATTCTTTAAAAAATATTTTAGGCATTGTTTAATTCATAATTGCATTAAACAGATTGATTTTGAGTATTTGAAGTTATCAAAATCATATTTTTTAAGAAATAGTTGACCTCAAGCTTGGATTGAGGTTGTGATGTTTTTCTTTAGCGTGACGCCAGCTAGCTATTGCATTTCCATCGCCTTGCCTATAAATAGACGTCTATTTCACTCCTTCCAGATAGAATAGATTGAGCAGCAAAATGTTGTTTGGAAAGCTATTCCATCTTGCTGCAAAGTACTGATCATGTTGGAAGTCCATCACACTAAGTTTCCCAATCATCCTGGGAGCAAAATACCTATAGGATGTGCTGGATTTTGCTCCAATTAGCATAAGAGAATCTACATTGGAAAAATACATAATTTCAGGTTTTACGTTCCGTTCCACATAAGCTGCAAGTGGCATCAAGGTTGATAGCATTGTCATAACATCTAGCTTTCGTTTTGAGCCTAATTTTTACCGCAAGCCAACATCTAAAAGCTATCTTAGGGGATGATGGATTCTGCCAGATAAGTTTGAACTAAATGACTCTAGATTGCGTCACCTTGAGCAGCTTGTAGCATGATCAGTTAGTAAATTCCTTGAAGCTGGTATCAGTCCAGATAGTTTTATCCTCTTCTCCAACTAGAATAGAGTTAGGAAGTAAGTTAATCACGCTAGCAGCCCCACGGAAATTACAATCACAACATCCATCAAAAATTATTAAGCTAATTCTTGATTGAATAGGATTCCAAATTAGCAGATGTCTACGATCATTCATGTTGATTAGCGGACTCGTTGCACACCAATTATCAATCCAAAACTATATTGATTCGCCATTCCCGACTTGTTTCTTCCTCAAGCGGTAAATAACACAACAAATCCAAGTTTTCAACAAAACTAGTAAGCTTACCAACTCAATTTCTTTACCTCTTTACTTGGATGGCTATGGGATCTTGTTGGATGCTTGATTGAAGTTAGAAGGGCATGAAAAACTAGGGATGTCAATGGGTCAGGCCGGGTCAGGTTTGGGCCGAACCCTCGGGTTGGACGGCCCATGGCCCGACAAGCAGGAGCTAGCCTACTGGCTGGCCTGACCCATCCTTAATATCTTTTTAAAAAATTAAAAACAACGTCATTTTTGTAATTCTGGTCAGGCCACGGGTTGGCCCGTGCTCGATCCGACCTTGGCCCGTGACCCGGTCGGGCCAAACAATTTTGACCCGTGGCCTGGTCAATCTGGGCCAAAATCGGATGGACCAACCAAAACCCTAACCTACCCTTCTCCCCTCTTCTGCCACCCACCTAAAACCCTAAGTTAATTGATATTTATCTTGCTGAGGGTGACTTTGATGATATAGTTAAAGTTCCTCTTCTTCTTTACTCACTCACTCCAAACATAGTCTCAATTCTTTTTTGTTTGAAAATTTTCCATTTTTTTTCTTTTAATAACTTATTTTGTCTCTCTAAAAAGTTCTCAACCGATGGTGACCACCAAAATTTCCACATCCCTCTGAAACCAATAGAGGAATAAATGGTGCTAAAACCACCACATCAACAATAACAAATTGTTACTTTGCCTCCCTGTTTTAAGGTATTTCATAAGTAATATGTTAATTAACTGCAATAAAAGTTCCAGTCTATGCAGGATGAGGAGGGCCTATGGACGACCACCAAACAAAACTAAGATAGTAGGTGCTACACCTCTAGCAACTAGTGCTTTGAGATGGAGAGATAGACTACCAAAGGTGAAACCAGCAACAGGGTCAATTAATTTTTAAGTGAAGTGGTGTAGACAAAGAGAGTAGAGGAAAAAGAAAGACTTAGGCTTTTGTAACTGTTTATTTATTTTTGTACAAAATTGTGAAATATAAATCCATAATACCTGGCATCTTACGTGTCACTAAAATGTCTGACGTGGCTTGTCACATCAGTAACGTTAACAGAGACACAAACGTTGGACTATATTTGAGAAAAATTGAAATTTTGTGTATTTAATTGTCACTTTTTAAAGTTCAGGCTATAATTAAAATTTTGAGAAAAATTTAGAATTTTTTGTAATTAATCTTTAATTTATCACAAAATTAAAATTAAAACTAATTTAAGTTTTTCAATTCAGACACTAAATTCACATTGTCACGTAGCATACACACAATATTGGGTTCTACTTAACAATTTAAAAAGGATAAATATATATCACGTTAGTGATGATACGATATTTAAAAGACAAAAATTTGATCTCATTTAATTTTTTGTTTATTTAGGGTTCATTTTGAAAATTTAAAAAAACCTTATAATTCAAATTGAACGCATTAAACGTTAAAATCTAAATTGTATTTTAATAAAAACATTAGTATTTAAAATATACTTTTGGCCTTTTATATATAAATTTTCGTAAAGGACAAATTTTACATATATATGTTAATATTAAATTTTATTTTAAATTAAAATTAGTTAGTTATGTTTTTAAGCTTGGAGAAAACCATGATAAAACATGCTAAAATGATGATTACTAATATAAATTTTATTTCGTAAATAAAACATATAATATAAATCAAAACTAGGGTCGTTCCTAATATTTTATAGGCCCAAGACAAAGTAAAAAGAAAGGCCTTCATAAATCAACAATATACCAATATATAAACTTTAAAAGCATATTTTTATTACTAAAATTTAATATCCATACATCAGTGACTCAATTCATAAGTCGACGTACTCAACAAAATACTCATGTCAGCAACACTATCTTGCAAATGTCAGCAACCATAAAATCACTAAAAATAGTAGCAGTGCGAACAACCGAACAACAATATCATATTTCAAAACACCAAGAGAATTGCACTAACAAGCACATAGATGATTATGAAAAACAACTTCTCTGCGCATTTCTAGATACAAAATCATTAATAATAGTATCAAGATCAATATTGTCCAACATATCATTCTCGATACATAAAATAGCTAAATCATTCAACTTTTCTTGTGACATTGACGACTTCAAATAGCTTTTCAATAATTTTAACTTTGAAAAACTTTTCTCAATTAATGCTACAGTCACATGTACAGTCAACATAACTCGATGAGTAATTGAAACATTTGGATAACGATCAGCAGCTTTAACAAATTCAAGAATTTCAACTGATGGCATTAACTCATTTGCAAAGTCATTCGCAACACTCTTAATTAAAAGAAAAAGATCATCTAAATCCACATTCTACACGTTATAATAAGAAATAGTTATTGTAAAATTAGTGTAACATTCTCTTAACTTATTATCATCTAACAACCTCAATTTCTTTGAATCAAATAAGAATCCAAAATTACTTTCAAATGTCATTAATTGTTCAAATCCATTCTTCAACGAATCAATTGTCATATCCACAACAACTAAAAAGTAAGTAACTCTAAAGGATTCCTCAGCTAATTATATTTCTCTATGATTATCATTTTCATCAAATTGTCTTTCTTCTAGTTGGAAATGTAGGTTCTACATTCATCTTATGTTTAAGACTTTTGGCCATATTCATTCTAGAGGCAAATCATTTGTTTCTATATTTCTCAAAAAATATCATTACACGTTCTAATTACTCTATGGTATTATCAACGCGCATAAATTTATACTACAACTTTTTACTTACCATGTTAACAGCGAATAAAATATCGTACCAAATAAACATACCAAGTAAATAGTCAAAACTCTTAAGTATACTAACCAAACTTTCCGCTTTACTCTTTGACTTAGCATCCTCACAAGTTCTAGATGAAAACAAAGAGTAAAAAATAATATCCTATATAAAGAGAAAACTTTAATATCCTATATTAAAATGAAAAAAAGTAATTTATTACTATATCTGTGAAATGAAAGAAAGATAAATTATCAGGTTGTGTGAAAGATAAATTATGAGTTCTTATGATTTATGTTAAAAAGATGCCAACAAAAATTAGTTGAAATTTTTTAAAATTAGGAAACTTATTACAAATATAAAAAATGATATTTGAAGAATAAAACATGAAGATTCAAATTGGATAATAATGAGATGATTAACCTTGTATACATTGGATTGCATTAGTATAACATATCTTATGACATCCATGTAATAGCCTTAATCAATATAATTAAATTGTCATAATAATAATGATAATTTAAAATTCGATGTTTAAAATGAATTTTTCACTTATTTTGTTGTAATATTAGGTTAAGAAGTCATAT
Organism: Erythroxylum roraimae; assembly: GCA_027568915.1. Lineage (NCBI taxonomy): Eukaryota > Viridiplantae > Streptophyta > Magnoliopsida > Malpighiales > Erythroxylaceae > Erythroxylum > Erythroxylum roraimae. Next base: position 30,737,413 of record JAOSBL010000212.1, read on the forward strand.
TATGCTAAAATAAATTTTTACATAAGTTTGATAAGATTTAATTGAAATAAATAAAGTTTATCAATTTTTAAATTATAATTTTTAGGATCTTCTTCTCTTTTAGTATGTACTAGGCTTAAGCTTATGCGCATGTGTCATTAAAGTAACTACATGTTATATAATTAATATTCAATTCTAAATTATATACTTCATTTATCTTATAAAAAATGTTTCTTATTTTCTATAACAAATATTTGTCAAATTATTTTAAATTAATTTAATTAAAAATTTTGAACATAATATATAAATTATTAGTTATTACATAATTAAATGCTAAAAGAGAGACGACAAAGATATGATATGCCAATGAATATATTTCTTTTAAGGAAATATCAAATATTACGAAAATGACTCAATAATTATCTTTTTTCAATTTTTATTATGAAAATGACACAATAATTTTCTTTTTTCAAAATTTTAGTGTATACTTCCGAATAAATGTCAATCTATTCTAATCTATTAAAAGTTATAAAAAATTTAAAATTCTACTATTTAAAAATCATCGACCCTAGACATCCAAAACAAATGCAAACAAAAAATACAAAAGAGAAAAATAAAAGGATCATGTTCTTTTCTTCTCCTTAACAAGGTTATGTTTTGTTAAATTTCCCAATTAATAGTTAGAACCGAATTCCTATTTAGCTCTATTCAATAAATCTTTAAATTTGGGATAAGAAATTTAACAACAAATTTCTTCTTTTCAACCAAAAAAAATCTATTAGTATATACAAACATTTTGGAGCAGATTTATTGACTTTTTAGTTTATGCTCTTTTTAATGAATAAATTTATTAACTTTCAAAGTTTAACTCTTTAATAAATTAATTTTTTAATTTTTAACTCTTTTAATAAGTGAGCCCCTTATAACTCTAGACCTTGAGCAAATGTCCTTCTTGTCCTTACCAAGCGCAATATTCAATTAATGTAAAGAAGTTTAAGGGCCTGTTTGGTTTCATTTTTTTTTTGCGTTTTTGGTTGTGGTTTTCAAAAAAAAGGAAACGCTCCGTTGAAACTCGTTTGGTTGAGGATATTGGCAGTTTTTCGTTTTCAAAAACAAGAAAACCGCAACCACTTTTTCAAAACCAAAAAATAACGTTTTTGTATGTTTTTAAAACAAGTTTTCGTGTGTTATTAAAACAGGTTTTCGTAACTTTCTTGCGCCGCCTGCGTCTCCAGCCTCTTCCACTGTTAACGAAACTGCATCTTCTACTTGCATATAGAAATCAACGAAACTGTGTTTTCTGCTGCCTCTTCCATTGTTAACGAAACTGCATCTTCTACCTGCATATAGAAATCAACGAAAGTGTGTTTTCTGCTATCTTTTGCAGCTCGTCACAGGCAATTTACAGGTTTGTTTTCATATGTAACCTATTTGTGTTTTCTGACCTCTTGCTCAACAAATATTACTATTATTTGCTTTGAAACATACACACGTCCATCACCTTCTCTATGTCCATCGCCTAGCTTCTTTATGTTTACTGCATAACAGTAGTGTAGAGAATTATGCTAGTTAAACCGAAATGGGTATTAGTTATGAATAAGTTTTGGAAACCACCGTTGTTTATGAGTCTTGGAGGCTGTAGGCCGTAGGTGTCTTCAGCTTTCTGTGTTTGCAGTGCCTTGGAATAGAAAAGGCAGCTACTTTGTTGATTGTTCCAGCTTGATCTGTTGTGGGTATTCGTCGTTGAGGTAGAGAAGCTACTTGGTTTAAATTAGTCTCCGCTCTTTTTGTTTTGCTTCCTAGCATACCTCTGGTTTCTCAAGAGCTTGGGGTCCATCGCTTTGGTAGAGGTGTTCATGCAGCTTGCCACTTCCTTCTCACGTGGGTTGTCTCTGGAAGTGAAGCCTGTGCAAATAGGATAAGTGTGCAGAGGTTGTGGACACTGGTTTTCTCTAAACACCGAAGCTGTCCAGGAGAGAA
>JAOSBL010000212.1:30771086-30799194 GCA_027568915.1 Erythroxylum roraimae
TCCGCCGTCGGCGAGGGGTTCGACGGTTCGGCTCTTACCGACCCTCGCGCTTTTCCCCCTCTCTCCGGCGTCTCTCACCACTCGACGACCCCACTGCCACGAGCCTCGCCTGCGGTCGCCGCTAGCCTAGCCCCCCCGCCGCCTGCTGCCCCAACCGGCGTCGAGCTAGGATGCCTGAAGCTGCCGCCCGCGCAGGGTCCATCTGCCCGTGCATGGGATTTTTAATATAATTTTGATTTCTAATTCTTTTGGAATCAAAACACAATTTTAGTAAACGTGTTTTGCAATTTTCAATTTTAGAAAATAATTTTTTTAATATTAATTAATAAACATGTTTTCGACAATTTTCTACTGAAAATAAAAATTAAAAATATATGCAAAAAATCAAGATAGAAAACAAAAAACTGTTTTCTGAAAGTAAAGGCACCCTTAGTCTCTCGTTAGGCTCTGGAAATCACCTCTCTCCTGCACAACACTGCTCAACTCCATGTCTTAAACCAAGAAAATACCCTAATTTATTTTGAACCATATAATTCAAGAGAGAGTCCTTTAGGGTTTCGGGATTTGGTGGTGAGACCACTAGAATGGCTTCTGCGTCGCAGGCCCTCCGATTTCTGGGACCCGTCTCCGGCGCCGACACTCTTAATCGCATACTCGCTGATCTCTGCACGCGGGGCAACCCCAAGGTACTCTCAAGATTCTTCCTTTCGCTTAATTGATTGAATTTGGGATCCAAAAAAAGTGAGCTTTTTTTTTAATATAACTAAACAGGAGGGGGCTGCTTTAGCATTCAGAAGACATGCGGAGGAAGAAGCGCGTGATCTTAGCGGAGAGGCGCTTTCGCGGTTTATGGATCAGTTGTATGAGAGAATTTCTAGTCTTTTGGAGAGTAGTGACGTGGCTGAGAATTTGGGAGCTTTAAGAGCAATTGATGAGTTGATTGATGTGGCACTCGGTGAAAATGCTTCTAAGGTGTCCAAGTCCTCAATTTACATGAGAAACGTGTTTGAAAATAAACGGGATCCTGATTTATTGGCTCTTGCTAGTCGAGTTCTTGGCCACTTGGCTAGGGCCGGTGGTGCAGTGACTGCTGAGGAAGTGGAGATTCAGGTATACTAAGCTTTTTTGGTTGTTGTTCATGATGATGTTGACATTATTTAATTCTTTGCAGCTAGACATTATTTATATATGTCTATTTGTTGTTTTAGGTGAAAATGGCTGTAGATTGGCTTCGAAATGATAGAGCAGAGCACCGGCTTTTTGCAGCTGTCTTAATATTGAAAGTAAACTTTTTTCGCCACCTTTTTGTTTTAGATGCATTGAATTGGTAATTTTATTAAGTTGCTTCTCTTTACTTTATGTTCTTATTATTGCAGGAAGTGGCAGAAAATGCTTCCACTATATTCAATGTTCATGTTGCTGAATTTGTTGATGCTATCTGGGTTGCACTGAGGCATCCAACCCTGGCAGTAAGGGAGCGGGCTGTGGAGGCTTTGCGTGCTTGCCTTAAAGTTATTGAAAAGCGTGAGACTCGTTGGCGTGTGCAGTGGTTAGTAATATATTGTTGGAAGCTGTAATTGTGGAAATATCTAACATAAAATAATGTTGCAATTGAAAAACCTGTGAATATACATATCTGCTCTTACATCCATTTTGCATATTTAAACATTTCATGTATCTTATTTGCTCATATTGAATGATAAAGTCTTATACTTGTTTAGTTCATATCCTCCTTTGGATTTGATTTTTGCAGGTATTATCGCATGTTTGAGGCTACACAAGATGGTTTAGGTAAAAATGCTCCTATTCACAGCATTCATGGGTCTTTACTTGCTGTTGGAGAGCTTCTGAGGTTAGTAACAAATCCACTTACAAAAATCTGTTTCCTATCCACCAATGGTGAGATCAACAGAATTTGTTCTTGATGTACATCTCACAAATGATCTGCCTCGAGTAAATTTGATTTTTGATAACTGATTGCATGTTCTTATTTCCAGCCAAAGTCTATTTTCTTTTCTTTTTTTTTTCCGTCTATGATCAATCATCTTCTTTTATTAGATGGTGTTAAGAGCTGTAAATGCTTTCTGTGTCAGATGACCAACTATTGCTGCCCAATGTAGGGCCAATAGAAGCATAACCTAGGTAAATCCATGATTGAGAATTTGTGAATAGATTTAATTGATTTAATGATGGTAGTTGTTATTAACATTCTTAAATAAATTCACATAAGGCCCTTAACATGTCTCTTTCCTTATTCTATATGCAATATCCTATTTCTTGCTTATCCTTTGCAATTGAAAGTTGCAAGGGATGAGATTATGTCGACCATGGAACTGCTTTCTTTTTTGGAAACATGTATCCTTTGCATGCATTGTTTAGTTGCTTGTTAGTGTTTAAAAAGTTTGGTTTAATTGCATTATATCGCAGGAATACTGGTGAGTTCATGATGTCAAGGTACAGAGAAGTTGCTGAAATTGTTCTCAGATACCTAGAGCATCGTGATCGACTTGTTCGCCTTAGCATAACGTCTTTGCTACCTCGCATTGCTCACTTTCTGCGGGACCGATTTGTTACAAACTACTTAGGGGTTTGTGAACTTCTTTTCCTCTTTCAAAAGTGACTACTTTTCGCAAGCACTTTGGACCACATTTTATAATCTGTATTTTCTCAAGTTTGTTGAATACAATATTCTTGTATCTTGCAGATATGCATGAATCATATTCTTACAGTTCTGAGTATACCTGCTGAACGTGGCAGTGGGTTCATTGCCCTAGGGGAAATGGCTGGTGCTTTGGATGGAGAACTTCTTAATTATTTGCCGACAATAATGTCTCACTTACAGGATGCGGTATGTAATTGATTTGTGACATGTATTATTCTTCCCCCAAAATAAACTGTTCATTTATTGGTTTTTTCCTATACTTTATCATGTGGAACAGTATCATTGACTCAAAGTCCTCTTTCCTTCTTAGATTGCACCACGGAGGGGTAGACCGTCACTTGAGGCTTTATCTTGTGTTGGAAATATTTCAAAAGCCATGGGGCCAGCGATGGAACCTTATGTTCGCAATCTTTTAGACATGATGTTTGCTGCTGGTCTCTCCCCCATGCTTGTTGAAGCCCTTGAGCAAATAACTGTTAGGTATACTCTAGCATTCATTTCTAATCTGTAGAAGTACATTTCTTTTCTTTGTTTTTGGAGACATAATAATCATTTGTGCCATTTGTCTTTGTTTCAGTATTCCATCGCTGCTATCGACCATTCAAGACCGGTTGCTTGATTGCATTTCACTTGTTCTTTCGAAGTCTCACTATTCTCATACAAGGCCAGCTGTTCCACTCGGTCGTAGTGTAGCGGCTAATGCACCTCAGCAAATGTCAGACTTCAGTGGTTCATCTCTTGTTCAACTTGCTTTACAAACTCTGGCTCGGTTTAATTTCAAGGTTTGTTAACATGCATCTCTCGGTTGAGAATGTGTAAAAATCTACTCTCTGCTGATGGTAATTCATGGTCCAGGGTCATGAGCTTCTTGAATTTGCTAGAGAATCTGTGGTTGTATATTTGGATGATGAAGATGGAACCACACGAAAAGATGCTGCCCTTTGTTGTTGTCGATTAATTGCAAACTCTCTTTTCTGTAAAGCATCTACACAATTTGGTTCTAGTCGATCCAATCGAACAGGAGGAAAGCGACGTCGCCTTGTTGAGGAGGTTTGTTTCTTCCTTTCTCCTTTGTTGGTATATCAAGCGCTCAGTCTATATTGTTTCTCTCCACACCAATTTTCTCTCTTTCTTTTCATCCTACAGCTTGTGGAGAAGCTTCTCATTGTGGCAGTAGCTGATGCTGATGTCACTGTTCGCCATTCAATTTTTTCCTCCTTGCATGAAAACAGAGGTTTTGATGATTTTCTAGCGCAGGCTGATAGTCTCAGTGCAGTTTTTGCTGCTCTCAATGATGAGGTATGGATGTGAACCTTGTGGAAATTATTTTGGGTTGATTCATGTTGTTTTCCTATTCTATATGCTTGTTAAAGGTACCTAGTGAAAAGCACTGTTTCTTGCACATCAGAGGTATTTGCAGTAGGAAAAAACAGAGATCTAATGTGATTTGGGGTTTCATTTGTTAGTATTATCTGTATAAGCAAAATTTTCCTCCATATATTTTGTCGTGTTATACCTTTTCCTCAATATTGTGAAAGCTCTCTAAGCCCCTCCTCCCCTCTATTTCTCTTGTTGTATTTGAGCATATTCTTCCTTTCCTTTGGATAAATATAATTGTCTTGGCCTGTTTGATATCTCTGACCCCTCAGAAACTTTGTAGATATAGCGACATGTGGTATGTATAAACAGCTTTTTGGATGCTCAGTTTATGTTGTATTTTGTTAAATTTCTGCTGAAAAGTGCATTTACTTGATAACGGTGGATATTCTTACAAGATTGTCCCTTGCCTGAAACCATTTAATGCTGTTTTCCGCCAATAAACTATGGGGTTGTTATGTAATAGGATTTTGAAGTTAGAGAATTTGCGATCTCAGTGACGGGCAGATTATCAGAAAAAAATCCTGCATATGTTCTTCCAGCGTTACGTCGACATTTGATACAGTTGTTGACTTATCTAGACCAAAGGTGATATGAAAAGAGCTTACTTGCTAGGCATCTATGATAAACACTGCGTACTTTTGCTCATGGGTTTTAACATTGTTTCACATTTGTACGTTGATAAAAATTCTTATGCTTATCAACAGCGCAGATAACAAATGCAGGGAAGAAAGTGCGAAGTTATTAGGCTGTTTAATACGCAACTGTGAACGGCTTATACTTCCATACATAGCCCCTATACACAAGGTTCTTTTGTCTTTTAGTTGGAAACTGTCTATTGATTTTCATTTATTTTCCTGTCAATTAACTGAATGGTACTTTTGCAGGCACTTGTGGCTAGACTACTTGAGGGAACTGGAGTAAATGCGAATAATGGGATTATTAGTGGAGTCCTTTTAACTGTTGGGGATCTTGCTAGAGTGGTGGGTGAACCCCGTTTCATGAATTTTATGTTCTGCATTCTAATGTGTCATTTCATGGTTGTTTGCATAGTTTATGTACACATGTCTTTTGGAGTAATATTAGCTGAGAAGGATACCTTATTTGGTTAGCAGCTGAGTGTCTTAAACTCCTTTTGATTCTAGTTCATTAACATGATCTTTTTATAGAAAAAAAATTACTAATTTTCTTTACATTTGCAATGCTTTTAATGTGAATGTGCTTCTTTGTGTTTTTTTGGGAAGATAAAGGAATTGTGTTAAATAAACCCTCACGGGGCTTACAAGGCAAAACATTAAGTCCACAGAATATGAAACAAGGAAAGCGAGAAGAATTGGAGGCAATCTCCATAACAAAGAAAAAAAAAACTCAAAAAAACATAAATTTCTAATTGATTAGCCTGTTTTCCAGAGGCTGTCTTCAATATAACTCTGGTGAGAGAACAACAATTGTTAGATTCTATTGGCTAGCAACTTGTAGTAAATTATTTTCAGTGATACTTGTTTGAGACTGTTGAAGTAGACTGTGCTTTGAGATATTCATTTATCTCTGTGTCCATGATCTTATGCTTTTGCCTGGCATCTTTGTTTCTTCCTCTTTCTTTCACTCTCATACTTTTGTGGTGTGTAGGATACATTGTTATGGTTATTTTACAATTTTCCATTTGCTTGTGCGCTACTTATTCTATATACATGCGACCTAAATAGGCTAGTGTTTTGTCAAGTTGTTTCTTATAGCTCTTTTTCTTAATTTTTTTCTGTGCACTTCATTGATGGTACTTGATCTATGTTTATTTTCCATCAACTCTGTCGAATATCTTAGCCTGATTGCTCATAACTAAATCATTTTGTTCCCTTTTTTCTGGTGTTTGTTTAGGGTGGTTTTGCTATGAGGCAATATCTTTCGGAATTGATGCCTTTGATTCTTGAAGCACTGTTGGATGGAGCGGCAGCTACAAAACGTGAAGTAGCTGTTTCAACACTTGGTCAAGTTGTTCAGAGCACTGGGTAGGTGAAATGCTCTTATTCTACTTTGAGATCAATATGATTCTTCTATATGTAGTGGCATTGGCCATTGAGTGGTGTTGGATCATTTGGAATTTCTTCAAAATTGTTTACTGGTAAGTATTTATTCATGTAAATAGGGCAAACTTGGCCCAGTATTGGTCCCACGCCAGGCCAAGTTTGAGCCAAACCTTTAATATGGTGGTGCATTACAAAATTGGAAATGCCAATCAAATTTCGAAAATGGTTCCAAGCATTTCTAACAAATGCTGTTGAGAACTGCTATTGAGTGTCAAGGTGGTAGTTGATGAACATGCCTGAGATAGTATAAAATCCCCAGTTGTACATGTTTTCAGTTTCTTTATTGTTTGATCTCAAGGTTATAAGGTTGCCTTAAGTTGCCATTTCATTTGTATGAAGGTGCCTTGATGCATATACAAATGAACTGAGGACTTGGAGAATTCTGTTTAGATTTGTTCAAACCATTATTTAAAACTAGGAAGTACTCTTGTATTGTTAGCATATTTGATTAACCATTTGCTCCACTTCTAATGGTAGACAGCTTCATCAATTGACAAGGTTGCAGTAGAAACTAGTTTTAATGTTGCCAGCTAAATAATAAAATGATGTCTTCTGCTTTTAGGTTTTAGTGAATGTTTACTTGTATCTAGATAATCTTTATGTAGTATGATGGCAAGTCTGTGATATTTGAAGCAATTGTTTCCTTTTTTCTATTGATAGGTATGTGATAACTCCTTATATTGAGTATCCACAATTACTTGGCTTACTCCTAAAATTGTTGAATGGTGAGTTGGTGTGGTCTACCAGACGTGAAGTACTAAAGGTAACCTTAGGTCTACTCAAATAATTAGTGTGTCATTTGGTTGTTTTTGATGCACTACATCCATCGGCTTCATCAGGTTCTAGGAATTATGGGAGCCCTGGATCCTCATGTGCACAAGAGAAACCAGCAAACACTGCCTGGGCCACATGGAGAGGTTTCCCGTGCAGCAAGTGATTCTGGTCAGCACATTCCATTGATGGATGAATTACCCATTGACCTTTGGCCATCTTTTGCTACTTCTGAAGATTATTATTCAATGGTACTTCTGGCAATGCATTTGTCATTCTACCTATTTCTTTTCTTTTGCAGTACATATTTGTCTCAAGCTTGTTTAAAAGCTTTTTTTATTCAATAAACTCAGGTGGCTATTAATTCTCTCATGCGAATTCTTAGGGATCCTTCACTTGCTAGTTACCATCAAAGGGTGGTAGGATCTCTTATGTTCATATTCAAGGTATATTTAATGTTAGTTTGTTATTTCCTTGTTACTTTTCCCTATTTTTTAGGATTTATTTGCTCTTATTGTTGGATGTCTGATGCCGCTCATTGGTAAATGTGTTTTGCAAGATCAGTCTATGGGCCTTGGTTGTGTTCCATACTTACCAAAGGTTGGTGCCCATCTTCCAGTTGTATGTTGTATTTCTCAGCCTCCCTATAACACCTCTTTGGGCATTGGTGGTAACAAAATGAATAAAAGTTAATAATGGACATGCTTAGATGATTTAATTGTTCTACTTTACTGAAATGTAGACAGGAACCTCGCTTTGATAAGATAAATGTTCATCAAGAAGTTGGAGATGGCAATCTGTTGTATAATATTATTATTCATTAATGTGAACATACAAGATTCTCAGTAATTTCTTGTATTACACTGCATGATCAGTGGATGCTTGTTTACTGGTCATTTGTGTCAGACATAGTTGTTTGTATTCGAATGAAATATAACTTGTTTTTGCCTCCTATATCTGTAGGTTTTGCCTGATCTATTTCACACTGTTCGCACATGTGATGATTATCTTAAGGATTTTATCACTTGGAAACTTGGAACTCTTGTCTCAATTGTGCGCCAGGTAAATAGGAGTTCATAGACAAACATGTCACAGTACTGCAGAATGTTTTTGATCCAATTTGAGTTTTTACTGTGCTTGTGCAGCACATTCGTAAATATCTTACCGAGTTGCTTACTTTAATATCTGAACTGTGGTCCTCCTTAAGTCTGCCAGCTACCAGTCGTCCTGCTTGTGGCTTCCCGGTAGGTTGATTCTTCTTCTTGGTTATTCTTTTGTCGGCAACATTTACTTGAATGAGATGTATCAATTAGTTTTCTAAAAATTGTACTTTTTCCTACCCCCTTAGTTTTTCTTAGGCTTATTGTAAGTGCAATTTTTGTCTCAGGTTCTGCGTTTGGTGGAACAGCTTTGCTTGGCTCTTAATGATGAATTTAGAAAATATCTTCCTGCAATTTTGCCATGTTGTATTCAAGTTCTGAGTGAAGCTGAACGATGTAATGATTATACCTATGTTCTTGACATACTTCACACGCTTGAAGTGTTTGGTGGTTGGTGCTCTTTCCTCCTATGATACGTGCATTAATATCGATTATGCTGATAATTCATTGGAAACTTTATTGTACTAACAAAAACCATTGACATAGCTCTTAAGGATTATAGGATGCTTGTAGTCTTTAAACGTGTTGTTAAGGAATTAGCTGCAATGCGTATTCTACCTTTCAGTAAGTGGTGAAAGGAAGAAACAGTAGTATTTTCTGTTGACTTTTGGCATGAATGATAATAAATTGTTTAATTAGATCTAGGTGGTGGGAAGTATTCATATTTTCTGCATAAGACGTAAATCTGCTGTCTAAGTTTCTACCTTGGAAATGTACTAGTGGTGCTCCATGACCGTAATCACGAAATTGAGTGGAGTCGTTAGGCTTTAGCTTTTAGTATAAATTCATATTGCAATAAGAGATTCATAATTTTAGATTTTGCTTTATTTATGGTACATTTTAGATTTTGTTTCTTGCTAAACCTTAAAGAATATCTAACTGCTGTCAAATGATGTAGGAACATTGGATGAACATATGCATTTACTTCTTCCTGCACTTATTCGACTACTGAAAGTAGAGGCTTCAGTTGAGATAAGACGTGCTGTTATCAAAACATTGACAAGATTGATTCCTCGTGTCCAGGTAGGCTCCTCACTTTTTAGCTAACAACACAATGCAATATCTGTCTGGAATTTTTGTTTGTACTTGAAGGAAGATGTGTATGAGAGATTGGAGTCATTTGCTTTTAGCTGATGGGCCTGTATAAATTCTCTGCTAACCATGGTTATATCTTCTATGTCAAAAACTCCTCAAGGATTTGATTATACTGATGGATGTAATCTCTTGCTTTTGCTTATTTACTCAAATCTATTTTAGTTTGTATATTGACAATGCTTTTGTGTTTCTTTGTTTCACCAGGTCACTGGTCATATTTCTGCACTTGTGCATCACTTGAAGATAGTCTTGGATGGGTAGGTCAATTCCAGCCATATGGGTATATAATGAATGCTTTTCTTAGTATGTTTAAATGAATGCTTTTCTTAGTATGTTTAACTGTTTTCATTTGTGTGTGTATGAATTTTGCTCTTTCGTGTTTAGAATCCACTAAATATCTTATTGTTGATTTACAGTAAAAGTGATGAGCTCCGAAAAGATGCTGTTGATACACTTTGTTGTTTGGCTCATGCTCTTGGAGAGGACTTCACTGTTTTTATTCCGTCAATTCACAAACTAATGTTGAAGCATCGTTTGCGGGTCTAAGCTTTAACCTTTGATATGTTCATTTCACTGATTGATTATTGAGGTTTCTCTTGTATTGTTTATATTTTCTCCTTTTGGTAAATGGTTTTATGTAATCATTTTCTCTGTGTAATTTTGAAACATGAACATATTCTGCTTTCAGCATAAAGAATTTGAGGATATTGAAGGACGTTTGCGCCGACGTGAACCTCTAATTTTGGGCACCGCTGCACAAAGGTTGAACCGACGGCTTCCAGTGGAGGTTATTAGTGATCCACTAAATGATATGGATAATGACCCATATGAAGATGGAACTGATTCTCAAAGACAGCTTAGAGTTCATCAGGTATCTTTTGTTATGAACATGCTCAGTAGTTTATTTTCTTGTTCTTTCTTTTGACCCTATGCTCTAGATGTTTGGCTAGGCTCTGTTTAAAGATGAAGAAAACATAACCAAGTGGATTCTTTTACAAACCCTAAAGCTGAAACAACTAAATAAGAAGTTGAAACTCTTAAACAACAAGCTGGAATGCCTAAACAAGAGGCTGAAACACTTGAACAAAAGGTTGAAACCCTTGAACAACAAATCAAAATGCAGGAACATCAGATTGAAACAACAGGGCAGTAGGATGAAAGAATAGGACAAGAAGCTAAAATAACATAATAGGGAGATGAAATGATTAACCAGCAACTACTTGGGGTTCCAGAGCTTGTTGGATCAAAACTTGATGATATCCTTGGTATTTTTAATGAAGATTATGTTCAGTGGGTGATGAAGGAGAAGTAGATTTTAATGAAGATGCGAAATTAACATAAAATAGGAAAAAGGAGAAGTTATGAGTGCACTTGTAAAGTCAAAATTTAGTAATGATAGACAGTTAATGGGTTTGACTACAACAAGCGACAATATGTATGTTCTTGATGCCAATGTGATAGTGAAGCAATGTGTTTTTTTTGTTATGAAATCATCTGCAAACATAATGGTCAAGACTTATGGGCATTTTCCATACTGTTAAACTATTTTCCAAAGAGGTATACGTCTCTATGGATTACCTTTAACCATTGTCTCTGACCTTGATGTGAAGTTTATGAATTATTTTTGGAGAACTCTATGGATACCCTTGCACTTGGGGAAGAACACAGAAGCAACAGAGGATTTAACTCTTTGTTGTAGGATTAAAAGAAAGGAGATGCAAAGTTATGGATTAAAAGGATATTACAAGAAACAAATTTTAGCCTTGTGGTAGGAATGACAGTACGGTATCTTTTAACTGATGCTCCTTGTTGGAAACACAACTAACTCTTGGAGCATAGCCTGTTACATTTAATAGTTCCATGGAAGTCCCACAATTTGACATATATATATATTTTTATCTCGTATCACCACTAGATTTATGTTGGTGTTTCATGCAACACTTTTTCTTTGTCTGTTGAACTCGTAACTAGCAACTTTCAAGTTCTTTTCTAAGAAAAGTTCTGAATAGGTCAATGATGGTCGGTTACGCACTGCTGGAGAGGCTTCTCAGCGTAGCACCAAGGAAGACTGGGCGGAGTGGATGAGGCATTTCAGCATTGAACTTCTGAAGGAGTCTCCATCTCCAGCATTACGAACTTGTGCAAGGCTAGCTCAGTTACAGGTGTGCCTCATATTGTTTGATATTGCATCTCTCCGGGTACTAATCCGTAATTTTTGCAGCCTTCTGTTGGACGGGAGTTGTTTGCTGCTGGTTTTGTTAGCTGTTGGGCACAACTGAATGAGGCTAGTCAGAAACAATTAGTTCGACATCTGGAGATGGCATTTTCGTCACCGAATATTCCTCCTGAGATTCTGGCCACTCTTCTGAATTTGGTATATCTTTTTGTGATGTGACTTATTGTTGTCATCTATATGCCTGTTGGTTATGCAAAAATGTACTAGAAAAATAAGTTTTATACAGTTGCAACAGTTGTGGCGTTATTTTGATCCAGGACTTCTATACACATATAACTTGTTATGTTCATGCACTTGTTTACTTTGGCTAAGCATACTTTAAAATTAGCATTGCTTGTTTTTTACTGGCCAATTATTTGATAGTAATTAAAATTATTGACTGATTTGTGTATGGCTTAGTTATGCAACAATGTACTATAAAAATAGGTTTTATACAGTTGCAGCAGTTGTGGACCTAGGACTTCTATGCACATATAAGTTGTTATGTTAATGCACTTGTTTACTTTGGCTAAGCATACTTTGAAATTAGCATTGTGTGTTTTTGACTGGTCAATTATTTGATAGTAACTAAAATCATCGACTGATTTGTTTATGCCGTAATTGGTTCTTTTTCTTCTAGATTTTTTGGTACTCACTATGATAACAAATCTGCTATTGTATAAATCAACATCTTTTTGTCACTGGTCCATATATGAAAACGTGGTTCGATGCATTTGTGTCCAAACTTCAGGTGTGGAAATTAATTGCTTGCTTGTGATAGGGCAATTGCTATCTGGATGAATAAGATGAGATTGTGGAAGTGCAACTTTCCTGTAATTTGACCATTTCTAATTTGGACTCACACTTCATATCTCATAGTTCCTCCATATATGTTATCTTAGTTGAGATAATTAATGGTGAAGGATAATATTCTGTAACATGTTGGGAAACTAGAGTCGAACTTGAATTGCATACTATTAGGGTTTAACAGGTAAGTGTATCAGGACTCTATTTGGTATTGATATTCTTATGGTGTTGATACTCTTATGGTTCTAAATGTTCCTTGAGTTTCAGTATATGCATAATAAGGTGGGTCATTGGTTTGTTTTCAGGGTAGGATAAAGATGGGAGAAGAGAATTTGAAAGCTCCTTATGCACATAGCTGAACTTTTTATTCATTAGTATTATATGAGGTTTCGTCTGTTTTGGTGCTCGAGTGTTGTGTTGCTTATACAACTGAGATGCTACTTTGCAGGCAGAGTTCATGGAACATGATGAGAAACCTCTGCCAATAGACATCAGGCTTCTAGGTGCCCTTGCGGAAAAGGTGTTCTTTTGGCTTTCACAGTTCTACATTGGTGAAAATTTTATCATATGATAAGTATATTAAGATTTTGTATGTCTGCTTCTTTCAAGTGTCGTGCATTTGCGAAGGCACTGCACTACAAAGAAATGGAATTCGAAGGTGCCTGCTCTAAGAAGATGGATGCCAATCCTGTTGCTGTAGTTGAAGCTTTAATTCACATAAATAATCAGTTACACCAGCATGAGGTCTTTTTCCTTTGTGTCATGCTTTTAGATTATTATTACCTGCTTTTCTGATTTTAGCTTAGTTTTCTATCATTCTTACACTGTATCCGTTGATAATATTTAGGCTGCTGTTGGAATATTGACTTATGCACAGCAAAATCTGGGTGTTCAGCTTAAGGAATCTTGGTAATGATAACCGATCTTATGAAAGGAATACTAATTCTCTACTCCATACATAAAAACTTCACCATGATATTGCTGTTGATTCTTTTTTACTTTTGTTTAGGTATGAAAAATTACAGAGATGGGATGATGCTCTCAAAGCCTATACTGCCAAAGCCTCTCAAGCATCAAGTCCACATCTCGTCTTGGAGGCTACTTTAGGTTTGTATTACATACTTACACATATCTGATATTTGCAATGCTTCCTTTATTTTTGTTGAGTTTTAAGGTTGTAATTTCACATTAGTGACTGTTTTTAATATTGGATCTATTATTTTACTTTTCTATATGTTTTTTTTTTGACAAAAGGAAAAAAATAACATTAATAAAGAATGAAATTGCAACTCAAAATGAGGTTCAATGGAATTCCACATATGATAAAACACATTGGAAATGCCTACCAAGAGTCAGAGATTACAATGCAATACATTGGTTAAATATTTAGAGAAAGTAGTAGACTGGATCTGCAATTTGGTGCTAAATTCTTCAGAATGATTAGCTCTCTGGTTCCATTGATAACTTCTGTGATAAGTGATGCAGTTGATTTAAACTTGGACTCAAATCTTCTGGAATTTCTTTCTTTCCAAATGACCTGCACGCAAAGACCCATAGCTATTATGTAGATCTGTTTTTCGGCCTTAGGAAGAGAAGTTTGTTTTGATAACCAGTGAATGATGCTGGAGAGAGCGCTTCCTGGAACAGTCCAGAGACATTTCTGCTTCACTTGTTCCCAAATGACATTTGCTGCTGTGCACATGAAGAACAGGTGATCCCTTGATTCTTCATGTGCTGAACATAATGGGCAGGGTCTATTGACATCGAGGTAACTATGTCTGTCAGCAGTATTGAGCCTATTCTTGATGGTGAGCCAGGAAGAAAAGAAACCTCTAAGGGGGTAGTACTTTATGCCAAATGGTTCTTTACCAATCAACCACTGGAATCTTCATTCTAAGCAGATCCTTAGTGAGCTTATTCGACAGTTTGTAAGTTGGTTGATCCTTCCAGTAAAAAATATCAGGTCTGGATGGATTTGGAGAATATTGAGGCTGCAGATGGCTGAGGCTATCAGGAAACTGCTAGGTGTTTCCATTGAAGAAAGAGTTTAGTTTAGTGTGGAGGGGAAAGGTGAGAGAGCTTTTAGGTATACCTCGGAGGTGAATTGAGTAAACCTTGACCAGACCAATTGTCGAACCCTATGTTACTGAAATGATAAGGAAATGCTTAAGAAGTTAGCTGGTAGAGGTTAGACTGAAGCTTTATTTATTTAGTGTTAGTCAAGAGCATAGCAGGTGCAAAGGCATATAACACATTAGTATGGTGGTACTTCCAATTTCTGTATCTACTACTTGTAAATGCAGGAGTCCAGCACACAGTTTCTTGTCTTGCTTAATCTCCATACCCACCATTTTCACTTGCCTTAGTAACACACTATTGAAGTCTTCATGACAAACATTTCAAGTTAGATATTTCATGTTATGTAAGTTTATGTTTCAATTTTGCATGAGGTTGTGAGCCTGTTCTTTATTCACATTTTGACCTAATGGATTTCTGACTTAATATATGATCTAGTTTTAGGCCTTATTAAGTATTTTCAGTGATTTCTTTACAATGAATAGCATACTTGACCTCTTGAAATAGTTTCATTTGGGCCATCTTTGGAACTTATACGTTGTGTTGTGATATAAGTTACTGGCTATTCCTTCTCACTTACATAGGAAATTCCCATTCTTTATCCAAGCACTTGAATAGAACTTCAACCTTTTCCCCCCTTTTTCTCTTCTTTGTCACCCTCAAGGATTTATGATGTAAATGTTTTTTTTTTCTTTTCCATTTTGTTACTAGAATTCTGACATCTTTCATATTGGTTGTTCTCTGTGTTGATTCAATATCTTAATGTTTCATCTGTAGGAAGGATGAGATGCCTCGCGGCATTAGCTCGCTGGGAAGAACTAAACAATTTATGCAAGGAGTATTGGACTCCAGCAGAACCATCTGCTCGATTGGAAATGGCACCAATGGTGGTTTTCTGTTTTTATGGAGTAATAATTAATAATCTTGGTTGCTTCTTATAGTGCAATTTGTTTATCTTAGGCTGCTAATGCTGCTTGGAACATGGGTGAGTGGGATCAGATGGCTGAATATGTGTCACGATTAGATGATGGGGATGAATCTAAGCTGCGGGGTTTAGGAAATACTGCTGCTAGTGGGGATGGAAGTAGTAATGGTACATTCTTCAGGGCTGTCCTATTTGTTCGTAGAGGAAAGGTACTTATCATGCTAACTTTTCTTCTTACTGCAAGTCTTTTCCACTTTCTTTTCTGTTAATCTGTCATAATTTCCTAACTTTTATTGTTTTTTCAAGTATGACGAAGCTCGTGAGTATGTTGAAAGAGCTAGGAAATGCTTGGCAACAGAGCTTGCTGCTTTGGTTGGTTTTCATTTATTCCCAATTTCTGTACTTTCATGTCTTTCATAAATATTTGAGTCTCTCACCGCGTATTGTCAATCCTGATGCTTTGGGAGATGATTAAACTAAAATCAAAAGAAATAAGTAAAAGAAAGGATCCGAATAGACACAATTTTCCTATTTTATTTTGTAGGGATTCATACATATGACCAAAGAAAGTTTCTTATAATTAATTTTTATTATTCATACTTTATCGCATGCTACATTGCATGTGGGTCTATCGGAAACAGCCTCTCTATTAGATAAGGGTAAGGTTGCGTACTATCGGACCTCCCAAGACCCCGCGCCTTGGCAGGATTTCAACTGGGTGTTGATGATGATATTCATATTTTAATGTTTGAATATTGGTTTTCTAATTAATTTTTGATTTTTAAGAGGATCCTTGTGATTCAGAATCATAGGAGGATACGCAAATTTCATGGCTGATGAATTATTTTCTTGTTCTTAGTATCTCTAAATTTATATGATTGATATCATGAGATAATTTTATGTTTAGGTTCTGGAGAGCTATGAGCGAGCTTATAGCAATATGGTCCGTGTTCAGCAGCTGTCAGAACTGGAGGAGGTGTGCTCCATTGTTTGATAGTTCATTTCAATTTTTTTTGTTGGCTTTAGTTTCTTTATACAATACTACTACTGAGTAAATTGCACAACAATTTGTTTATCCATAGGTCATTGACTATTGTACTCTTCCTGTGGGAAATGCTGTTGCCGAAGGACGACGAGCCCTAATTCGCAATATGTGGACTCAAAGGATACAAGGGGCAAAAAGTAATGTTGAGGTAACTGAAATTGATGTACTTTTCTCTTAGCAAGTCTTTACATGTGATAACAAGGCTGTATAAGGTTTGAAGAATAGTGTCTGAGCAAATTGTGAAGTAGCATAGGAAATTTTACAACAATATTCTTTAAATTATTTGTATCTTCCGAATCTTTTTACAACTATATTTGACTATTGAAATAATATAGTTCTAAAAATTGCTATCAATATGCCACTCGATTCCCATTCTGAGTTTCTTTTCTGAAGTTTAATTTCCCTTTCAGACTTTTTACACCTAGTCCTACTAATGATTCCTTGTCACCAAATGGAAACTAGATTCTGCAAGCCTTAAACTGCCAAATATACAAGAGGCTCTGGGTTCAATTACTGGTATCCCTGTTTGCATTTAGAAGACCAATCGATTCAACCCTTCACTATTATTACTATGTTATATTTGCTGTTTTCTTCGGCATGATTGCTGTAGATATTTATATATTTTGTCTCATTTTTTCCCTTCATTACCTTTTTAAGCTTCCTTCTTGGCCTCTGTTATCCTCATTCAATCAGGTTTGGCAAGTACTTCTGGCTGTTAGAGCTCTTGTACTGCCTCCTACGGAGGACGTAGACAACTGGCTAAAATTTGCATCTATTTGTCGGCAAAACAACCGGATTAGTCAGGCTAAATCCACTTTGGTGAAACTATTGCAGGTTTAGTTATCTTTTAATTAACAGCTATACTAAGTTTGTACTCCATTCTCCTTTGACTTTGCCATGTAACCTTGTCTCTTTTTTTGTCAGTATGATCCTGAGACATGTCCTGAAAATGTGAGGTACCATGGGCCTCCTCAAGTAATGCTAGCATACCTGAAGTATCAATGGTCACTTGGGGAGGATCACAAGAGAAAAGATGCATTTATTAGGCTGCAGGTATGTGCGAATATTTGTTGTTTGCTGTACAAGTAGTGATGTATTTGTTATTTTATGTACATGACTCCTATACACATTTTTTTGCGGCTGGTGAATGCTGTTACAGAATTTAGCTTTGGAGCTCTCAAGTGCTTCAAATATTGAACCAGTTCCACCGACTGGCTTCATTGGTAGTACAAGTTCTAATGTACCCCTCATTGCTCGTGTATATCAAATACTTGGAAGTTGGCAATGGGCGCTATCTCCTGTGCTGGATGATGATTCTATACAAGGTGGCTGTTCCCTCTCCAAAACTAGTTTTATACTTTAGGGAAAAGTGCTTTAGTTAATATATATTTCTTTTCTTCCCTGTAGAAATACTTACTGCATTCAGGAATGCCACTCATTGTGCAAACAAATGGGCAAAAGCATGGCATACATGGGCTTTGTTCAACACTGCAGTTATGTCACATTATACAGTAAGAGGGTTCCCCAGTGTTGCCTCTCAGTTCGTTGTTGCAGCTGTTACTGGATATTTCCATTCCATAGCATGTGCAGCAAATTCCAAAGGGGTCGATGATAGCTTACAGGTAAGATTTCTTGGTATGACATATACATGGTAAAACCACTGATGCTGCAGTATCCCCATACATTGGTTAATACTCTTATGCTGTGTAATTATCACCGAGGAGTACAATATAAGCAAATCATTTACATGATAATTGACAAAATTTACCTATTTTTCAAGCCTTTTATGCTAAGCTAGAAAAAATGAGAGTTCTACTAGAGCACACATGAGCTTTTCCCTTTTATTATTATCAACATCCCAGCAGAAGTCCTGCTGATAGACACAGGGTTTAAGGAGATCTAGAAGTACGTAACTTACCATGAGCTTTTCCCTCCTTAATGAAAATCTTCAGGGTTTTGCTTTAACTGTTTTCCTATGCAATTATAGGAAGTTTTGTTGTGTAAATTATTTTTTGCTTTCTATTATTTTTTCTATGTTTTTTCTTGAGAAAATTTAAAAAAGGAAAAAAATGCTTATTTTAAAAAAATAGAAACTACTTTGCATTTGAAACATTGAAATATATAATAATGTTACAACAATTACTTACGATATAAATTTTTTTAGAGAAAAATGAAAAGTATCATATTTGAAAATTATAATTTTTATGTTATCCAATTGGAAAACAAGCTAAGACTATAGAAAGGAATAGTTGGACTGCATTGTGAGTGTTTTACAAATGTTTTACAAAATGAAAAAAAAAGCTTGCAAATACTTTCTAGGTTTTCAAAGTTGAACATAAATCTCCAATCTTCAGTTTTCCAAATCGGAACGCATCATATATATATCTATGAATGAATAACTTGTGATATTTGAACTAGATTTGACATGCTTCAATCCCTTAGAATAGCACTCTCCCATAACTTTCTACTCCAAGCATGGTTTCTTAGAATAGGATTACTATGTCAATTCATCCTTACAATAATGATATCCAACACCGAAGTATTCTCTCCTTTCTTAACTTTATTTAGTGTCATTACCTCAAATGCAAAGACAGCTTAGACATGGAGCTTAGGACTTCAAAATTCACTCTCAAGGAGAATTAGCTTTAATCCTGTCAACTTATTAATCCCAACATTGGCCCTTACCATTGTTCCTGATAACATCAACTATTGGTCAAGCGTCCATAATATATACAATATTTGAAGAGAAGTTGAAGAGTCTTCTATTTCCCTATTATGAGAGTTCCTTGTGAGTGAAATTCCAATAAACATGCCTCAAAAGATGATTGACATCGAAGAGCTTGCTGAAACATCAAGCTTTGGTTGTAACACAACTTGAACACCTTTAAGGAATCATTCCACCACTTTCAAGCCAAAAGGGACATGTAACATCACATAAGTTCCTCTTCGTTTTTTCTTTTGTGAACCATTGTCACCTGGAAAAACTTACACTTGGGTTAAAAGTAGTACATGGAACAGCTAAAGGTGGTGAAATAACAATACGCTAATGTCTATGAAGACGTACAAGGATGTGCCTAAACATTTGTGGCGCAAATGTCATGTGATATTCCTGCTATTTTATAAGAGCACATTTTTATTCAAGTTTAGTACACGGTGTCTTAATTCCATCTTCTTCTCTTAGATTTTACATTATTGGCATCATATTGATACTCCATTGATCTAATTGACTAATGACTGCTATCTGCTAGTTTTCTCATATGTCACTGGATTTTGGTTTTGTTTTCTCCATTTGGACACTATTTTGCTAATGACCTTTTTCTTGAACAATGCTATCTGCCCAGGATATACTTCGACTCCTTACTTTATGGTTCAATCATGGAGCTAGTGCAGAAGTTCAAATGGCACTTCAGAAAGGATTTGCACTTGTCAACATTAACACCTGGCTGGTTGTGTTACCTCAAATAATTGCCAGGATCCATTCTAAGAACAACCATGCAGTGAGAGAACTAGTTCCATCACTTCTGGTGCGAATTGGGCAAAGCCATCCCCAGGTCTGCTATTGATACATGTTTCCATATCAACTTCATGGCCAACTTGGGCCTACAAATACACAGTTTGTCTAATCATTTTGTTGATTCTTTTCAGGCTCTTATGTACCCACTTCTGGTGGCATGTAAGTCTGTAAGCAACTTACGTAGAGTAGCAGCTGAAGAAGTTGTAGAAAAGGTTCGGCAACATAGTGGTGTGCTTGTGGATCAGGTTAGTTTGTTTTACACCTCAATACTACTAACTTTTTCACTATATATGCCATTACTTATCATGAGTTCTCTTACTTGAAGGCCCAACTTGTATCAAACGAACTGATCCGTGTTGCCATACTTTGGCATGAGATGTGGCATGAGGCTTTGGAGGAAGCTAGTCGTTTGTACTTTGGTGAACATAACATTGAAGGGATGCTGAAAGCATTGGAGCCTTTGCATGAAATGCTAGAGGAAGGTGCTATGAATGAAAATACCACCATAAAAGAAAGAGCATTCATTGAGGTATTCCCCCAAAATTCTATGTTAATAGTTATAATGGTTAAGGTTCTGCGTTGACTGTGGATTCTATTTTCAATCTCATTAGGTATTGTGCACCAATGGTATTTCTGTTCTTTCCTATGGAAGTAAACTACCTTAAGTTTTGTGGAGCTCCAATTCAGGAATTCTGTATTTTCTAAAATTTTTGGTCCAATCATTCATTTAAGGATCCTGTTGCTATGTGTTGACCAACTGCGTTTATCTTACCATTGCAGGCATATCGACATGAACTGTTAGAGGCTTGGGAATGTTGCATGAAGTACAAGAGAACTGTGAAAGAGGCTGAACTCACTCAGGTTCGAAACTAAAATTCAAAATTCCTTGATTGAGTTTTGGTTTATTGATGAGTAACCTCTTCTTTTGTCTGCTTCACTGCATGACTAATCCACATTCATACATTTTGCTTGCTACTTGTCCAGCATAACCAACTTCGCATAATTGCATGTATCATCATCTCTTCTTCTGATGATGGCTTGCCCTAAATTAGATGCGTTTTTTACGGAAAAAACCCAATCCCATTTCATATATTCTATCCATACTTCATGCTCTCGAATCCACCCGTCTCTATCTCTGACACACAGTAAGATAATTTATAGTTGCAAGATCCTTGTTTTCTTCCACTGTATCTGCACCGGTTATTGTTTCTTATAAGATTGGTTTTAAAAGGCCCTTTATTGACCTTAATACTTCTGTGAAATGGATATTACTAGCTAAACTATATAGCAATTTATTGTCTGATAAATCAAATTATGTAATGTTTTACTTATGCTTAATTTGTTACTGACTGAATTAAGTGTGCGAAGATTTGTTTTTCATTTGCAAAATACCAATATACTACAAGGCTTGCATGTCCTGTTTCACAAATATGTCATGCAATTTGACAAAGGCTTTAATAGTCCAAATTGAGCAAGCTATTTTATAATACTTTTCCTAGCTACCCTGAGTAGTATTATAGGATTGAAGAATGTATTTTGCATCACTAATTAACTTTGGTAATTAAATGATATGTTTGACACTTATATAGTGTTGTGAAATCTTGAATTATATATGTGTGAATGCTTCTCAAGCCAATTGGTAATGATGTGGATTATGTCTCTATCAGGCATGGGATCTATATTATCATGTTTTTCGGCGGATAGACAAACAGCTTCAAGGCCTAACTACCCTTGATTTGCAGGTAAGAAAATTTTTCTTATAGTTGGATTCTAGCCTTATTATTAAATGGGGCTAACTTTAATATGGTTTTGCAACTGTAGTCGGTTTCCCCAGAGTTATTAGAATGCCGTAATTTGGAGCTTGCTGTCCCTGGGACATATCGTGCGGGTAAAGTCCATTTTAATGCATGACAGGATTCTTCAATTTTATACACCTGGTTTCCTAACTGAATGTTGACTTTTTCTTCATGCTTTCAGATTCACCTGTGGTGACAATTGCTTCCTTTGCACCTCAGCTTGATATAATTACATCTAAACAGCGTCCTAGGAAATTGACAATTCATGGGAGTGATGGTGAAGATTATACCTTCTTGCTGAAGGGACATGAAGATCTTCGCCAAGATGAGCGTGTCATGCAGGTAACTTTTCTTTCAGTTACCATACTAGTGAATTAAGTTATTCAGTTATCACGGAAGGGTCTTAATTGCATGTCTTCTGAAGTTTTTGGCGAACTGGAAAAGTTATTTATTAACATGAACTATTTTCCTGGACCTTTACACTGCAAAGGAGTTAAATTTCTTTGCATTTACATTTTGATCAGCTTTTTGGTCTGGTAAATACTCTGCTGGAGAACGCAAGAAAAACTGCTGAGAAGGATCTGTCTATACACCGATATTCTGTCATTCCACTCTCTCCAAACAGTGGACTAATTGAATGGGTTCCACATTGTGATACCTTGCACCAACTCATTAAAGAGTTCAGGGAAGCCAGAAAGGTATATCAGGATTTACAATTTGGTGGCTTGGACAATTTGTTGTGGGTGTGTGTACAAGTGTATATTGCATGCTATTTTTTTTAGACATATGCAATTGATTTTTCATTTATATATTCATAATTGCAGATAACACTAAATCAGGAGCACAAATATATGCTCAGTTTTGCACCAGATTATGATCATTTGCCTCTTATAGCCAAAGTGGAAGTATTTAAGTATGCTTTGGACAATACTGAAGGAAATGACTTGGCTAGGGTATAGACAATGACTAGTCTCTTTATCTACGTCTTTTCTTGGCCAGCAAGCACATTGATGTTACTGAAGTCTTGCTTCTGCTAGGTTCTTTGGCTGAAAAGTCGCACTTCAGAGGTTTGGTTGGAGAGGAGAACAAATTATACAAGAAGTTTAGCAGTAATGAGCATGGTATGTGTTTACCTTGTATTATCCGGTAAATTTTTTCTTACTATGCAATTTGTCTTTTCTTGGATGTATGCTCATCACTACATTACTTTTTGAACTGCGTTGCTCAAGTGTCTATTGCTTCTGTTCAGGTTGGTTACCTTCTTGGTTTAGGTGATCGACACCCGAGCAACCTTATGTTAAACCGCTACAGGTAGGACATTTGGGAGTAAGATACGGAATTAGATTAGTACTTGGAATCTTAAGATACGGAATTAGATTAGTACTTGGAATCTTTCCTGACCTGTATTATGTTTTGCAGTGGGAAGATATTGCACATTGATTTTGGAGATTGCTTTGAGGCCTCAATGAACAGAGAGAAATTCCCTGAGAAGGTCTTTTGTAAAATGAATGCATCATTGCATAATACTTCTTGTCTTTTACAATTTTCAGTTAAGTATAATATTGAACTCTGATGTATTAGGTTCCCTTTCGCTTGACAAGAATGCTTGTGAAGGCCATGGAGGTTAGTGGTATAGAGGGAAATTTCAGATCAACTTGTGAAAATGTGATGCAAGTTCTTCGAACTAACAAGGATAGTGTCATGGCTATGATGGAGGTATGGAATCAAATGTCCCACATGTTTTTTGGCCTTCGAGTTTCATCACTACAACTCAGGATAAGTTACTTGCAACTGTAAGGATCCCATATTTACGGCACAATGCAGTGGGACTTGCAATAAGCATACATGTTTAGAATTTCCAATAGTATAGCTAGGCTTTGTAGATGATAGTTGAAAATACATGCCACCATCAGCAAAATAGGTGTGGCCCACGAAAGAATGGCTTGTAGTTGATGTTATTTTCATTGCTAGTGATTAAAAGTTGAGTACAAATGTGATATTTTGGTTTAACCCATTTCAGGCATTTGTTCATGATCCTCTCATTAACTGGCGCCTTTTCAACTTCAACGAAGTCCCACAAATGTCGATGTTTGGTAATAGTCATGTTCCTGCTGCTGTGAATACTGAAGAATTGGGTCCAAGCAGAGATCTTGCTCATCCTCAGCGAGGTGCTCGTGAAAGAGAACTTCTGCAGGTTCTGCAATATTTCAATCTTCTTTTGTCTTGGAATGGTGTGCATTTTGCTCATAGTTTTGTTGATATATGCAGGCTGTTAATCAGCTTGGCGATGCCAATGAAGTTTTGAATGAGCGTGCAGTTGTTGTCATGGCTCGTATGAGTAACAAATTGACTGGGCGTGATTTTTCCCCCTCTTCGATGTCTGCCAATCCTGTACAATACGCAATGGAGCACAGCTCCTTAATATCTGGAGATACATGTGAGGTGGACCATGGATTATCTGTTAAATTGCAAGTTCAGAAGTTAATTATCCAAGCTAGATCGCTTGAAAATTTGTGCCAGAATTATGTTGGGTATGCCATTGCAATCTCTATGCTTTTTTTTTTTTCCTGCTCATTTTCTTTTCAAGCAGGTGTCTCAAGCATACATGGTAAGATGCTGCATTTAGGGATCACATATAAAATGACCTAGTGATAGTCCCTGAGATTTGGACTCTGGAGAAGTCTAGTAATATGCAGTCTTATCCTTAACTGATGGAGAGGCTGTTTTCGACTGCATTTAAGGATCACATATGAAGATAGCACGTTGTTTTGTGACATTTTTCATGATTATTCTTGATTACTCCAAAACTCTTGTCTATCGTTGTTACCGCGGCCACTTCCTTCTGTACTTCTTAGTAATGCTCCTCATCTTGAATAATGTGGTACAGTAGACTTGCTACAGTAAATGTGACTGATAAGTTGGTCCTTTGTTTCTTTTTAGTGCCAGCCTTTATGGCTCAGTTAGATTCGAGTGTCTAACTTCCTCTATTTGTATCAGGTGGTGCCCTTTCTGGTGAAACCAAGACAGTTTGTGCCGCGTAAATAGCAGTGTACATATCAGAATTGCAGTGATCACATGTTCACCCTTCTATGATCGTAGTTTAGTATTGATATGCATTATTTTTAAGGTTGTAACATGCATTATTATTGTATAGCTGGAGTGTTGTATATATATATATGTGTGTGTATATATAGAGGAGAAAACAATCCAGTAGATTTTGGAATGTAATTGTACGAAAGGATCATTTGCGATTTTCCATTGTAAATAATTTCAAAGTTATTTATTAATGGTAATTGCCTTTTATTATCATGGACAAAGAGATTTGATTTTAGGAGTTACTTCATTCTGATTGATTCATTCGTAAGCTAGACCTATGATAATTTCAATGAATTCTACCAAAAGTTCCTCGATTAAGTAGAAAATGGCGTGCATACAGATATAGATATTGTGGTGCATTTTGGGGCTATCATTGTTTACAACCTTATGGTTGTTGATAGACAGTTGCATACATTGGCATCAAACACTTGGACCGATTGACCCATAACGATTGTTTCCATGTAGCATGGCCAACTAGAAGCTTAGAGATACCCGGCCTGTACATTGCTGGACTCAATTCTTAAAAAATTGTTTGACCAGATACATCTCGAAAACCTCAGATGCCTCGAAATATTATTACAAGTTTTCCCGATGCTTATCCTGCTGTTCAAGCACATTATGAGATAATGCGAGATCTTTACTCGCTCCAAAATAATGATTTCTTGATGTAATAGAGGGCACCTTCTTTGCAATCTTTTCTATCTCCTTGTAAAATTTCCACTGAAATAAAATACTTTCTTTTGCAGAAACAATTTTATAATTCTCAGCTTATAATAATTCTTTACTCTTCTCCCTATTCTTTTTGGTTTAAATTTGTTAATAGCTGAATCAAAAAATGTGATTTGCTTTGGTCTGGGAGAAAATGGTATCACAGCCATGATAATTTGGTGTGAAACTTGTGAAGATATTCATCAACAAATCAAGGCTATAAGCAGAAAAATAGATTGGAATTCTAGAAAAATACAGGAATTCATAATGATATTTTCTCAAATCAAACATACTGATACCCTTACTTTAGATACCTTCATATCGTTTTTCTAGGCATTCGAAATTACATCTAGAAAGAGGACATGACATATTAGTGACTGCTTTCTGATATAAATAAAGTTGATATGTTTGTACAAGAAGCACAACTTGAGCTACTTCATTACACAAACAAATATGATTATTTGTTATTTTCTAACTGCCATAAAAGGACGATACAATCAATTAGATCAAAAGTTGAAAAAGGAGATAAAAAATTATCAACCATATTGGTTCTGTCTGATTCTGTTAGGGCTGGACATCGTTATGCAGATCCATGATTGAGTGATCTCTGCTAGAGAATACCTGCAAAACAAGAAAGGCGCACCGGGGGTTAATTGCCGGAAGGCCCCTCCGACGCTCAAGTTAGTCTTCTTTGTGAGGGTTTTGGTGGTGAGGAACAAAGAATAATAATAGGGTTTGTATTTCATCCCTGTATCATGGCGAAATAGTACCTTATATAAGAAAACCTTGTTAGGTTTAAGTCTTTACGTTTGCATGGGAGATTACCACCTACGAATGGGCCACTGATGCCTGGGCCTGGGACTGGGCCTAGCATGGCCGACCTATCCACATATAAAGATTTACAAAAAGAGATTCATTTAAGGTTAAGTGAGCATTATAGACTTGATCATCTTAACGGAGGAGGATAAATATTTAAAAAATGGAAACTGATATGGCTGAAATACAAAAAAAAAAGAGAGAGAATATTATGGAAAAACTATACTTTTAAATATTTCTAATCTTCAAGAACAAATTAATAATTTATAAAATTTAGTAAAGATGATGAATAAAAAAGAAACAAATAATGGATCAGTACAAATCCAATGGAAAAATAAATATTTGATTTAATTCTTCAAACGAAAAAAAAAACCTCCTAATCATAGATAAATGGATAGTTTTTAACCAGGATCTGATTCAAAGATAGAAGAACTAAACAAACAGATGGAAAGACTAAATTTAGAAATTTTAGTACATATTAAACTTGACACTATGAACAAGAATTACATTTAAACCCTAATATAAGTGATATACCTTACACATCTCGAAATCCTCCTAGATTTCCTTCACACAGTTTTAATAAACCAATTAGTGGTTATGCTGGAACATATATGGTTATGCATGATAAAGATGATTTACTCCCATAGATAAAATGAGAACATAATCTATAAACCCTTTTGGAATATACTTAGCTATTGATTGTATTCAAAATATAGAAGATGTAATAGATAAATAGGAAACTGCTCTTCGATTAGCTGCCTCAATTAATAAAATTGATTATGAAACTACAAAACAATTAAAAAAAACTTTGTTAAATAGTTCACTTCCATTATGGAAAAATCTAGATGAAACTTCTAAAAATACTATATTTAATAATGATATGGATATCAATAATTTCGTAACTAGAGCTGCTAAAGTATTTCAATTAGAATTTGTTGGAGAAGGAAATATTTTAAAAGACACTATTACAAAGACTTCAATTATGTGATATGTATGAAACCAATAGATATATTTGCATCTTTATTGATTACTATTATCATATTTATAATAAAGTAAATAATATAAATCTTTATCTAAAAATGTTTTATTCTAAGATACTTGATCCTTGGGGAAGCATAGAGGCAAGTTATAACCCAGGATTAGTGGATACTTTGGGAAAAAGAATTTCTTTTTTAAAAGATAAGCTAAGTGAACGGTGTAATGAAGCTATAATATTAAATCAAAGTAAAGAGATGAAAAAATCTTCTTTATGTTGTTATGAGTTAAAGATGCCCACTACGATTAGTTGTGATAGTCCTTATTATTATTTAAATATAAAGAAAAACTATAAGAAAAGAAAGTATTTGAAAAAGAGATATTTTAAAAAACGTAAAGCTAGATATTATAAAAGAAAAGAAGGATATAAACCTAAAAAACCCATGTTTAGGATAAATAAAAGAAAAATAGAAATATACCTGAATGTTAGTGTTACTATTGTAAAGGAAAAGGACATTTGCTAACGAATGCCCTAAAAGATTTAATAAAAAGAAAATTATAATAGATTATGAAATAGACACTACAAGAAAATTTCCACTCACCAACAGAAATCAGCGACGGTATAAGTGAAATTGCCGTAGGTAATAAAATGTACCGACGATACAGTGACAGAGCCAGGCGTCGGCACTAGCACGGTCGGGGATTTATGCCGACGGTCCGTCGGTGATATTAACACCGACGGGTCCGTCAGTGAAATCATTTGTTTTTGCCGACGCTTCCGTCGGCGATTCACCAACGCAACCGTCGGAGACGCACGGGGAATTTCACCGACGGATTCGTCAGTGAATGGCTTGCCGACGGATCCGTCGGTCCTTACAGTGAAAACATTACCGAATAGTAATGATTATAAATTAGGCAATTTATACACTTTGAAATTCTAAAGGCCTATTAGGTCGCCGACCTCACCTATGAATCTCTGTTAATGT
>JAOSBL010000212.1:30799294-30813475 GCA_027568915.1 Erythroxylum roraimae
GAAGGGAGGGAGACGTCGGCGACAGACCACGGAGAAGCAGGGAGGAGAAATGGGGCGCGGGAATGGGAGGGGGGAAGGTTTTGGGGGCTTTTAATGATATGTCCAAAACGACGTCGTTTTCTTCGTCCAAAACGACGTCGTTTTGGACATATTTAAACATTTCTTCCCGTTACATTACGGCGTCGTTGTGTAACGACGACTCACATTGAAACCACCGACGGATCCGTCGGTATTTTCAGACGGAATTTATTCCATCTGAATTTTTCCGTCGGCATACCACTCTTTCCCTTATAGTGAGATATGATGATAAAAAAATGAAGACTTTATCTAATTAATGTTTTTCAAGATTGTTCTTCTAAAAAAAGTATATTTATATTAACATAAACAGAGTATGAAAATAACTCTAGCTCTGATATAGATGAGTGAAATAAGAGAATCTTCTAATACTCAAACTGATAATCAAATCATAGATAATATAGTAGAAACATTTGAACAACATGGTGAATATAGCCAAGAAACTTTTATCGATAAAAAAATGCTTAAAATAATTCAAATTACTATGTTTTTTCTACAAATTCCTACATTGGATTTAATACTACTCTTTTAGATAAACTTGGATTAAAATTTTGAAAACATTATATGTTTTATGGAATAAATTTAAGAGAAAAAGCTTTAGATATTAGTCTTACTTCTAATAAGATAACAATACCCTTATTATCCAAACGAGATATTTCTCGAAAACTTGATCAATTGCCAAAAGATATTCGACACAAAATAGGATGGATTCATGTTAGATCAATTTAAATGATAATAAGAGCAACTTTCAAAGAAGGAATAGATAGCCCTACTAATCTTGCTATACTGGATGATAACATACATAATAAAAAAGAAGCTTGCTTAGGAATTCTTAGAGGAAATCTTGGATATCAAAAACTTTTATTCAATATTTATCCTAAGATATCATATAATATACAAGACAAAGATTTTGATAGAACTCTTTTTTTAATGCAAGATTTTAAAAGAAAATATTTAATAAAAGATGGGAACACACCATATTCTATAATTTATATGATATCTTACTTCCTTTCCAATACACACCATACAGAATGTTTTGCAGATAAAGATATTATGGATTTTCCAAAATTATTCTCAGAAGTAGAAAGGATATATTCACCTTATATGGCTACTACAGAAGGTCTTAAAAATGATTTTTCTTTGCAACAAAAACCTTTGCTAACTTCTGACAATAGATTTTTACCTAGATTATCTTTTTCAGATACTAGTGTGTCTAGTAGTACTAGATATAATAATAATAATAATAATAATAATAATAATAATAATAATAATAATAATAATAATATAAGAGCTGATAAAAAGATAAGTTCTAATTATCAGATTAAAGGAGAATATTTTGATAGGAAAACCTATATTCCTTGTAATAATTTAATAGATACAGGTACAAGTGGAAGTTATATTAATAATAACTTAATAAATAATTTGACAAAGTTTCATCTAACCGAATAAATAATTTGAGAAAATTTCATCCAACCAGACCTTATTGGAATACAAATTTTAATGGAGATATACTTCAAATTGATACAACTGTAGAAACAACTGTTAAAGTTAACGATACTAAAATACCTATTAGATTATTAGTTGAAAATGAAGGATTTAATTTAGAGATAATGTTAGGAACTAGTTTTCTTGAACAAGTTCAACCATATAGGATAACTCAATATGGGATACAGTTAACTTATGATAATAATATCATTTATATCCCTGGATAATGACTAGCCCAACTAGTATATATATTCTTGTCGGAGTTACCTATAAAGAATATAGAGCTGAATATTTTGTAGTGTACATCGCTAATGGTGCAGGATCTTGCTTATGTAAAGCAACTTGTTTTCCTTCCCTAATATCATGAAACCCTAAAACCTATCATAGGATTAGATATTCCTAATCATCAAATACATTTATCATCTGGAATTCAACGGCCCCATATTCTTTTAGGATCATTTTTTGTTAGATGTACACCTTTTTATTTCTATGATACTGGTACTGATATTCTTCTTGGAAATAACTTTCTTTAGTTTTCCATAAAATTTTATTTGATACTCTTAAGCAACGAATACACTTTAAAACACCTTGTAGCCATTGAATACCTGTCAATCGTCTTAAAATTGCCTATAGTTGCCCTACACTGATTTCTTTTATATCTCGCACAGCCTAACATGGTGGTCTAGGTTACAAAGAAAAACCAATTTTTCCTAAAGCAAAACCCTTGTTAAAAATAGAAACTCTTATAGAACATAAATATCAACAGATAAAAACAATCAAAGATGGACTAGAGATAGTTAAACAAAAAATAAAACAGAATTACTCTGATAATCCTCTACAATTTTAGGATAAAAATAAAGAAGAAGCAAAATTAGAAATAATTGATAAACAAAAAGTTATTAGAGTTACTGCTATGAGATACAATCCGAAAGATCGAAAAGAATTTAAGAAACAACTTCTGGAGTTAGAAAATCTTAAGGTTATTAGACCTTGTAAATCTCCACATTCTTCTCTTGGTTTTATGGTTGGAAACCATGCTAAGATACTTAGGGATAAAGCAAGGATGGTAGTAAACTATAAATGATTAAATGATAATATTGTGTTTGACGAATATTTTTTACCTTATAAGCAAACTTTGATAAGCCTAATTAGAGAAAAACAATTTTTTTTTTCCAAATTTGATTGTAAAAGTGGATTTGGCAAATAAAGAGGAATAATGATAGCATTCCATATACTACATTTTTAACTCCTCAAGGACATTATCAATGATTAGTAATGCCTTTTAGTCTACAGAATGCCTCCCAGATATTTCAGAGAAAAAAAGATAATATTTTTAAGTATCATGATTTTATACATTATTACGTAGATGATATCTTAATAGCTAGCGATAATATTGCACAACATATTATTCATCTTCATACATTTGCATATTTATGTGCAAAACATGGTCTTGCTGTTTATGAGAAAAAGGACAAAATATGCCAAAATGATATAGAATTTCTTGGAATAGAAATAAATAGTAAAGGTGTTAAAATTCAACCTCATATACTTGAAAAATCTCTCAATTTCCAGATAAATTAATAGATAAAGAGCAAGTTCAAGATGAATGACACCTCACAAACTTCACTTGCCAAATAACAGTAAGTAAGATCATTACTCATAATAGGCAATGACTCGCTATGTTTTGCCCTTCCACCATCTCATTTTCTCTTTTATTCTTTTCCTATTCGGGCTAGAAATCAAACTCTTTAACTCACATCCGAACCACAAAGTTTAGTCAATCAAGCCTCAAAACATCCATTCTCAACTCACAACTATTCTTGGTGATGCCAAAACCAAACTATTTTATTGAATCGTAACCAAAGATATATAGAACCCAACTTGTTGGAACCATTAAGGTGAGATTGCTTAATTAACACTCTTTAGTAAATCCCTTTCATCAAATTTGGTTAATATGGTTCAAGTTGAGTAAAATTATTTTTAAGTCGAATTTAAAAGATGAGTTGAGTTGAATGGTGGCGTTATTGTTTTATGATTGATATATTTGGATTGTTACATGCGCAATTTGTTTTATTATTCTTTTAACAAAATGCCAAATATTTTTTAAAAAAATTGAAAATTGTAATGATTTTTTTTAATAATAATGCGTTAGTCATAGAACTGTCATTTTTTACCTTAACTAATTAATTTGATATAGCATTAAGAACTTTGAATCTAATTAGTATTAAAATACGGTTAATGAAATTTAGTTGACACGAAAACAAAAGAATGAGTCTGACATCCATCAACTTATTCCTTCCTCCCTCTAGGTTCAAATAATTTGAAAGAACAAAAAAAAAATCAAGTGATTTGTAAGTTGAAAAGTAAATTCATGCACAAAATTGAGATAATTTTTAATAATTTGTGAAAATAGATGATTTACAGTTCAAAGATTTAGGATTGTGATAATTATAAATGAACTTATTTATAATGGAGCAATTGTTAGAATTATAAAGCCTTAATAAGTTGACGAAGGTGCTATGGTTAATATTCATGAAGCTTTTTCGTAAGGATTTCTAGATGTTCCCATCATTATCATCGTTATCATCACATTCAGTCTGAAGTTTCACAGTCATCGTTATCATCACATTCAGTCTGAAGTTTCATAGTAGAGCGAGATTTAGAAAAGTCTAATAGTCCGCAACTTTATCCTTATATAATAGAGATGCTATTTTTGATAGCTCTACAGTAGAGATGATTCCGTCTCTACCGTAATTTCGGTATCTGTAAGAAAGATTTGATAAGATAGTAGTGCTTTAAATTATAGGTGTAACACTCATTATTGTGAATCTGTGATACATTCTAGTTTAAGGTAGATTAACTAACTAAATGACGTCACACAACTTCTAATAGCCACAAAACGTACCGGGACACGAATCAAACTCGCGCGCACATTAGCCTCCCAGGATAAATCCCACTATAATACGCCCACCGCCGCCACTTCGCCTTTGTTTACTGATTGTTCGAATCGGCGAAATGAATATTCTCTCATTTTCTTTGATGCCAAACAGCAGCGTAACCACCAAATATAAAGGAATGGCTTCGCTACACATTTCAAAGTCGACTATCTCTCCGTTTCCCTTGTCGCAACATAATTTTCCGGGGAATTCCAGGAAGTTTTTTCTCAGGCTGAGAACTCATGGCAAGAGCTCCAGCGTATGCTTGCCAAGACAAAAGCTTGGGGTTTGGTGTTCCGTACAAGAAAATGATAGTCATACCAATGGCAAGTTTCGTAACTTATCTGGTCTGGTGTAATTTTCATTTTGTGGCATGAAGCTATTAGTATTTGCTGTTGGTTTCTGTATATATGTGTTCCTGTTAAGATTGTAGTGACAATATCATCTCATATTGGGAAAGTAGCAGTGAAGTGTATCTAAAGATGGAAATTTTGTCAAATTTCCAAACTTGAATGAAAATTAGGAAAGTAGTTTAATTGATGTACTAGTTAGTGTTAGTCAGAAGGACTTGGATTTTTGTCATGTGAATTTGAATAATTAATTGAATTTTTTATGATGGAGTAGTGATTTCATAAATGGTTTTATACTTTGCAGGTGAAGAACCTCCGGAGTCCTTGTTTATGAAGGAGTTGAAGAGAAGGGGTATGACTCCCACTTCATTCCTCGAGGAAACCACTAGTGGCAATTATGGAATGGAAGATGAAATGAATCTAGGGGAAGAAGATAGAGGTTTTTCAAAAAGAAATGCTGTCTCAACTAATCAGAAAGAAATTGATCAACACTTGCCAAATCAAAGGCAGCAGTCTATGGCATTGAACAGTGAAGGACTCGAGGTTTCCCTGAATTTCCTTATTCATTTTCCAAAATCTAGTACAAAATGGATACTTGGGGTTATTGCCAAGTAGTGTTCTCTGGTTCTTGGGGGGAGGGGGGGTGTGGCCCTTCTCACATCGTGTTATATTCTTCTTTCACTTACTATTTATTGATTCTTTCTGATAAATAATTAGCACTTTCAAATCTGATCAACTAATAATATATTTTATTTTTAATTAATCCAAACAGGAAACTGTGATTATGTTTGCTTTATTCATTGACATTTATTGTAGATTTGCGATTTTAATCTCTTCAGGGTTTAGTTCCTCGAGCTAAACTTTTGCTTACAATTGGAGGGACATTCTTCTTGGGATTTTGGCCATTGATGCTCGGAACATTGGCATTCTTTTGTGGTCTCTACTTTGTAAGTTATCTTAACATTCTTAAATGTGTTTCATGCTTTTGCTTATGTTTCACAGGGCCAATTGCTTTTTAAGTTTGCCAAGATTACCTACTTTTCACGATATTGAATGTTGTTCAAGTTTTCATGCCTGGTATCATATTCTGATAGAAAGTCGACTCATCATCTATTTATAATATAAAGTGGCTATAGACTCTGCTTTGTTTCATTTGAACTTTTGTAGTCTGACACTTCATTAATAATATGTTATTTTCTGGAGGTGGTTAAACAGTTAAGTTGGTATCTTGGAGTTTGAAAGTTTGACGATTGTATTGTTGTGGAGTTGTTCTGTTTGGGATCCATTTATTGATAAAGCATAAACACAGGGCTTCAACAAGTAAGATTGACAGTAATTTGAAAATAGAACTATATGTGGAAAGAAATGGCCAGAGACAGGGCCAGTTCTACTTCATTTGTTGTTTTGCTGTTCAATCTGGATCAACTGATTCCATGTTTAATGTCAGAAGCACACTTCTTGCTGAGGATTTTGGGACAATGTAGCCGACATGTTAATGACAGACCCAACCTGGCTTCTTAACAGTCTTGTAGTTTGTCCTGGTAGCTAGTTAAGGACTAGGTTTGAAAAATTTTATTTTCTCTCCCGGATTAGTTATCTTTTGTTCATGCTGACAAAGTTCTGGATGTGTGCTTGCATCTTTTCTCCTTTTCTTTAATTTTCAAACTCAGTATACTAGGGTCAATACCTTCATTTCACGATTGGAAGTTTGTATTTTAGACAAGCAATAACGGCATTATATTTCCTTGTGTTGGGTTGTAATTCAAATAAAAATGTTTGTGCATGATATTACTTCTTTATATGTGTTCTTGAAAATAAATGTTTAGTTTGAGGTGCAGAAGAAGCAATAGAAGAGTAATCTGTTTCTAATTGTTGATTTAAACATCACTTTATATCCTCTGGCTCTAGCTCTTTGTGGATGCAATCTTAATGAGTGAGTGATTGGCTGTTGAGAACATTTTACAAACAGATAATTCTTTTTTGCCGTTTCATATGGAACCTGGCTGTTGATGTCGTCCCTTTCTTTCTTTTTCATTTTCTTTCTTGTTTTTGCTTTCAGTATTTCGGACCAGCATTTTTCCATGATGCAAGCAGCACCGTCTCGCCGCCACCATATATTGATCCATATGCCCTCCTGGAAGATGAAAGAATATCGTCTCAAATAGGTCCTACATTGAAGTGAAAGGATTAGAAAGAATGCAAAGACTACATCTTGAAAGTTATTTGCACGTGTAACATGCTTTTTTTACGCTGGTAATTCTTCCCCTATGTATATATGGTACCACACTTGGTAGTTAGCAAGAATTTCTCTCAAGTGATAGATGTTCATATCTTTCTAATGTTGAATTCACGTGATAGGTTAAATTAATTAACTAGCCCTATAGCAGTTTGGGATCATGTGCAAATTAATTGAAGCTGGTCCTGATTTCTGCAGTAATTTTAGGTCGATAAACCATTGCTTCTGGTAGTTATGAAATGCTTGGAAATCAAAAGAGGTGATTGTGGTAGTTTTGTCAAGTTCGAGATAGATAGGGGGGCTTTAGTTCGCTTTGGCGCATTCCAAGTGAACTTCGAATAGGAGACATTTTCCAAGTGGGGAAAGTTCGATCTCGCTTGTCCGGGAACAATATCCATCTCTCTAGGTATAAAGTCAGGTTGTTCCAAGATTTGCGGGATGGAATGTTATTTTGTACTGGTTCATTCGGAGATTTTACGACCAAGGGTGAATAACAAGAGTCGAGGAATTTTAATGTCTAAGTTTCTTTTGGCATTACCTTGGAACCAACAAATAAGTGTAACGCAATAGATCAAGGCATACATTCATTTCAAAACCACAATACAGTTGTGTAGCTACGAAATATTGGGAAGCATCTCTGAGATCAGAGGCTTTAACATTCACAAAAATAATATAAATGCGGAATTATAGATATATAGTAGGATATGAAGAGAATCCAAGAGATGTCTTAATACTCTTCACCATCATCCTCTTCACCCTCGTTTGATTCAGCACCAACTTCTTCATAATCCTTCTCAAGGGCTGCAAGATCCTCGCGCGCCTCAGAGAATTCTCCTTCCTCCATGCCCTCGCCAACATACCAGTGCACGAATGCACGCTTGGCATACATGAGATCGAATTTGTGGTCAATGCGGGAGAACACCTCAGCAACACTGGTGGAGTTGGAGATCATGCAAACAGCCCTCTGCACTTTGGCCAAATCACCACCAGGAACAACAGTCGGTGGCTGGTAGTTGATGCCGCACTTGAATCCAGTGGGGCACCAGTCAACAAATTGGATGGTGCGCTTTGTTTTGATGGTGGCAACAGCAGCATTCACATCCTTGGGAACAACATCACCACGGTACATCAGGCAGCAGGCCATGTACTTGCCATGGCGAGGATCACACTTGGCCATCATTGATGAAGGCTCGAAAGCACTATTGGTGATCTCAGCAACTGAGAGTTGTTCATGGTACGCTTTCTCTGCTGATATGACTGGAGCATAGGAGGAAAGCATGAAGTGAATTCTTGGATAAGGGACCAAGTTTGTCTGGAATTCAGTCACGTCCACATTCAGGGCACCATCAAACCTCAGTGAGGCAGTCAATGAGGAAATGACCTGAAAAGTGCAAACAAGGACATTTAAAGAGCTGCTGCAAGTGCGTTGTTTTATCAACTCTATAAGTATATATTAACAATCAATTATGTATCCTCGTATTCTGCATTGTGTGTTTTCTTTCCCAACCACTTAGAAATTAGATTGTAGGTATCTATCATCTACCTGAGAGACAAGCCTGTTCAGGTTGGTATAGGTGGGCCTCTCAATGTCAAGAGAGCGTCTGCAGATATCATAGATGGCTTCATTGTCAAGGAGCACAGCCACATCAGTGTGCTCCAAGAGCGAATGTGTGGACAGAACACTGTTGTAGGGCTCAACAACAGATGTAGAAACCTGAGGAGAAGGATAAACAGTGAAACCCAACTTGGATTTCTTGCCATAATCAACAGACAAACGCTCCAGGAGAAGGGATCCAAGACCAGAGCCAGTGCCACCACCGACAGCATTGAACACAAGGAACCCTTGAAGACCAGTGCAGTTATCAGCAAGCTTCCTAATGCGATCCAAGCACAGATCAACAATCTCCTTGCCAACTGAAACACAGAAAAAGACACCATCATTAGAACAACATGATGAGTGCCCGTGAACAGAGGGAACTGACTGAAACGTTAGCACAACAAATTCAATATTCCCTGAACAGAGGAAACGAAAGCAGGAAATTACTAGTATAGTGGCCACGGGCAAAGTTGTTTGCAGCATCTTCCTTGCCGCTGATGAGCTGTTCAGGGTGGAACAACTGTCGGTAAGTTCCGGTCCTAACTTCGTCAATGACAGTGGGCTCAAGATCTACAAAGATGGCACGAGGCACATGTTTCCCTGCACCAGTTTCACTGAAAAAGGTGTTGAAAGCATCATCACCACCGCCAACAGTTTTGTCACCTGGCATCTGGCCATCAGGCTGAAGAAGGAAAATGCAAAGGTTAAGCAACCCAATCTAATAGACTACGATAAAGCCCCCACAGTTTACAAGGAATGTAACATTGAAATGGTGAAACTTTAATTTGAAGTGAAGGTTGACCGGATAATATGCACAATCTTAGGCCCTCGAATTTGGTGTTCATTCTCTCAAAGGAAGGGGATATAAAGGACGAGCATCAAATCTAGATTCAAAATTTTTTTTGATTAATTTCCTACCTACAACTAAGATTCCCATCTGCGATTTCGAAAGCAAACAATCAAAAGCAGATAATAACAATCCAAATGCAATGAAGCAACTTAAGCCCTCGGAAAGTGAATCAAAATGAAAGATACGAGGAAATCACAATGAGATGAACAAATATAAGAGACAAGAAGAAAACTTTGAGAGGGACGGCGAACCTGGATGCCATGCTCGAGGCAATAGAGTTCCCAGCAGGCATTGCCCACCTGAATGCCAGCTTGACCAATGTGAATGGAAATGCACTCTCTCATTGTCTTAAAAAACACAAAAAGGCAATCAAATTTGTAGAAACAAAAGAACAGAATGCAAAAGATAATGTAAGAAAACAGAAAGCGTTTATCAAGACGCCTCCTTTCTTCACTCTGGGATGTGTCAGGACCGAGCCTGCCGGGCGTTTTTATAGGCAGAAATGACGATGAAGAGAAGGGCAAGGCCCGGATATTTGTTTAACTGGGTGGGCTGTTGTTTGCTGACGTGTTTTGAACCTTATTGGTCTTCGGGCTAACCATGTTTGAAAAATGATTGCCGCTGATGGCCAGCTAGGACCCAGATAGGAGGGTGGAGGAAGTTGGGCGGGTGTCTTCTGCCTGGTCACCTGATTCTTTCATAATCTATTTGTGGGGTCATGTTTTCACCTTTGATTTTAAAATTTTCTAATTATGTCTCTTCTTTTATGGGTTTTGATTCAGGATTCAAATCTTTAGTAGGTGGCAATGGGCCAATGGCAAGGTATGCTTACCTTACAGCCACTCCCACTAGTTGCATGCATTGCAATGTTGCTTCTTCTTTATGAAGTTTAATGTGGCATGATGTAATATTTTATATATCCAGTATACAATTCTCTGGCCCATGTTGTCAGAAGTTGTATCCAACATTGCATGATTAATGTGAGAAATCAGACAGAAAATACAGAACAATTAATAAAATATCACTTCAAAAACTCAATCTGAGCTGATAAAACCTATCGACCAGCATCATCATTTCGTCCAGGTCAATCAAGTTCATCATTACAGCCTTAGAATTTAAGAAACTTAAGGACAATAATATGATGACGTTTCAACCGTCTTCGACTTTGTAGTTCAGTGTGCATAGATAATTGTAAGATGAGCAAGAACCTATGGTATAAGTTATATCGGGGATAATGTCTAACAAGCCATTTCAACCAATAACTCATACTTAGTGTTTGATACATTGGGGGCGGTCAGCGGACAGGCTATGCACGGTACCTTTAAGAACCAAATGTATGGAGAAGCGTAAACCACATTTATTAAGCTCAATCAAAGTTCCAATCCTTGCCTACGTACGGAGTTTTGGTTCACTTCCATGCTTCCCAGTGTCGTGCAGACAGACAGCTCCATGCTAACTGGGTCTTGGAAGAATTGAACGTCTCGTCTTGTGTTACCAGAGATTCACAAATAGTAAGCGTAATATCTTAGTCTGAAGAGATCCATACCGTTTGGAGTTCACTTTGAGTATCAGTTGAATATTAACTACTCCGAATTGCGCTTTCAGGTGGTTTATCCTACGTACGTGCAGTCATGTTATTTCAGAATTTCCACAATTTATCTCAAGTAACAAGATTGAGGCAGTCACACCACAGGAACGTTTCTTGATTGTGATTGATCAATCTCTTGCACAGAGACCTTAAGCTCAGTTTCTTCACTTCTCTTGACTGAACAATCAAGTTGCTGGCTGTGCACCATTCCATCACCAACTGCTGTCATCTTGAGGTTGTGAATTTCTTGCAAACTTGTTATCCCAGCCCGATGTTAACATCAAAGGATTTTATTCCTCAAGTCATTTAATACAAATTTAATAAAAATAATTTTATATCACCTCTTCATTACAACTCCCTCAAACTTGAATTATGAAACTCTTTTCTGCTAATAACTCTTCATTTTTCTCACAATTTGATGCTTTACCCAAATAAATTTAAGGGTATTTGTGGCAATTTTAAATCATCCTACTCCATACTTCTATTCTAATATTCTCCACACTACTTATTCAACTATACAACTAATTCCACCTTGTCTATTTCTACAAAAATTTATAAAAAATCTTTGAGAATTAATTAGATAAGATAGTTTTTCTAAAAATTGGACTTCTTGTTTTTATTTGGATCAAAATCAAGTTTAATCTTTAACACCCTCCTTAACCTTGATTTATAACTCCAAGCATAATTCTTATCCTTGCAAAATCTTGAAACTTGAGCGGTTTAATAAAAACATCTGCAACTTGATAACGAGACCTTATAAATTTCCATTGCATATATTGTCTTGCTATGCTCTCCCTTATGTTGTGATATCGAGTATTAATGTGCTTGGTTTGATCAAGAAATATTGAATTCTTCTCTGAAGTTATTGTTGAAGTTGTTCCCTAATGACACTTAAGAGGAGGGATGAAATAAGTACTAATAAATTTTCAACAAAAAATTACTTAGTATGTTAAAGAACACAATTTATAAAAGCATGAAAATATGATATAAGATAACAAATTGCAATAACACACTTAAGAAATAAAAAAAAAAAAGGATATGAGAAGAAAAAAGCAAATTGATTTATACTAGTTCGATAAATAAAGCAAATTGATTTATACTAGTTTGATAAATAATCTACTTATGTCCACTCCCAAGACTCATTTTAAATTCAACTATAACTTTACTTTCAAAGTGAACAATAAATTTTGCATAAAGTTTTCTCAATAAAGAAGAACTCATTTACAATCTTCTTTTATAGTGAAGAGGAATCTTAACCCACTTGGAAAGGAGAAGAGGATCTTTTCTTTGCAAATACTAAGCTTTTCACATTGACATAAACATTCTATGAAGATTACAAATTCTACTTGGAGCCTGCTAAGATTTTTTAACTTATGGACACTTCCAAATCAATGGTTTTCTTAGAGAAATTCTTTATATTTAAGCAGATTGCAGGCCAACTACCAAGCTGACAGAAGCTTCCAATTTAAAGTATCTTACTTTACTACTTTTAATACCAAAGAAGCTCACTCACTTAAATATGAGATAATTGATAGGCTCTGCAAGAGTACGGGTTTACTTGCAGCAATCAAATGTCGATCCACAAGAACTAGGTCAAAGTACTAAATTTATACCTTCTAAATTTACTAAGCAATCAAATATGAAAATTCAGTTGTTAAAGAAGTATCAATGCACGATTAACAAAATTTGAGCTAAAATTCTAGGAATTCATCTCAACAAAGAAATCATGTAATCCTTATGAAATAAAATATTGATCCAAGTACATTAACCCACTCTTATCAATTAGTTCTTTCGAAGTAATTAACATGTTGATTCTAATTTTTAAACCAGTTTCCTAGACCAAAAATCAAATCCAACCCAATGAACATAGTGGTTAATCCTAAGTACTCCTAATGAAGAATTCTATTTCTAGATATTCTTTCAATTAAGTCTAATCTAGCAATTCAAACATTAAACATCACTTTTTCAGTACTTAGTTTAACATCTATCATTATTCAATAAGAAACCCTAGATTAGAAAGATAAAATCAACATTAGACAAAATTACTTTACTGAAATCAAGTCAACATTGAATTTAGAAGTAAAGACATAAGGTTTAATACATAAATCCTAAGTTGAAACAAACATCCTAGAATAAGAAAATTTACAGATTCATGGCTGAATTCAACCTAAAAGTAAAAATTATAAACATGAAAATTAAAGATAAATAATAAATGGAAAGAGGAGGACAAGGAACTCCAATTGCTTCTTCAATCTTGATCTCTCAATCTCCAAGCTTTTCTTCTTCTTTGATTGCTCTTTGTTTTTCTCCACCTTCTTGAATCTCACTATTCAACTCTCTCCAGAAAAATCCTCCCCTTTTTCCTCTCCAAAACTGCCTTTTGATCACCGAAAACTGTCATGAAACCGTCATACATAGACCGTGTGAATATACACGGTCAGACTGTGTGACTTTCGGATCTGGTTGTGTGTTCTGGCTTCAAAAGCACGATCCGTGTGAATCTACACGGTCTGACCTTGTGACTTTCGGATCTTCAACTTTAAACTTCTACTTTACACGAGCTATGTGAATTTACACGGGTAGACTGTGTTTTCCTTGGGTTTACTTTATTTTCTTCCCAAATCATCTGCAAATACCAAGAACAAAGGAGCAGTACCAAATTCACAAAAAAAACTAAAGGCAATTTAACATCATTCAATGCAAAAACGATGACAAAATAGAGCTAAAATATATCAAGAACAACAATTTATCAATGTTACGAATATCGTACCAGACTTGCTACCGGATTGGGTTCTGGTACGGTACTGTACCGGTACTGGTTAATACCGGGTACCGTTTTCAGTAATTTTTTAAATTTATAAAATAATCCTTGAATTTTTTGAAAATTACAAAATAATCCATTATCATATTGTACAGTTGTACTGTATATTTTTAACCATGTCTCCAAAAATCATAATAATAAATAATAAGCACAATTTTAATTTAATTTATA
The DNA here is from genome assembly GCA_027568915.1 of Erythroxylum roraimae. Classification (NCBI taxonomy): domain Eukaryota; kingdom Viridiplantae; phylum Streptophyta; class Magnoliopsida; order Malpighiales; family Erythroxylaceae; genus Erythroxylum; species Erythroxylum roraimae. The sequence goes on from JAOSBL010000212.1 coordinate 30,813,404, forward strand.
AATTAATTTAATAATTATTAATAAATATAATTAAATTTAAAATATATTTTTAAAATATATAAATTTCAAATA
>JAOSBL010000212.1:30820115-30832080 GCA_027568915.1 Erythroxylum roraimae
TTTGGGTTTTGGATTGAATTATGAGATTGTATATGAATGGGAATTGAGATATGAATTATGGAAATTATGTATTGAATGGAATAATAAGATTTGAGATTAAATGGATGAGTTTTATAGGGTCTTTATATGTGAAACAACTCATGAAATTTGGTATACTTTATAAGTTATGCATAAGGGAACCAATCAAGTGAAAAATAGAAGTGTAAGTGTGCTAACACATCAATATGAAATGATTCAAATAAAACATGATGAGAACATATCTAGCATGTATACTAGATTTATTAATATTATTAATGCTCTCAAAGGTCTTAGAAAGGCCTATACCAACGTTGAAATGTTAAGAAATTTGCTTAGGTCACTCCTAAAGACATAGGAAGCTAAACTGATGTCACTTCCAAAGATGTAGGCATTCTCTCCTCCCTATCCTCCTTATCCTCTTTAAATTATTTTTCAATTGTTTGAATAATTTATAATAAGAAATTTTCTCATATTTGTTTATATTAATTATTATTATCTTAGTACATCGTTAAAAAAAATTTAAAATTTTGTAGACACCCAATTCACCCCCTCTTAGGTATTATTAGGGACTAACAAATTGGATTTTCTGATTGTCTGGTGGCATTTAGATTTCCTTAAACATTCACTGAATGGATCTAGCAATGCATTTTAACATCATCTTATTATATATTAGTAAATGGTGAAATAGCACAAAAGTTTAATAGGGAAAAAGGAGTAAACCATGGGGATCCCTTTCCCTACCTTTTATCATTATACACTGAAGTTCTTACTATGTTAATCTCTTTTAACATATAGCAAAAAGGTATCTTCATATATTATAGTAATTATAAGGCTCAAAAGTTGTTCAAGTGGGCTTTTTACATATGGCTTACTTCTACTTAGTAGAGATGATCCTAATTCAGTTAAGATATTATAGACTCTAAGAATTTATTAAGGCCCGCCATTATCCCAAACAAAAGATAATTATTTGTTTTTGTAAGTCCTTAAGACTTAATGGATCAGTTGACTAGGATTGTTAGTATTCAAATTTCACAAACATTATTCAAATATCTTGAGTTGTCCATCATAATAAAAGGACCAACATATAAAGATTGTCAGCCTCTTTATATGCATATTGATCTTTACTTTATAGATCTTATAGGCAAGTGCACCTATCAAACTACATTATAGTGTCAATGAATACCGAATGTCAATCCTATAGGGACTATAAGTACTAGTAATAACCTATTTTATATTATCTAACTAACAAATAGGATGATGATTAATTAAAACTAAACTAAAATGAAATTCAACATAATAATAAACCAGAGCACAAATAACACCAAGATTAATCAATATCAAATAACTAGTACCTAGTTAATAAATTTTCTTATGCTTTCTTAAGTATTAACCCTTTATCGAGTAATTCATATTAATCATTGAATAGTGAAAATTTCTACCTTATATTAATATCTTTCTCAAGACTATAAAAAATATTCCTCAGTTGATTAACTGAAACCTCTTTCTTGTTAAATCTCCTTAAATCTCTCCCATGTATCATACAAAGTCTCCGAGTCAATTTTATCAGAGGAGGAGATGTCATTCCTTAGTTTAGCAATCTTAACTAGTGGAAAGTTCTTCAAAAAAAATTCTATCATTTTGTCCAAAGTGTTAAGGTATGACCTAGGCAAGAATTTAACCACTGTTTTGCTCTGGCCCTCAATAAGAATGAAAATAGTATTAATCTTATTGCATCGTCATTGGCACAATTGATCTTAAAGGTATCACAAATTTTTAGAAAATTTTCTATATACGAGATATGGCCCTTATTTTCTAGCCCATAAAATTAGACAGGCCATTGCACCATTTGAATGATACTCTGTTTAATCTCAAAATTATTGGTGGTAACAGTAGGTCTCATAATGTTGGACTTCATCCCTATTAAGTCTATTCTAGCTTAATCGAACATGGTCCTTGGTTTGTTTGCATAGTTTATGATCCTTTAGTATTAATCTAACCTTCTAAGTACTATCTATGTCAATTTAACTCGAACTCTCAAAGTAAGGTCCTTCAAAGGTTTCTACGAGTCGTCCTCTCAATTTCTGGATCTTTGTCAATTAAATGCTAAAGATTTCCTCAGGTCATAAACTAACCCAAAGACTTGTAGAAATGACAAAATCAATTAGTCGAGACATTTTTTTTACAAATTAAAAACAAAAGGTAAAAAGAAATAAAATGAGAAATAATGGCTAGATTAATAAAATTTTGGGCATTCCTAATATTCTAGTCCCTAGTAAAAGTACCAAAAACTTGATATGATCACTAATATTTCCTATATAGATCTTACAGACAGTGCAAGTATCGAACTATAGTATAGTGTGTCAGTGAATATCAAATGTCAGTCCCACAGTGACTATAAGTATTGGTAATGACCACTTTTATGTTATCTAATTGAAAAATAGAATGATGATTTAATTGAAACTATATTAAATTGAAATTCAACATAATAATAAACCAAGACACATATAACAGTAAGATTAATCAATATCAAATAACTAGTACCTAGGTAATGAATCCCCCTAAGATTTCTTAAGTATTAACCCTTTATCATACAATTCAATTATTAATCATTGGACTATAAAAATTCCTATCTTATATTGATATCTTTCTCAAGACTGTTACCAATTAATCCTCGTTCGATAAAGTGAAACCCTTTCTAGTTAAAACACCTAAGATTGCATTACTCGATGCATGAATTTCACTATTATGTTTAACCTTAAACCATAAGATTTATATCGACCTATCTTTAGGTTTATAAGCAAATCTTTCCAATTATTGTAGATCTATTTATACAAAAGGATTTCTTAATCTTAATCATATAAAATCATACATTAAACTAGTATCCTCGACATATTAATTGAAAAATAAAATTGCATAATTGAATCATAATGAATCAAAAAATTAAATAAAAAATTGCATAATTGAATCATAATGAATCAAATCACAATATCCATCCTAACTTAAGGCTCATCATATTTAGGCATCAAACAAATTTAGTTCATAAACATAAAAAACATAAAAACATTAAAAAAAATCAGAAGAATAATTAAAAAGCAAAAAATCTATAATAGGTATATATATATCCCCTTTTCTCTAATATTATCCCCTTAAGACTTTGATAGGAATTTGTGCTCTATCGGTTCTTTAAATTAACTTTCATGTTTTTCGTTGTCCTAGGTTTAGAATTGTATCTCAAAATCTAACTTTGCCTCTAACTCTGACTCTAACTGCTCTCATGTCTATTCTTCATAATTGTCTTTAGTGTAAAATTAGGGTTTCTGGCATAAACACAGTCAGTCATACAGTGATGTAAGTGATCGTGTATCTCAAAAACACTTCAAAATTGAAAATTTACATGTTCATATGAGCTTACACGAGCATATGGCATGGTCATCTATGTGACTTACATAGGCGTGTATCTTCACACGAGCAAAATAATATCTTTAAAGCTTTAGACATTCAGAATGATTTACACGGTTCTTTACACGATCATATATGTTACTTACATGAGCGTGTTCCTCTAAATAGCTCCAATTCTTTAGTTTTTGGCCCAAACTTCTCTTAACTTTCTCTCCTTTTAATCCATGAAGGTAATTAAGACCTAAAAACACATTAATAACAAAATAAGTACCCTAAACTGTAGTACCCCACTCTCGCAAGACACGTACCCGACATCCTGAGTGATGTTCGAGTGCGAATCCCGCAAGGGTGGCATGTTAGAATGGTCAAACTATCGAAAACTCAGTACAAAATTTTCAAAAATATCAAACGCGTACGCAAAAATCAATAATCACATTCGGACCCATTCTTTTCTTTCATAAAATCAAAATCACATTTATTATTATTACACTCAAGATCATTCTCATTAACAAACCTTTCCACTTTGGAAAGTTATTACAAAATAGAATATTCAAATATACTGGTTATAATAATTGTGGAAGACTCAGTTTGATACAATAATAAGAAAATATAAATGCGGACGCAAACTGATCCCGACCTCTACCGCTTACTTGAATGCAGTGGCAATACTCCTATTTGCCTAACGTGGTAACTCTTCTGATTATGAAAAATATTGCAAATTTTGGTGAGTTTTGCAAACTCAGTGAGTGACCATCCTCGATGGCTCACTCATCACATAACACATGCAATTCACATCATTTCATTAATAATCATATTGAATCATATACACTTAATCAATCATTTCACATTTTACATTCAAAACATATCACATCCAAAAGTCATTCAAACCATTATAATCATTCATATCATACATATGCAGTGCACATGAGACTCACTTTCAACTTGTTACTTTGTTGTGACCGAGTGCCTTTTTCGCTGGCCCATATCCCTTAGTGGATACCGGATTGGCCCATATCCCTTGTAGATACCAAGCTGTATCAGATAATGTCCCATATCCCTTAGTGGATACCGGGTACATTCACAACTAAGCCTGAGGCTCTGATCACATATTGAGCTTTAAGCTCTTTTTCACTGGCGACTCCGGTCACAACTGCCTTTATCTTTCATGCATTCATGTAATAGAATGCATCAATCACATATGCTCAATCGGTTACTTTCTTTCAATTTACACATTTCATCGGACCTAAGTTCGGCATTTAACATTTAAATTGAGAATACACTTTTTCATTTATATGCATATTCACATTTCTCTTCAGAACTCAATCGGGCATTTACAATCAATTTATGTTTCACATATTTCGTCAAATTAACATACAAGGAGCACTTTTATTATTATTCATGCATTTATTAACTCCTCAGACATTCAATGTCTGAAATCAAAACAATCACATTTCATTTCAATAGCAATTTAAAGCAAAAATTTAAAACATAACAAACAGTGAATGAGACCATCTAGGTTGACTCATAGTACGCTTCATATTAGCATTTGCTTCCAAGTTCTGGAAACGTCTGAATGCGGATGTTTATCTTGCACATCCAAATTATGCAATATACACATTGCACACACACATTAATAACTTTGCACAATTATAAGCATTTATTTATACACAAATGTGTATATGGACTATGTATGATGCATGCTCAATGACAACTCTAGGTATATTATCAAACTTCATATCTTATGCTCATTTCCATTTCATAATTCAATCAGTCATCATTTCTTTTCTAGCATTATTTGCTCTTATTATCAAATCCCCATTCACTTTAACTTGATACACTTTACTCCTCTTCTATGAATCACAACTTCAATCATGTGAATATCATTATTCCTAAACAAACTCATACCTTTGGCACTTTGATATCAACAATTCATTCACTAATGTTATTCCAACATTACAAGATCACACATTATCCAAACTCTCATTTCTTCTTATAAATTTTCTCCAAATTTTCAAACCTTCAGGTCTATTTTCCATGATCATTCTAACAAGGAAGATGAAGTAATTTGATAACACTTTCTTTAAGAAAAAATGTTCCCCATTGCCTTAAGTTTCTAATGACACCAAAATCATTCAATTTGGTTTAGTAATCTGAAAGTTATACCCCAAATATTTTCGAACTATTCTCAATTTGTACCAGTACACTGTACTCAACTTTCTTCCAGAAATTAAAAGTCTTAAAGACTGAATCAAAATTCTATTTGTTCAGAAATATGTAGTCCTATGTCTCTAGTTTACTCCAAATCAAAAATCATCTCATTTAGATGACTACAGAATAAGATATAACCGAAATACCCAATCATGTTCAGTGAAATCATACCAGTTCATACTATTCCAACAGACTTCCTTACTTTCATTTAATCAATCTATTTCAAATCAATTTATAATGCTACCAATTTTTATAGAGAGGTATAATAATGTGTTAGGAACGTATTGGTTCAAGAATCAAGTCATTTGGAGGTCTAGAGAAGAAGTTATAGTCAAAAGAAACAAGACTGTTCAATTTGTAATATGCTTTCGGGTGCATTGGACTATTGGAAAGCACTGTGTCATCATGTGACAAATAAAGATCAGTCTATCAATTAACACTCACGGGCATGAGGGAGAAAATTCATGGGTGTGAGAGAGTCATGCCCGTGCAAGAGTCACTCACGCCTGTGCAAGAGTTAAAGGTGTGTAAGAAACCCACGTCTGTGCACACTCCATTAGACCGTCCCACACTTTTCACTCAATCTCTCTCGAATGATTTAATATGGATAAGATTTTTTATGGAGATGTAGATTAGTGTGTTACGAGTCCAATGGTTCAAGTCTCATGTCATTTTGAGGTCGGATGAAGGAGATATAGCTAGAATACTGAAGGATGTTCAATTTTCTCCAGCCTTAGAAGTCACGATCGTGCATGAGCATAATCGCGAGTTTCCACTCGCCTATTAAAGTTGTGATCGTGCTTCAGTATGATCGCAAGTCTCCAACCAAAAGAGCTGCACGATCGCGGTTTCCCACTTCCTCTCCCAAAGACGCAATCCTTCTTCTCTTCAAATACTGCAATTATTCTCTTATTCTTTTTTTTCATTTCTTAATTCCTCCATTTCTAACTTACATCTCCATTTCCGATTCACCATTTGGACTCCCATTTCAGCTCCAAACATTCACAAACATATCAAAAACCATGAATCAACACAAGCAACAAAAACATAATCTTATTCACGCATGTTCTGTGTTTTCTACGTTTTCCTTCATTTTTCTGCATGCTTTTGTCTTCTTCCAACACTTTCTTTTCATCTTAACTTTTCAATTTTTTAAATCCTTCTTAAGGCACGACATTAACTTTTCCTTAACTCTAACTCATTTTTAGTCCATTTCAAAAACACTCAAATTGCTCACGTACACACAGTGAAGGAAACGGAGCACACACGTATATATATATTAACTCTTCTCCAAAAATTTCTGCACGCATCTCATGCACGTTTTCATTAATCTTTCAACTCCAAAAATCATTTTAACACTATCTTTTAACATATTAATCATCGAATATACAAACACAACACATATGGCATACCTAAAAATTTCCTCACTCACTCTTCAACAAATGTGTAAATCACTATTTCATAACCATTTAACAGTGAGCTAACATGATGCGTGTTTCATCTCATATAACAAGAAAACCCACAAAAATGCTTACTTGTTTAAAACTCCAACTCTTCAAAAATCATATGAGCCCTAGCTTTCCAATAACACCTGATCATCATCAGTCGAGAGTTGCAGGGTTAGATATTTCGGTTATAGTGAAGAAGATAACAAAAAGAGGTAGCAAGCTAAAAATCAGAGCAAGGCTTGCTTTGTGAGGGTGAGAAATCTCTGAAAGGAATGAAGCTTCCAGAAGATGAAGGAAAATCTCGAAGAAGATATTTTTTAAGACAAGAACAAACAGTAGCTGGATCTTTCAAGTTTAAAAAAATGTTTGTTTAAGAATTGGACACTTGTCCAAATTCTAAGGCTTTAACTAGCTTCTTAATTAACTAGTTCAATCTTCTTCGATTTTTACTCCATTTTGTCTCTAAATTTTCAATACCATCTGTCAAAAATCTCAAAGTCACGCATACAATTTTTCCACTATCATTTGACTCTCATTTCTATTTCCATTCATCAATTTATTTACCACTTGACATTTTTCCTACGCCAATAATATTCAACATTTTTGGAATTTATTCATAAAATTCACAAAAATTCAAAATTAACAAATACACTCTCCAAATAAATTTTCAATACACATAAACCACAATTCTCAATAAAATCACCTTTCACATATATATCAATCAATTATACCCAGAATGTCAATGAATGCATATTCAATCATTTTAATGTGTGCAAAAATTCAAATTTACTTGCGTGTAAGCTAACAATATGCATGAGCCTGAAAATGCATTTTTCTTAATCTCTCATTGATCTCACATGTACCGTATTTTTGGGGTTCTAACCCTTAGTATAGGAACGGGATGTTACACAAATAACATAAAACTCTCAAGTAACAAGCAAAATAAATTAAATATGGGAATAAAAACATAGTCCATTAAATGTTTATCTAACATCCCCACCCTCAAGCTTTTGCTTATCCTCAAGAAAATTAAAATCCATATCATTAAACTTAAAAATATCCCTCCCCTATTAACTTCAACATGTCCATCCATACCTTAAATTATCATATCATATCAATCAAACCAACATACAATTAGACTTAAATTACCTTAGAGCCAACTTTCATAAGTCAATATCAATAGCAATCACATTGATAATCTTTTTTAAACCAAAAGCACGAAGGATCCACTCAATTCATTCAAAATGTTGAAGGTGGAAAATATAACAAACTCCTAACTCATTACATTGGAGGATTCTTAACAATAGGCTTGCAATAAAATAGCATATCTACTACGAATAAGTAAACTAGAAATAAAAATCAAAAGATGTTTTAAATAGCATTTAAAGAGGCTTGGGTAAATGTATGGAAGAGATAATTAAAAGGGTAATAATATTAAAATGAATTTACATAAACAAGATTAAATAAAACTTGGTTCTTTATAATATAGGCCCATCAAACAATTTCATTAGCACAACAATAATTCTTGTCACTCTCCAACAAATATCACAACTTTCCTTTTTTTCTTTTTTTAATGCTCACGACATATAATTTTTAACTTTTGAACTTCTTCAAACAATTTTAGAAAGAATATAAATTATAAAAATGAAACACTTAAGATGAAAATATTTTTAACGATCACCAAGTACCAATGATCATAGGAATATCCTTTTCTTTAAAATTCTTCAATATAATAGAAGTTTCAAACAATCAAATATATGCAAATCCTTTAGGGTTTAAAAATAATGAAAGGTTTTCAAGAAAAATATGATAAAGGCTATCAATGTGGCTATAATCAATGAAGGAAAAAGTTAAGTCTAAAAAATGATTACTCCTAAAGGATAGAAATAGGTTGGATAATAATCAAAGAAAATAGACTAAAACAAATGGTTGAATTTAAATGCCTTTTATCATTTTAATGCCTTGAGTTTAAAAATGTGGTCTCAACATAAATAATAAAAACAAGTTCTAGAATTATCCAACTATGCGATACACAATATAGAATAATAGAGCATAAAATAATGATATATTTGCTATTAGGCTCAAAAGCTTATAAATAGGTCTCATGTGTGTAAATAATATACAATTTTCATTCATATTAACTATCTAACCAATTACTAAAAACATGGCTTATAAAAGTAAGTATATTCTAACTTACATCCTTTTGTATACTAATCCAATTCAATAATCAATAATAACCTAAAGTGTTTTGAACAAATTTTAACTAAATCAAGATATCAATTAATAAGAATAAACAATAAAGATTATAATAAGTTTAAGAAATTTGAAAATTTTCTTCAGAACTTCCATTATCCCCTTCCCCATATTTAAAATCCTACATTTCCCCATTACACGCAATAGAATTATAGAAAAATAAAATATCAAAGATAACAAAAAAAGTAATAAAGGAATATTTTGGTACTTCCCTGAATAATAATAATTTAAAATTCCAAATTCGATGAAGATTCCATCTTATATTATCGACAATCATCATTGCAAAAGAGAAACAAAAGAGGATAAAAAGATAAAAATAAATAACAATAAAACAAAAATAAAAATAAAAATGTAATAATATTATAATAATAAAATTTAACAAGGCTAGGCTCTTGCTAATTATGAGACAAACAAATAAAAATAAAATAAAATAAGAAAATACACAATAATAAAGAATGAAAATAAAAGAAAATCCTATTAGAGCAACCTAGATTGCCTTTGTAGCTATTAACCTATCGATGAGTCTAGTGTGTCGGTCTTTGGAGCATCATCGGGTCTCTAAACATCATATGGCTATTGAGTTGAAGATAACATGACTGCTCTAGATAGTAGATGTGGTATAAAATTCTCGAAGTGTCTTGTTATATGCATTATAACCTCCTTTATCCATTTGACAGAGGCCTTTAATCTCGCCACCCGATTCATCAGCTCCTGCTAGTTTATTCAGATGGTGCACTAGATTGATAAATCCCATATACTTTCCCAATCGAGTAATCTTCAACTAGTCCCATTGTCTAATTGTTGTTGACATTCTGGGCGATCTTGCACTATTCGATAAATAGTAATCCTCTTCCTCCATTATGATGATATGTCAGAAATGATGGGCATCCATCCCATACAAAAAGTATGAAGGATTGTGTACTCCTATGTCTTTGTAAAGTCCTGATCGTAGGGCCCTACAATCATGAAGAAGTATGTGTAGCTCATCGTCATCATGTCCCTGAGCATTTGAAATTGGATCGTACTTGACTGATCCTAATTGTAGCATCCTTTTTTCATGAAGAAAGTGGAGCATATATCAAGTGTAAGTTTCCTAATATGTAGGCTCTAAAATCTCAAAGAAATAGGACCACTCTCCATCACTAATAAGATCCTGAACCTGTTAGGCCAAGCTAATATGCTCCAATGTCTCCTAATCTAAATATCTATCTGTCCCATACCTCTTGGCTTTAAGCCTTTGGAATTGCTTCTCATAGGACCTAGCATTAAATTGCAACGTCTCCCATCACACTGGTGGATGTGTGATAGTCGCTAGCACCGGTGATGGGTGAGCTCCACTCAATTCTTTAAAAGACCCTTTACCTCTTTGTCTTTTTCTTAGTACCTCCTTTATCCTTCGTCGTTACACTGCTTCCGTTCTTCTTGTCATTGTACCTAAAACAAAATAAAATGTGAGAAAATAATGAATATTAATAAGGCAATTTTCCTCACATTTAGTTCGTACATTCACTATGTTATGCAATTGCAAAAAAGTATACAATTTAAAATCAAATTAAAATAAAAATAATAAAATTAAAAAAAATAATGACAAAATAATAACACGATTAAAATGCAATTAATAAATAAAATTAAACTAATTATGCAATTACTAAATGCAAATAAAATTAAACTAATTATGCAATTACTAAATGCAATTATGAAATTTAATAATTAAATTAAGCAATTAAATAATTAAACATATCTTACATGCACAATTAAACCCTAAATCATGCACAGTATGAAGTGGGTATAAAAGTAAACTAACAAAGATTGACTAATTACTAGAAAAACACCAATGTATGCTAATCTAACAATACCATCACGTTTTGAGAAAATTTACATTCCTGGTTTGAAATTATATCCATTCATAGTGCAATTCATCAGATAAATGTAATAATTTATGGGAAAGGAAAGAAATTCATCTTATAATTGCAAAACAAGAAGAAAATTAAAGGAATATACCTTGAATTAAAGCAATTGAGAAACCTAGCAATTTAAGGAAGAATAAACCCTAAAATTACAAAATTTTCAAAAAATCTAAGTACAATCTAAGTTCAATTTAGGCGTCGTAAAATCACTTGAAATTATTGGGCTAGGTTATAGGAGGGGAGGGAAACAAAGAAGTAGCAGAAGAGGGAAAAAATGAGTAAAAAGAAGAACTAGGGTTTTAAAAGTTCATAGACTTACATGCTTAGTTATATGAAAAAAGAGGGAAAGATGAGAGAAAATAAGAAGAATTAGGGTTCAAAAGTGTTGGACCCCGAACTTTCGGTGAAAATTAGAAATATTAAAATGAATTTAAAAGAATTATGAGTTTCGATGTATTTGATAATTGTGGGGATTTGTATGGTTTATGAAAGTTCAAGCGAATGAGATTGATAGGGATTTATTAGTATTGTCCATGCATACATGACATTTCCGGTTTTCGTGCCCTATAAACTCCTCTTGCTCTGATACCATAAATGTTTGATCGCGTTACCGGAATCCAACCTCTTAACAAAATACCATCGAATCAAAACGGTCAAATTTTTTTTTTCTAACTTTGACTGATCAAAATTTCCACTAATAAACTTATGCTTCGAATTTCGTACAAATCGGAG
>JAOSBL010000212.1:30832180-30844736 GCA_027568915.1 Erythroxylum roraimae
AAGATGATATTGAGATATAGTATGATTAAAAATTGTATGAATTGAGTTTTGATTGAGAATGAATTTTTCCAAAGGGGAAAAATTATATTGTCTGGATTGGTATGAGTTTGAAGATAGATTGAATAAGGATGATTAGAATGAAAAAGAAGGAAAAAAATATATATACAGGATTTCGGATTGGTTTAGTCAGTTAGGTTCTAACGCGATAGTTTTCTAAAGTGTATGTTATCGGATGTCGGTAATTCGTTTGCTGTCTTTTTCGAACCATTCGATTTTCCTTCGATTCGTATTCGATTCCGCTTTAGCTTTTGTTCCGTATTTTTGTTAGCCGATTGCTCGATCCATTTTGTTTTCGCTTTCCGCCACTTTGTTATTCCGTTATTCCATTTTTCGTTTTTTTTTTCCGATTGGGGTCCGGTTTCTAGATCGGGTCCCAACATAGTGAAAGTGAGAGACCAAAAAAATAAAAGAGAAAGAAGGGAAGGAAGGGTGACTCATGGCCAAGAAGAAAGAGACGAAGGAAGCTGCCATTTTAATGGGTTTTGGAGCATGATTTGAAGATAGCTTCATCAAGACTAAGTATTCTTCAATTTTACAAAAGATTGAAAGAAAGTGGTAAGTTTTCCTAACCTAAATTTTTATTTTTGTGGGTTTTGCATGGAATGGATTTGTGTAAGATCAATGGTGATTTGAACTTTCCATAGAGTAGATAATAAGTTTGGAAGAATTTATGGGTTGAAAACAAGAAAATCAATTAAGAAATTAAGCTTGAGAGAATCTGCCATGCCTAAGGTTTTTAGTGTGGTATGATCCTGAGGTCAATAACTCAACCTAAAGACCTCCAAATTGGGTAATTCCAATTGGATCTGAAAACTAAGACATAGTACTAAAAATCTCTAGAAGAGATCTATAACTAATCCTAGCTGAATGATATTGAAAATTTAGATGATTATGGTAACTTGATACTATCCCTATGTTGAAGCACTTGTGATATTTGGTACATGTTTCATGATTTAGAAGTTGAAACGGCATGATTTTTATGATATGGAAACTCGAGACATAGGGGAACAAATGTCTAGAAGACTTCAAAACCTAATTTTAACGTTTGATATGTGAAAATTAAGGAACAAGTGGAGGTATGGATTCTAGACATGGGTTATAACCGTGACTCATCATGCATGATTATGTTAAATTGGGTGAGATTGTGTTTTGAAGAAATTAGTAAGTTAGAATAGGTAAAATATGGAATTTAAGTGACTTTTGAAGTTATATTTAGAAACGGAGACCAATAGGTTAGCTTACAGAAGTAAGCAGAAATACGATTAGCATGCGTATTACGCAATTAAATATTAATCTCGAATTTGGTTAAACCGAACTATAATTTTAATGTCTTATTTCCAAATTTGGAAATAATACCTAAGCGAAATTCGCTTTGTGTAAGTAAAGAAGAGACACAAAACGCATGAGTGTGCTTGGCGATAAGTTTGCAAAATTGTCAGTGTATTTTAATTGTTTTATATGACTAAATTCCTTGCAAAAGAATTGATGACATAATCAACAACCATTAAGTTGTATCTATTACCAAACAAAGTTGGAAATAGACCCATAAAATCAATGCCTTAAATACCAAATACTTTACAAAAAAGAATGAAATATTTAGGCAACTCATCTCGGCAAGAGATATTACTTAATTGTTAGCATCTATCACATAAAGCTACATACCTTTGAGCATCCTGAAAAATTGAAGGCCAATAAAAACCTGTCTAAAAAATTATTGAGCTAGGTACATATCTTCTCATTATTTGTTCTGCATAGACATGAAACAAATATGGATCTTCCCAAAAATAGTCCTTCAAATTAGTAAAGAATTTCTTTTTTTAATGTAGAAAAGACCTTTCAGTAAGATCGTATCCATAAAATAATTCACAATATCTATAAACTAAGGGGTTTCAGAATCACTTACCTCCTCCTGATTATAGAGGCATTCTTCTAGGAATGAATCATCAATGTCTTCTTTAATCAACCCCTCAAATTTTGGATGTTCGAGATATAGATGGTCTGCTACTAGGTTTTCAACTCCTTTCTTATCCTTAATCTCAAAATAAATTTTTTATAACTACACATTCCATCTAATTAATTTAGGCTTAACATTCTACTTATTTAACAAGTACCTTAACACAGAGTGATCAGTATACACAACAACTTTAGACAAGACTAAATAGGTTCTAAATTATCAAAAAACCACTACAAGCAATTCTTTCTCTATCATAGTATAATTCTCTTGGGCATCTGTCAAAGTCTTGATATTGTGGTAAATTGGCTGAAAATGCTTGTCCTTACGTTGTCCAAGTATTGCACCTACTGCAGAATCACTTACATCACATATTACCTCAAAAAAATAAATTCGAATCTAGTGTAACCATGATTGAGGCATTCGTTAATTTTTCCTTAAGAATATTAACATAATATAAACTTTTATGAGTAAAGTTAAAAGGTTCATCTTTTTCCAACAACCTGGTTAAAAGCCTAGCAATTTTAGAGAAATCTTTAATAAACCTTCCATAAAAGCTCACATACCCTGAAAACCTTTTAATAACCTTAATTGAAGTAGTAGGATGGTAGCTTCTCTATAGTTTCAATTTTAGTTTTGCCTACCTCAATACTCCTAAAATGACATTCTTATACCATAAAATAACATTTTTTTTAATTTAGCACCAGATTAGTTTCCTCATATATCTCCAACACTCTTTCTAAATTATGGATGCATAAATCAAAAGAATAACCAAAAATAGGAAATCATCCGTCAATACCTCCATTTATCCTTGACTAGATCATCAAATTTAGCCATCATACACCACTGAAACATAACAAGTGCATTGCATAACCCAAAGGGCATCGTCGTATAAGCAAACTGTAAGGACATATGAACATTGTTTTCTCCTAATCTTTTAGGGCAATATGAATTTGAAAGTAGCTTGAAAGTCCATCCAAGAAATAATAATACATGTGTCTGGCTAGCTGCTCCAACATTTGGTCTATGAAAGGCAACGAAAAGTGGTCTTTTCGAATAGCATCATTCAGCTTCTTATAACTGATGCACACTTTCCACCCAGTGATGATTTTTATAGGAATCAGTTCTTTCATTGGGTACCACCATCATTCCTCCCTTCATTGGTATAACCTATATAGGACTCATTCGAGAACTGTCATAAATAGAGTAAATAACACCAACATCTAGAAGTTTAATGACCTCTACCTTTACCACTTCCTTAGGTTAGCATTCACCCTCCTTTTGGATTGTAAAATCAATTTGAAGTCTTTTTTCATCAGTATCTTGTGAGTGAAAAGTGAAGGATTGATTCCTCTAATGTCTGAAATTTTCCAAACAATGGCCTCTTATGCTTCTTTGGCACACTTAGTAGCTTTTCTTTTTATCTGCCTTTAGAGTTGATGTAATAATCATCAGAAGTTTTAAATTCTTCTCAAGGAATGCGTATTCTAAGTGATCAGGTAGCTTCTTCAACTCCAACTCTGGTGGTTCTTTAATGGAGGGTTTCAACCTCTTTTCTTTACTTTTGTCGATCTCTTCAAACTCTTTCTTCCTTGACATAGGTTCATTAGCTACTTGTCCTTTCTTTATAAGGTTGTCCCCATCTTCCTCCTTACCTTTAACAATAGCCAACTCTAATGTGTCTTTAGAAACAAAATCCTACATAATGTCCAAAAATGCAAAATCACTTTTATCAATAAAATAACAAGCATCATTATACTCAAAGGGGTGTCTCATGGCATCAAAAATTTTAAAAGTAACCTCTTTTTCTCCTACCCTAAGGACTAGTTTGCCATCACCAATATTAATAATAGCTCTAATAGTGGCTATGAAAGGTCAACCTAGAATCAAGTGCACCTTTGTATCTTCATCAATATCAAGGATCACAAAATCTACTAGGAAAATAAACTTATTAAATTTAACAAATACATAACTATAAGGCATCAAATTTATGTTAGCCCCAAATCAGCTAAAACCTTTTCTACTAAAAAATTACCAATTAAACAAGGGATAGTAAATCTCACTGGGTCTTTAAGCTTATAGGGTAATTTGTTTAATAAAATTACCAGGCATTCCTCACTTAATCTCACTATATCCAACTCCATCAACTTCCTCTCATTAACTAACAACTTTTTAAAGAATTTTGCATACTTTGGCATTTGTAAAAGAGCATAAACAAAAGGTAATTTAATGTAAATTTGTTTAAAATGTTTAAAGAATTTACCAAACTGCTCATCCATATGATCTTTCTTCAATTTAATGACGTATAGAATGGCATCTTTAGCTTTCTTTTGACTCTTGCTTTCATTATCCTCCTCATGTTGGGTCGTGTTATTAGCTTACACTTCCTTTCCACTCCTAAGGGTGACTACCTTCATAAGTTCTTTAGGATTTATTTCGGTGCTACTAGGCAAACTCCTTTATTATCTTTCAGAAACTAGTTTTGCAAGTTGACCAATCTAATTTTCCATGTTACATATAAAAGCCTATTGATTTCTTTATGAAGTCTTGTTGGCTTGAAATCTTGCTCTAAAATTTGAAGAAATCTAGTCATGAGGTCTTCCTAGTTTAGCTTCTTGTCTTAATGTGGATGTTGCTGAAATCCTGTAGAGGTTAGTTCCTTGGTTACCTTTGATTCCCTCAAGAGAAATTTGGGTGATTCCTCTATTTTGGATTATACATATTACTGCATGGATTGTATTGGGTTCTAGGAGCATTCCCCATATAATACACATGCTCGGGCTTTACCATCACCTGTAGTGCTTGGCCTTTTTAACCTAGATGTCCTAGTCTGCACACCTTACATTGCATCACTTGGAATAACTAAGGATTCATTATCAACCCTTCTATTTTCTTACTTAAAGCTTCAACCTATCTTGCCAACCTTAGAACCATATTTATGTCATATACTCTTGTTGACTTGCTAAGAGCACCACTGATAGTTATTCATTTCTATGTCTTTAATGAGATTCTAAGTTGATTATGGTGTTTTATTGTTTAGAATACTCCCACATCTATCATCTACCTCATGGTTTGATAATAGCCTATTATAAAAGGTCTTAATTTACATCCATAATGGTGGATCATAATGTGAGCACTTCCTTAATAGCTCCTTAAATCTCTCCCATGTATCATGTAAAGTCTTTGAATTGATCCGAGAAGAGCAAGAGATATCGTTCCTTAGTTTACTAGTCTTAGTTGGTGAGAAGTGCTTCTAAAAAAACTTCTCTACCATCTGATTCTATGTAGTGATTGATCCTCTAGGTAGAGAATTTATCCATTGATTCGCCATATTCCTCAAAATGAAAATGAAAATAACCTTAGTCTGATTGCATCATTAATGGCATTATTGACCTTAAATGTATAACAAATCTCCAGAAAATTGTCAATGCAGATTGGGATCCTCATCTAGAAGCCCGTTGACCTGGACATAAAACATGGTCCTTCGTTGGTCTGCCATAGTTTTGATCCTTTAGTCCTAATCTAACCTTCAAGTCCTCTATCAGTCGATCTAACTTGAACTATCTTAAGACAGTCCAAAAATTTTCTACGAGCCGTCTTCTCAATTTCTATATCTTCATCAACTAAGTTGATGGATTTCTTTGGGTCATAATTTAATTAAGCTTCAATCGTGAGTTACCGACTAAGCATATATATTACGCAAATGACAATTGCTACAAATTCATCATTCGATAATTGTCATGGACAAGAACCAATTTCTGCTTGGTGATCACTTTTCCTGGAATCAAGTGGTATTTCAATTAGTCATTTGCTTTAAATTTTAACGAGTCTTTTGTCTTCAATTTCCAACCAATATTGAGACACTAAAGTGCCCAAAGAAACAAAAGGTGAGCTACCAATGTTTTGGAGATTGTTTACTACTACAGGATAATCAGGTATATTGGAAATAGTACACTATCATATACAGTTAGCAGATTGGAACACTTCATATTACATACAAATATCTATCTACAGATTACCCCTGAAAAACGGGTCACTGAGAAATGTGTTGGAAAATGTGCCTCCACCATTGGGGAACAGGGTGAGAAAACAAATGAGACCAAGGACAATGCCCCAGGCAAATCTGTCATCGCCTAAAGGGGTGATCTCATCTTGAGCAGGAACTTCCTCTCCTCCCCTGAAGAAGGTTGCGAACAATCCCCAAGCCAAGCAAAGAACGCTTCCACTCAGCCCGCCAATGCCAAGCAGAAGTGAGGTTCCAATTGATAGCAGAGTGGCTGTGCTTCTTCCAAACATGGCTTGAGCTATTCGGCCTCCTTCCAGTCTCCCACAGGGCAGTAAATTCAATGAAGTCACCACCATTCCTGCAAGATGATAACATATCAGCATTTATAAGATGGTCAAGGTCTTCACTGTTCGACCTGTACAAGGTTCACCATAAATCTGACCTTAAAGCCAGAAAAGAAAACGGAACACTCACCCAGAAGTCCAGCAAAAGCAAGGGGGTCAACAGGCACCCCAACGCCCTCCACTGCATAAGGCAAAACGTTTCCAAGGTCGTCTGCATAAGGTCCAATAACAAATTGGATGAAAGATAGTAAGGGATTGTTGAAGAAAAATTGTGGCCTTATGTACCTGCAGCAAAAATGGTTTTTGAGTTGAACAGATTAAGAAAATTATGCTTTTCACCTTTTAACAGAGCATAATATTCGATTACCAAATTCCTAGCCCCAGTTGGTAACATGCCAACTTCTGGAAAATATAGCCAAGTACTAAATATCAAGGAGTAATATCTACTTGATTCATCTATACCTCCAAAATCTCTGTAACAGAAGTACAGTTGCTAGCCATTTATGTACCTTCAATACTTGCTTACAGTTAAGTGATCTCAATGCATATTAGGGCTAACGAAGATAGTTTTAAACCAATTTTAATCTTGACACTATAGTAGTATGCTTCCTGGCTTGAAATTTTGAGGAAGATAGAACAAAAGAAAAAGGAAACGGTTATCTTTTGGGTCCTAAAGGTAAAAGACTTACAATGCATTGTCACCACCGTTGAAGCTACCATCAGATACAAAAGCAACAATTGCCAGTGATAGTGATGTCAAATATGCACTAGCAGTGCGAGCCACTGGAATGTCGAAAAGTGCCATCTTATTTGGAAGCAAAGATTCATAGTTATTCATGACCCCCAAGCAACCTGTCCAGTTAGATGGAACCAGAAAAGAAGGACTCAATTTAACACCATACCGAGCTGCTGTGACCCTGGTAGCTATCTGCAAAATCCATATCGTAACAACAGTTCAGTGGCTACAAACAACAGAGCTAGTTATGCGCACAAATTATAGAAGAAAACTGATTTGAGGGAAAGATACCTCAGAAACTCCCAAAATGGTGAGGAAGCCACCAAATAGAGGAACAACATTAGCTACGTAGTCATCAAAAGTTGCATTTGGTTTGAGGAAGAAACCACTCATCAGTGCGATGGTTCCAAAAGTTGCAACACATAAAAGCACAGCACTAAAATAACCCAATGGTGTGCTCAGCTTGGTTGACTCAAACTGGAGATCCATTTCTGTCTTTGGTTGCACAACACAAGCCTAGAAGAGCAAGAGTAGCAACCATCACCTTATTAAAGAATTATAACAGTAGGTTGACAGAGAGAACAGTCAATTGAATTACATTAAAGAGAACAGGGCATGTTACGTACTCTGAAATCTTATGTAATGCAGACATAAAACAACCAATTTTTACCTGTTTTGTAATATTCTCATTCTTTTCCTCCATGAACCATAGAACGACCTCCCTTCCTGCAGCTTCAGACAATTTTTTCTCCAGTTTAGGGATAACCTCTTCAATTGGCCGCCTCAAATTTCCAACAAATATACCCCCATCACCAAATCTTCTAACATCAGTTGCAAAAAATGTATCAAACCCAAAACAGCTCTTTAACTGCAATGACACATCAACAAGAGAGAGTTTCATAATTGTAACTTTTAGCAATGAAGAAGAATCGTGTCTAATGATTGAATTTTAAGAAAGATAGTAACATCAATCGGTTGCAATACATTGAAATTTTATCATAAGATGCATCATCATAGTAAACAAAAATAAACACCAAGCTTTTGTCGGTGGTAGTTTTGCACAAGTTAATCCAAATCAAAGCCACTTGAGATAATTTAATAACTAGTATATGAGGCTTATGAAGATAGAGATAACCATATGGAGAGATGGCTTAGTTATTAACAGGAAAACATGCAAGTGTGTGCGCTAACATATTGTCGTCAGAGAAGAATGTCTAACAACTCAAATAAATAGAATATAATACAAATAGACAGAAATTCATGTGAAATATATGTAATTAATTACTAACCTTATTAAGATCAAGAGCCTTGAAGGTCTCTTCAGCTTTCTCCAGCCTCTCTTTCTCCCTAGTCAGACTATCACGAACCACTCTGTTAAACAATCCCACCAGTGGATTGCCACTACTTTCTCTATCAAGCTCCTTGAGTTTCCTATCAGCCCTTTTTTTTTCCAGTTTAATTGCAGCTTCGATCGAAGGATTCCCCATGAACTTCTTGAACTCCTCATCTGTCTTCCAGTCCATCTCTTGCTGTTCTTCTTTATCTATTCCCGGCTGAATATTCTCTTTGCTCATTTCCTCTTCTTGGATAGAAACCTCATTCTCTTGCTTACTTTCATTATTATTAGTAACCACAGCCACCGAAGTTGAAGAGGACGGCTCACTTTCTTGCTCATCTTTAGCGGATAATTTGAGTGGTTTCAGCAGATTAGGCTTGGTTCTGAGAGATGAACACTGGAGCTTTTTCTTTCCAAAAGAGCTTCCTGCACAAAACGAACTTAAAGAACTCTCATTTACGCCACTTTCTAGCTCATTTAGGATAATGAACTTGATGGGCTTCCTTGGTTTGCTCTTTGAGGGGAGAGAAACCGAAAAGGAAGCCTTTTCGACAAAACAGTTACTAGTCGAAGAACGCCATATGACCATAACTCTACACGGGTTGCTTTTGCTTCTGCAGTTGTTCTTGTTTCTGAGAGTGCATGGAGATAAAGAAGAACGGGAAGTGACAGAAAGTGTGGTTGCCATCAGAGAATTGGCAAAGGGATGCAGGTATACTTCAGTATCCACTCTTAATACATATATAGGAGAAGAAAGGTATCCGAATATTAAGTCAGGCTGGTCTAGAAAGTTGGAGAAGTGTAACAGGTGGATTGTGACAAACAACGATAGACCCCACTTAGATATCCATTTCCAAAGTAAAGTTGTCTGGCTGTGACGTGCTCCAATTGGAATGTCCAGTTTCGATTTTGCTGGAACGCGTGTGGATTAGACGCTTAGAATTAGAACACACTACATAATTTCATGCTTTGGACCGAGAAGGAAAATGATGTTGGTTTTTCATTGTTTTGGCTGTTACTTTATGTTCAAATTGAAGTTTAGATTCCTATTCTTTAACAACGGGCTCAGTAAAGTGCTCAATTGGTCTGTGTAGTCAACTAAGTATAGACAAGTGAACTTGCCATAGAAGTCACCTTGCTTCCAAAGGAGTCTTAGGCCGCTGATACTACACACACAGTTGTTTCGGAGAGCTCACTCTTTTGTTTTCTCATTCTGCATAAGATTAATGTTCTAATTTATTACTACGATTATGAAGTGATTAACATGTATTTTAGTTGATCTATTCATAAATTAATCAAAATAAATCACTAAGTAATTAGAATAAACTTATTATATATGTACAATAAATTGGAGAAAGAAGACATCTTAATTCAAATATTCATAAAACTATTTTAATTTAAGTAAATATTCTAACTAATTGTTATAAACATATTATATGTAAAATAATTGGGATAAAGAAAACTAATCAAAGGAGCAAAAAATAACATATCTCTAAAATTTAAAAACAATGAACGAAATTGAAATATTAGTCTCATTTAAGAATACCTTGAAGATTTTATTCGAAATAAAAATTATATTGTCATAATTTTTTATATCTTTAGTTCTCAAAATAAAAAAAAAAGTAAGTTGGTAAAAAAGAATAAAAATACAACTGAATGCTTATAAGATGTATGGCCATACTAATAGACTATTAGGGGGTGTTTAGTCAAGGAGTTTGAGAATGAATCAATGGTAAAGAATGAAAAACATTGGTTGGTTATTTATTATGATTGAATGAACAGTTTTTTTATATCCTACTTTTCGGTATTATTTGATACCCCTAACATATAAGAGGAATAATTTTCATTCCTTATTAACAGATGGTCACGGGCGTGATAGTCTCTGTTGCACTCGTGACAATAAGTGTTATGCCTGTGACATTTACTTATTTTTTTAATTCTTTTCAATTAAATATAATTAAAATATAATTAATTAATTAAAATATAGTTAATTGATTAAATATAATTAATTGGCTACACTATAATTAATTAAAATATAATTAACTAGTTAATTATAATTTAATTAATTAAAATATAATTCATTCATTCATTAATTAAAATATAATTCATTAATGAATTAAAATATAATTCATCATTTAATTAAAATATAATTAATTAACCAAATAAAATATAAAAAAATATTTCTTAATATTTTTAACAAACCAACCACTATCAATGGCAATGATAATCATTTCTTTCTCTTAACTAAGCATCATAATTATAATGATGATGTTCATTATCATTCCTCATTATATTCATTCTCATTCATATTACCATTCTCTCCTGTAAACCAACTGTCCCTTAATAATTTATCTCTCATCGTTAAATCTAAGAAATATGAAAGACAATCATTAATAAGAACAAAAAAATATTTTATTGTTGATTCAAGTATTTTATGCCTAATCTTTAAATTATATTTGAGTAAATATGTTCATGATTTTTAAAATTAGAAAAAAAGCACAAACCATGCAACGTAGTTCAAGTTATATATTTTAAAATATTAATAATATGTTTAATTATTATATACATTTTAGAAACTCTAAATATAATTACAAAATATAAATTTGTCAATATAAAAAGAGTTCCTAATTTATTTTGTTAAAATATTTTTAAAATGCACTAAATTCACTTTTTATTTGATTCTAACACTTTATTTAAATATTTATTATATTTTATAACTAATTAATTAAATTTCCACCAATTTATTATACTTTCAATGTCTGTAACTTTGTTTAGAAAAAATTAAATGAAAATATTGGTTAGAATTATTTTAAATCCTAGAAAACTCATAATCAAAATTTAACCAAGTGAAAAGATTTAGTACTAAATTAAAAATCATAAAGTTTTGTTCCTTTTAAATAAATATTTCATATAAGTTAAAGTTTTTGTGCACAAGAAACCCAAGGGAGAAGTGAGCAAGCAAATCTTGCTATTATTCCTTGGATGGAGGATGACATTATAGAACGAGGTGGTATGCATATCACCATTTTCCAACCAATTAATTATAGCCCTTTGCCTCAGGAGAGAATAATGGAAACACCTAAGTATTAGTTTTAATATGAAAGAGTTAATTTCTTAGCTTCTTTAGCTCTTAATTTATTAGAGAATAGATACACTTACTATTAAGCTTGGTATAGCACCTCCCTTGCTTTAAAGATGGCAGAATGAGTACCCTAGATCTTATTTGTATGATCACACATTTATAAGACTTGAACCTATTAATGAGAGTGAAAATTCAACAATAATCACCTTTTTAAAGCCATCTACTTCCATTGAAAATTTATTAAATCTATAGGAATCTTAAGCTTTGGAGAGCTCCCACCTAGTCTGCTCTCAATTTGAGCATGGTCTAAGCATAGTGGATTATGGAAGTGATCAGAGCTAAGAGGGAACTTAGATAATTATAAAGTAGCTAATGCTATGTCAAGCTTTTTCCTGATCATCTAGAAACTAACTTGATTATTAAATCAGGAGCAGAAGATACCATCAAATCTTAGATCACTTAGGCTAGCCCAATTCAAACAATCCCCAAACCCTTCACTATTGTAGCCCTTTAAAAGTCTATCTCCCATGGCCTCATAATGATGGAGGATACAGTTAAGATTCCCAAGGACCAACCAAGGATTTCTTAAGGAGTGACTTATGAAAGTAAGGTCTTTCCACAAAGATTCAATGGTAGGGGGATAAAATTGAGCTTTTGAAACCTAAAGCTTGCGCCAACTACCTAACTTCAATTTCTTTTAACCAAAGGAGAAGGGGTTAAGAGGGGAAATAAGAAAAGAGGTTAAGCTTAGACTAGGTGAAGGAGCAACAATATTAAAAGAAAAGATGTCAGTTACTCTTTCTACCTTCTTCCTTTTTATAAAGAAAGAAGATATTGTTTAATAGATATTATAACTTTTAGAGATATTTTTTCATTTTAAAATAGCTTCATAGAAAACAACATCCTATAAGTGCTCATTCTTAATAATAAAAGAGGCTTCAGTTTCAAAACTTACAAATTCAAGGTTCTTATATCCAAAATTTAAGTGATATGGACCTTCTTTATAATGATTTAAACCATTATAGTTAAATTTACTTTATA
>JAOSBL010000212.1:30850480-30864560 GCA_027568915.1 Erythroxylum roraimae
GAAGCCTTTCTTTATTTATACATAACTTTGTACAAAACGCGCTAAAGGAGATTGCCTTTAGGGCACTACTCTAACAGTTTAAATATGGACAATGTCCCCTCTTCAGTTAATAATGAATCAATGTAGCATAATTGAAATAAAAACCCTCCTTCCTCCTCTTATGTCATCTTGCACTTCACCTTTGCTTACCTCGATAGTCACCAAATGCCTCACCTCGCTTATCAGTTTCCTTGCCAATGACCTCGCCTATGCTTGCTAGTCACCTCACCTTTACTCACTAGTCACCTCACCTTTGGTTAGCAACAGATTCCTTAGCTTACCTCACATCACCAATCTCATTAGTCTCTATTAAAAGGTAGTATCAAACTTTAATTGCATTCTTAATTTTATAAAACTCGACCTAGAAGTTAACTCGAGATGAGATGGGTATTTTGTTGTAGCATTAAACCGTAATTGCATTATGTTGATCCATGTCCATAATTTATTCTTTTTCCAAGTTGTTATGCTATTATTGAGAGATAAAGAAAATTTTATATTGTTTAGGTAATGATGAAAACCCACATAAGTTGGTCCCATTTTTTAATTTTTTATTTATTTGGTCTTATTTTCACCTAATAGTTTTTTTTATAGATAAAACATACAATTTGATAAAACATACAATTTGCCCCTAATGTTTGACCAAAATTCTATTAATGCCTAGCCATTATCTTTGGTATTAGTTCACCCTTTAATGTTTATAAAATAGAATAATTTGTCCCAAAAAATCACTCTATCATGTTCTATTAATTAGATGTGATGCTGCCATTATTTTTCAATACGTGGCATACTGGATAAGCTCATATACTAACTTGGTAGCTAGCATGTCATATACTAATTAATTTTGTTTTCTAGTTTTTGGTTATTAATTATTTATAAAAAATCTTAATTTAATTTTACACCCCTAATTTACCCCTACATCATCTATAAAAACCCCTAATCTAATAAATCATTAAAATTGAACAATCATCTACAGAAAATTCCTTATATTCATTTAATAAATCCCTAAAACCTATAATCCTCTCCATTATCTTCTTCCACTTTACACACTCCTTGCTCGTAAGTTTCGATCTCGCTATCTCGTGTAGACAATCTTTACACCTAAAAGCTACCTATATAACTAGACCCAACAACCATATTTAAATCCAAAGCTCAAATTAACGAAAATATGAAAAATTTGGTACGAAGCATTTTACGAACTTACATGAGAACAGCTGTGCCTATCGAACACGCCAAAGAAGAAAACTTCTTTGCTAATAAATGATTGGCATATAGAAGCTGCATCTTCCATTGCTCTTTGACCATGTATAGAAGTCATACCAAACCTAGGAGGCTCCAATTCACTAGCCTCTAGACATTGTCTCTCCAATTTTACAATTCCATCACTTTAACCACTTCATCTTCAACTATTTCACAAGATTTATCACAATCACATAAAGACATAAAAAGAGAAGTTGTTGTCTAAAGAGGAAACAAATCAGGTTTCCATCTTTCCCATCCACTTTCCAAAGGAACCACCACACTATATTGGTGAAAGAACTAAATGGCCAGAGCTCAACCTCCTTTTGGATAAGGATATTTCAACCATATCTCCTTCACTTTTACCAATTACTCCATAATAAATATTGGCCATTAATCCTAAAATAAAACTATAAAAATAGTAACAATCACAACAAAAAAATTGAATTCTCATAATGTTTTCTTCCAGACTTAACACCAGGTTAATATAAACTCTTTAGTGATAAGTACTAGAATCGATAATCATTATGGGTGAACGTCAGGTATTTCTGCAAATGTGTGTTCAGCTTTGGGAATTTAGAAGATTTAGAATTTATATAGATGGTGTCAGGGTAATTTGGGAGTTTGAAATTAGATTAAGATTTTTCTTTCTTTTTAAATAATTAATAAGTAATTTTTTAAAAAATAAAGTTAATTGATATATGACATTTTAGTTGCCAAGTTGACATTTAAGCTTATACGATATGCCATGTGTTCCAAAATAATGGGGGTGTCATGTCTAACTAATGAAAACGTGATAGAGTAAGTCTTTTTAGAAAATATTTTTATAAACATTGGGGGATGAACTAATACCAGAGATAATAAATGAACCTTTTTAGACTTTTAATCAAACATTCAGGCCACTTGAAATTTGATTGGGCTCGAGTTCAAACCATGTGTCTCAAGTTTGTTTAGGCCTTGGGTCATGCCTAAACCATTATAATTATTTTCGGGCTATAGTTCAGCTCAACTTATTAATAAGCCTAATCATTATGTCTGAAGCTTCAAGAGAGAATTAGCCAAATTATAACTTTAAGATAAAATATCTTTACAAGTTCTTAGTTACATTATTTTTAAAGTTTCTGCAATTTAATAGTTTCCCTTAGTTTTTTATTTACAATTTCTCTTATTCTCTGATTAGTGTTTTGACAAATGTTTAATGGACTATGTTTTAGGCATATATTTAGTGTATTTTGCTTGTTATTTGATAGTTTTATGTTATTTTTGGTGCTTAATTTGCTTTTAGTATGCTTTTAGGTCTAAATTGCCTTCATGGATCAAAAGAAGAGAAAATCGGGAGAAATTAGGGCAAAAAACTTAAGAATTGGAGCTATTTTAAAGGTATACACCTGTATGATGAGGTACATACCTGTATAAGTAACATACATAGTCATGTAAGGGATCATGTAAGTCACTGTGAACATGTAAAGCTTCAAAGGCGTGTAAAGATACATACTCATGTAAGTCACACACACTATTGTGTAATATGCTCGTGTAAGCTTTTATGAATATCTAAATCTACAATTCTAAAGTGTTTTTAAGATACACGGTCACTTACACAATCGTGTGGTTGACCGTGTATATTCTAGAAATCCTAGTTTTGCACTATAAAAAGGAAATTATGAAGGCTAATCAAAGAAGAAGTCAATAGAGTTGAAGTTGAAGGTAAAGTTAGAGTTTAAGAAACAATTCTAAACCTAGGACAACAAGAAACATGAAAATTACTTTAGAGACTCGACATTCCAAGGGGATTACATTAGAGATAAGAATGATATATATCTTATGGTTTCTTTTCTTTTTAATTATTCTTCTAAACTTTTAAAGTTTATTTTGTTTTTTATGTTTAAGAACTAAATTTTTTTTATTAACTAGGTATGATGAACCCTAAGTTAGGATGGATATTATGATTTGATCTTTTGTTTAATGCAATTTGGTTGATTGATTCATTATAATTCAATTATGCATTTTTATTCCTGAATTAAAATATCTAGGATATTAGTTCTCAATGTTCATTTCATATGATTAATATTGACAAATCCTTTTGTTTGAATAGATCTAACATAATTGAAATGATTGAATGCAAACCTAGAGATAGGTGAATATAAAACGTTTAGATTAAGGTCAAACTTAATAGTAAAATTCACGAATTGAGTAATGCAATCTTAGGGGTTTTAACTAGAATCAAGTTTCAGTTAATCAACTTTTAATCAACTAAGGATTAGTTGTCAATAGTATTGAGAAAGATATTAACATAAGATAAGAATTTCTATAATCGACTGACCAATAATTGAATTGCTTGATAATTTGTTAATACTTAAGAAACCTTAAGGGATTCATTACCTGGGTACTAGTTATTTGATATTGATTAATCTTAGTGTTATTTATGTTTAGTGATAAAAGTAAATTGCGTCGTATTTTAGGGCATAGTTTGATATATGTTTAGCTGTTAATTCAATCATTTAGTATGTGTTTAGGTTAGAATTGTGTTAGTTTGTTAATTATTTATGTATTAAGTGTTTTATAGGTTAGTACAAGTCTTTGACCTTAAATATTATGTTTTTAGGTACCTTGATGTGTTTGCTAGTGTTTCAAGGTCAACATCGAAGAACAGAGAAGTTTCGGAGACATTAGATCTAAAACAACGACCCACGACTGTGGCATGTGAAGCCACGATCATGACAAAACCTCCAGATTTGGCCCACGATCGTGGCCTGCATGCCACGATCGTGATAGAAGGCTCAAATGTGAGCTACAATTGTGGCTTATAGGGCCACAGTCGTGGCCTGCGTCAGGCAAACGAGCAGACACTCAAGAATGTCAAGTTTCGAGGGATTTTTTGGACTTTTCGGACCTTGAAAAAATCCTAAGGTTACCCAAAACACAAGAGGATATAAAAAAGAAAAGAAAGAGGTAGAGAAAGAGCTTTTGCATCAGCCACCTTGAGAAACCTAGAAAGAAATCATCAAGAGATAGAGGAAGAGAATAAGGAAGAGAGAAGAGGAGAAGAAGCTGACTCAAAGTACTTCCTGGATCAGAAGGTTTCTCGATGTCGCTGCCTTACATCACCTATTTCAGACTGTATTTCCTGTTATTTCAGTTTTATTATTGTGTAGAATTGGATTGAATAGTGGATGATAAGATCTAGAATATTGAGGATGTTCTAAACTCACCTTCGGAATTTATTTATGTGTTTATTAGATGTTGTTGTGGTTTGATTCTGCTATTGCATAATTCGATAATAAATTGAGATGGTAAATTGAATGAAAAATGATTAAATTGAACTAATATGAGTTAGGTGATTTAATAGAAACCAGAATTGAATCATATCAGTAATTTGTGTGAAGAGAGATCTTGAATGTTTCCGATAGTTTATTAGAGAACTTCAGAACTAATTAGGGATTTAGATAAGTTGTGAATTGAGAGATTAAAACCTCCATAATCTGATTAGGGTTTATGATTTAGGGTTAATGATTATAATTCGAGAGAGAGTAATCAACCTTAGGATAGTCTAGAACCAACAATCCAATAATTCATAATCAGTTAGGTTAACATTAAGGATAAGTAAAATTCCCTTTCTTTCAATTGGTAATTTATTTCGGTTGATTCTTGGGTGTGTTGCAATTGCTTAGTAATTAGTATTTTCATATTGGATTCTCAATTTGATTGATTGAATTAAATTCTCGTTTTAGTTTAGTTGCATCTTGAATTTCTGTTATTTGTTTCTGGCCTTAGATTTTAGGATTATATTAGTTCCCTCCTCGTGGAATTGACACCTTTGGTACTACGCTAATGAATCGTGCACTTGGGAATTATCGAGGGTTAATAATTAAAACTTACATACAACCAAACCCCAATCATTTAGGTTTATTATTTATGTTGAATTTTAGTTGAATTTAACTTTAATTAAATCATCATCCTATTTTTCAGTTAGATAATAGCAAAGAGGTTATTACTAGTACTTATAGTCCCTATGGGATCGACATTTAATAATCATTGACACTATACTATATTTCGATAAGCACACTTACTTGTGAGATCTATAGAGTAGGGATTAGCCCTCATATCAAGATTTTTGCCCCATTATTAGGGATCAGAAAAAACCTTGCTTTTATTAATCTAACCATTTATTTACTTATTTATTTTTTTGCATTATTTATTTATCATTAGATCTCTTTATTTTGATTTTATGTTTGTGACTTATTTTAATGATTTAAAACTTATTGTCATAGCCACTAGCTATAATGGAAGGATGGAGAGGATAATTTTCTTAATAGAATTATAATATGTCATCGCTTATAGTAGCATTGGAAGCTTGGAATGAGAGGAATGATGATGTCTATTTAGAAGCTCAATCGATACCCATGATGTGATGTAAAATTTGTATGGGTAACCACTACAATCATGAATATTAGACACTAAAATATATATGGAAGCATCCAAATTGCATGAAGAACTAGCTTTAAGACACCCCATACAAGAATACATATAATCCAGAGTGGGATAATACTTATGATTATATATGGAATGATTACGCTTTATCTTAATTTATACAACATTAGCAATAATAGGAGTATCCACGTTTTAACAATCCCTTTATGAAATTCATTGCGTCAAATGAGGCTACCTTTTATAAAACCAAAGAGTCAGATGTCTTATCTAGATACACTAAGCCAAATTTGGTAGAACATGTGAATACGATAACATTACGGAATGGAGAGGAGCTGGAGGTTGAAGAAAAGAAGAAGCTTTTATTCAAGAAGAGAGAGCATAAGAGACAGTAGAGGAGATATAGGAAGAATATGTGGAGGAAGTTACTATTCAAAAAGGGAAAGAAGAAGAGAAGGAAGAAGAAAAGGAAGATTGGAAGGAAGATGAGATAAAGGAAGATGAAGAGGAGGATCCAAATAAGGAGGCTATTAAGAAATTACCGATACTCATCTTAAGTACAAAAGGTTCCTTTGTCCTATAAAACAAGTTGTCAAGGTTAATTGAAGATTCAGAGCGTTTTATTATACCTTATTATATTGACAATTTGTTATTAAAAAGGACTTTAGTTGATGTACTTGATTATATTTATTATCTTGCAAAAAGTGACTTACTTGTAGACTATTAAACCACCCTTATATGGGAAAATGAGTAGAAGTAAGTCACTAATTATAAATATAAGTTGACTAAGGGTATGATAGGTATGGTAAGCTAAAGACATTAAACAAGGGCTACTTGGTAGGCAACCCAAGAATTAGGATAGTTTTGATTGATTTGAATACGTTATGTCTATTATTTGAGTTTTAGTTTAGGATTTCATTAATTTTCAGTGTGTTTTATGTTAGGTTATTGAGCATCCTTATTTGATTTTGCCTAATTATGATGTTTGTGGTATGTGTTATTTGATTCTCTTTAATTCGAGTGAAAAATTTTAAAATTTTTAGGAATTTTTAGGCATACACGATTATATATATGCACATTTACACACTCATGTATATAAAAATTGCATTTTTACATGTTTTACACGATTTCAATGATCTATACAATCACTGGACATGACCACGTACATCCCCAAAATTTTAAAAAAATTGCACACATGATTACAATGAGTTACATGGGTGCGGAAGATGCCTATGTAGCTCAATTCTTTGGAACATGTCAACTTACACACTTGTGTCTAAATTCATATGTTTATGGTCATGCAACTAATTATGTAAGTCCATGACCCCTTTTAAAATTCCTAGCTATTCATCTTCTTTCCCATTTTCCCCTCTTCTACTACTTCTCTGCTACGCTTCCCGACTACAACATAACCCAACCATTTCAAGCGATTTTGTGATTCCCAAATTGGATGTTTCTTGGAATTTGCATTGATTGTACTTAGATTTGTGGGTGTTTTTGCAATTTTAGGGTTGTTCTTCATTCAATATACTAGGTTAAGCAATTGCTTCATTTTAAGGTATTTTTCTCTTAATTTTCTTCTTGTTTTATAATTATAAGTTGAATTTCATTCCTTTCAATATGAATTATTGTATTGATTTAATGAATTGCTTTGTGATTGGATGAAATTTGAATTTGGAATTGTTAAATTTGCTCACTATGTTATAAATTATAATGGGTTTTGTCAGATTAGGCATAAATTTGTGTTTTTTGGAAATTAGTTAATTCTTTTTATTTAATTTTATACTCATTTTGTATTATGTATGATTTAGGGTTTAATTATGTACTTAGTATAGGTTTAATTGTTTAATTGTTTAATTTAATTTTGAATTTTAAAAATAACATTCAGTAATTCCATAATTAGTTTAATTTTGTGTTAATTGCATTTTAATTGTATTATTAATTTTAACACTATCTTAATTTTCTAATTATTTTGTTAATTTCATTTTTTTAATTTAATTAAATTTTTGATTATGTGTTTTTTCGCAATTGAATAATATAGTGAATGTAAGAATTACATGTGGGGAAATTTTTTTTCTTCATATTGTTGTTCATTATTTCCTCACATTTTATTTTTTTGGTACAATGATAAGAAGAACGGAAGCAACGCAACGATGAAGGGCAAAAGAGGCAACAATAAAAAAGGCAAAGAGGTGAAGGGTCTTCTAGATATTTGAATGGAGCTCGCCATACTAGTGCAAGAGATTGTCATATATCCATTAGCACGATATGAAATGTTGCATTTTAATGTTGGGGCCCATAAAGAGCAATTTTAGAGGCTTAAAGATAAGAGGATTGAGACCAGCAGATGTATAAACCAGGAGGCATTGGAGCATATTGGCTTGGCCTAACAGGTTCAAGATCTTTAGCATTAGAGTGTGGTGCTGATTCTTCGAGATTGTAGAGCACATATAATAGGAACCCACACTCGAGATGTGCTCTAGATTCTTTATGGAAAAA
This sequence comes from Erythroxylum roraimae, assembly GCA_027568915.1. Lineage (NCBI taxonomy): Eukaryota > Viridiplantae > Streptophyta > Magnoliopsida > Malpighiales > Erythroxylaceae > Erythroxylum > Erythroxylum roraimae. The sequence continues at coordinate 30,858,680 of JAOSBL010000212.1, forward strand.
GGCTACTACCATTGGGATCAGCCAAACACCATACATTTTTAGATGCTCGGGGACATGACAAGGATGATTTACACAAACTTCTTCATAATGATGTGGCCCTATCATTAGGACTTCATGGAGACGCAGGGGCATACGACCCTTCATATAGATTTTTTGTACGAGATAGATGTTTGTCACTTCTAGCGTAACATTAACAAGGAGCTAGATTATGACCTTTACGAATCTAAAGTGTTTACGTTTCGACATCTAGCACTTAGGTACATTCATAAGATTTAAGTCATACACTAAATGAGTGGGGTGCGCTTCGATGTAATTAGAAACTTGGATGTGTTTTATTTATGGAGCATAAGCGAGAGGGCATTAATACATTTGGGGCATACCTTCGCCTAATATTTTCTGCATCAGAGTGAGAAGAAGAAGGTAAGGACGATATGCATCAAGCCTTACATGACATGATTTGCAATGAAGACGGGAGTCTTTAGTCGATTACCACCAATGAGGCTGCTCGATACCATAGTTGCCCTTAACCTAGACATGATGAAGTATACGCACATGATTACAAGTAGGCAAGGACCAATGAAAGCATCTATCAACTGGTAGGAGAGCCAGATGAGCAGACAACTGCAGGAATAGATGGGGGTTGCCCCAATATACTAGAGCAGCCGTCGAGATATGACTCACTACCACCACAAATAGGAGGAGAGGAGCATTAAGAGGATTATAATTTTTTGAATAGTGCAAGATCGCTCAGGACACCGACACTACCTAGACATTATAACTAGCTGAAGATTACTCAGTTGGAGAAGTATAAAGGGTGGATCTTAGGAGTCTAGTGCACCATCCGAGTGAACTAGTAGGAGTTGATAAGGCGGGTGGCAAGACTACAAGCAAATGCAAGATAAATGGAGGTTATGATGCAAATGATAGGATATTTTGGGATTTTCATACCACATTCGCCATTCAGAGCGATGGCATCATCTTCGGCTCCACAACCACATAATGCTCACCCGATGATCTTCCAACGACCAACATACCAAGCTCACCAGATGATTGATGGCTTTAAAGGTAGTTTGAGATGTTTTATTAGGGTTTTCTTTTGTTTCTTTTATTATTTGAGTATTTTCTTATTTTTATTTTTTATTTATTTTGTTTTGTCTAAGAGTTAGCAAGGGCCTAGCCTTACTAAGCTTTATTATTGCAATGTCTTTTTATTTTATCCTTTTTATCCCCTTTTGTTAAGATGATTATACATAATATTAGATATAATCTTCATCGAGTTCAAAATTTGTAATTATTATTATTAAGGAAAGTACCAAAATATTCAGATTTTCCATTGAGGTTTTTTTCCTCTTTTTTTCCTGGTACCTTTTGGCTATTGGTAGTTCTCCGCCATCATTCTCATTTTTTTTGTGTTTTCTTTGATATTTTATTTTATTGTGACATTAGGGATAACATATAATTTTAAGTGTGGGAAGAGGTTTAACAAAACTTTTTGAAGAACATTTTCGAATTTCTTAAACTCATTATAATCTTTATTATTTATTCTTATTAATTGACATCTTGATTGATTTAAAATCTATCAGAATGCTTTTGGTTATTATTGATTATTGGATTGAATGAGTATGCAAAAGGATGAAAGTTAGATTAGACTCTCTTTTATAATTCATATTTTTAGTAATTATTGAGATAGTTAGTTTGAATGAAAATCACATATTATTTACACACATGAGACCTTTTTGCGAGCTTTTGATTCTAAAAGTAAAATATTATTATTTTATACTCTTTTATTCTTTATTATATGTTATCATGCATAGTTTGATGATTTTATAACTTGCTTTTATTATTCTTATTAAGACCACATTTTTAAACTAGAGACATTAAAATTAAAAGGTACTTAAATTTAACTATTTGTTTTAGCATTTTTTTATTATTATCCAACTTATTTTTATCCCTTAAGAGTAACTACTTTTGATACTTAACCTTTTAATTGATTATAGTCACATTTATAGCCTTTATCCTATTTATCTTGAAAAGCTTTTCATTAGTTTTGAACCCTAAAGGATTTGTATTTACTTGATTGCTTAAAACTTGTATTACATTAAAGAATTTTAAAGAAAAAAGGTATGATATTTCTATGATTGTTGCTACATGGGGATTGTTAAATTTGTTTCTTCTCAGGTGCTTCATTATTATAATTTTGTATTCTCTCCAATGTTGCTTGAAGTAATTCAAAAGTTAAAAATTATTTGTTATGAGCATATTGAAAAAAAAGAAAAGAAAAGTTGTGATATTTTTTAGAGTGAGAAGAATTAATTTTTGCTAATGAAATTATTGTTTAAAGGACCTATACTATAAAGAACCAAGTTTTATGTAATCTTGTTTTGTGAATTTCCTTCAGTATTATTCCCCTTTTACTTATCCCCATCATACCATTACTTAAGCCTCATTACAAGTTATTTAAAAGACCTTTTATTTTTTTCTTCACTTATTAGTAGTAAAAATGTGATTTTATTGTAAGCTTACTGTTAAAAATCCTCCTATATAATGAGTTGAGAGCTTGTAATATTTTCTATCATAAACACTTTGCATGCATAAAGTGAATCCTTTGTGAGAGTGTGAAATTTGTACTTTTGATTTGAAAAAGATTATCAATGTGATTGCTATTGATATTGACTTATGAAAGTTGGTTCTAAGATAACTTGAGTCTAATTGTATGCAAATTTGATTAATATGATATGATAATTTAGGATGTTTAATGTATTATATTTTTATGCCTCTATTTAGTGTCTTTTGAGAGTTTTATGTTATTTTTGGTACTTATTTTGCTTATGGTGTGTCTTTAGGTCTAAATTACTTTCATGGGTCAAAAGGAGAGAAAGTTAGGAGACATTGGGCAGAAAATGAATGAATTAGAGCTATTTTAGAGGTCAATGCACTTGTGATGAGGTATATGACTGTATAAGTAACATACAGAGCCCTGCAAGGGATCATGCACGTCCCTGTGAATGTGTAAAGCTTCCGATGTTTTGTCCTTGTGAAGATACACACTCGCGTAAGTCATGTACACGTTCATATTCCATTCTCGTGTAAGCTCCTGTGAACGTATAAATTCACCATTCTGAAGTGTTTTTGAGATACATAGCCACTCACATGACAATGTGACCTAGTTTTGCACTACAAAAGGAAATTATATAGGCTAATCAATGAAGAAGCACTTAGAGTCAGAGTTAGAGCTAAAGTTTTTAAGAAACAATTATAAACCTAGGACGATCGAAAACATGAAGATTACTTCAGAGATTCAATAGAGAACAACTTTCCATCAAAGTTTTCAAGGGAATACATTAGAGAAAAGAGGAATATATGCTTTATGGCTTCTTTTTTTTAATTGTTCTTCTGAACTTTTGATGTTTGTTTTGTTTTCTATATTGATGGATATTGTAATTTGATCTTTTATTTAATGCAATTTGATTAATTGTTCATTGCAATTCAATTATGCATTTTTATTCTTGAATTAATATGTCCATAATATTAGTTCAATGTTTGATTTCATATGATTGAGATTAAGAAATCCCTTTATATGAATAGATCTACCATAATTAGAAGGAGTTGCATGCAAACTTAGATATAAGTCAATATAAATTCTCTAGATTAAGGTCAAACCTAATAGAGAATTCAAGAATCTAGTAGTGCAATCTTAGGTGTTTTAACTAGAAAGAGATTTTAGTTAATCAAATGAAGATTAGTTGTTAATAGTATTAAGAAAGATATTAACAAAAGATATAAATTTCTACAGTCCAATGATCAATAACTGAATTGCATGATAGAAGGTTAATACTTAAAAAATTCTAAAGGGATTCATTATCTAAAAGGCAAAATTTTAGTGCACAAGGCTCTCCGCTTTGTGAGGATCGAGGAAGGGTCATCAATTGTATGCAACCATCTCTTTGTAGTTTACAAAGAGGTTGTTATCATGACACGAACCCATAACCTTTTGATAAAAAAAAAGTATCCTTACTAGTTACTCCAGGACTCGCCCTCTCTAAAAGGATCCATTACTTAGGAACTAGTTATTTGATATTGATCAATCTTAGTGTTATTTATGTTTTGGATCATTATTTGTATTGAATTACAATTTAATTTATCTTTAATTAAATCATTATCATTTTTTCGATTAAATAATAAAAAATATTGTTAATACTTTTAGTTTTTGTAAGATTGATACTCTATATTTACCGATACTATATTATAATTTGGTAAGTATATTTGCCTATAAGAATCATAAAGTAGAAATCAGCCCTCATATTATATTTCTCCTTATTTCATTTGAGAATGTCGATTTTTTGTTGTAAATTGCTAGCTCTCTTTCGGCCTTAATACATCTCATTTATTTTGAAAAAAAAAATCATGAAAATAGATATAAACAAAGAGACAGAAGCAACCTGCGAAAATGTGCAAAGTAACAAGTGAACCTTACCCTTGACTGTCTCGTGTTCGCTTATCAAAACCAAACTGAAGACATATTCCCACGTCTGTTTTTCTACTCTCTCCCTCTCGGAGAACGAGTGGACCCCAATTCGTGCGTTTTGGCGAAAAAGGAAACCAGCTAACCCAGTGAGCCCTCTCGAAAAGAAAAAGACCCATCTTTTTCCATGACCACATGACAATACGAACTCCATTTTTTTTTCTTGGTTGTAGCCTCAGCGAATTAGTCCGTGTACTGTAGTACGGCTTCGTTCTATAGAGATTCTCCAGTGGGGTAAAAATTGAAATTTTGTGCTTTGCCCTTTTCTTTCCAGTTTTATTTTGCTTTCTCGGTCTTCTTTTCTGGCCTAATTGGACTTCTGATGGTCGATTTTAGAGTTGGGGGTTTTGATGGGGTTTTAGGATTGAGGGTAAGGTTGATATGGGATCTTAGGTGATTGCATTTTGATTTTGAAACTTAAGAACTTTGTGGAATTCAAGGGATACGAGTTTGCAAAATTTTATTTTTAGTTCTGTATTGATTTTCCAGAACTTTTATTCTAAGCAAAGGGAACTCAGACAAAAAAAATAGTGAGAATCTGTTAACCTTGACAAGAAAAACTTAGTTGCTTTTACAAAAACGACCTAAGTGAATGAAACACTCTGTCTAACTTAGTGTGGGAACTGGGCTTCTGTGAGGTTTAAGGCTAATGATTGTGAGACGATAAATCTAGAGAATGCGATGATGATAATGACATACCTATTGAAGTATCTAACTTTATCTATCGTGGCTCAATGTGTCTCTATCCATACGGTTGTAGTAATCTGTAGATGATAATTTAACCTGCTACTTTGTTGCACCTCTTGAATTGGTAGGCATGCTTTTGGGGTCTTAAGAAATAAGTTGATGATTAAAAATGTCAGTTGGGGCGATCTTTAGGGTCTCCCATGTTCATAAAATGTCATTACTTTATTGGCATAATGTATAGCTCTTTAGACTACTGGGCAAATTCGCTCTGTGTTCCACCATGTTAGGTTGACTATTTAATTGATTCTGTTGGTATATGATTTTGGCTACACAGAGCTCATAGTAGTCCTTTTGAAACTTGAAAATTATCGAGATTGTGATTGTTTGATTTATTGTATTAGAATGATCATGCTCAGGTGTAATATACTTATTTGTCTTCCTATTGAATATAGCGACATTACTAGTTTATCTGTGACAATATGAACTAAATTACTACGGCTGGGATTTCTTGAAAAGTAAAACTGAAATAGAATGTTATAGCTGGAATTTCAAAGTTGTTGATGCTAAAATATCTAAGGTTGCTATGCAATTAACTCCTGTTTTGATTTTGAAGTTTCTTTCTGTTGATTTAAGTTGCTTTGTCATTTTCTTGTTGATCCTTGTTTGTTTTTG
>JAOSBL010000212.1:30878259-30891173 GCA_027568915.1 Erythroxylum roraimae
TAGTGCTTGAGGAATTTCCTACGAGGCTATAGCTATTTTATCAATAAACATACCTTTATCTCATCCATTGCGTATCAAACTATTAATTGATGTAATTTGTTAAACAACTTTTTCTTTGTGGCTTTTGTTATTTGTGTTACTGATGGTTTTCTTAGCTAGTGCTCATTGAAAATGTAATTTTTGATGTCTTTTACCTATACCAGATGGTTTTTGATGAATTACTTGAAAGAACTAAAGAGAAGGAGGAGAAAGAGGCCAAGAAACGCAAACGTCTTGCAGATGACTTTCTTAGTTTATTGCAGTCTATCAAGGTCTGCAGCATTGCTTTTCAACATGTTGATTTTGCACTTTATGGAGTTGCAATATGATGTTTCAAATAAGTGATTACTGCACTGTGAATATCTGTTTCATAAATATAACTTGTCTTTTTCTTTTTTGGTAATGAGATATCAAAAGGGGATATTCTTTTCACTTTCCTCCTGAATTTTTGCTGCTTGTAGGAAATAACCACATCTTCTGAGTGGGAGAACTGCAAATGGCTTTTTGAAGGTAGCAGAGAGTTCAGGTATTATCTGCTAATTCCTTTGTCAACTTAGCATAAGCTTTGATTCACGTGCACAATATAGTCCTAGGTTGGTTAGAATGGCTGATGTTTTAGAGAATTTGAGTCATGTCCAAGATCTGTCACAGACTGTTGAAAGTTATTACACAAATTTACATGTGATTCACAGTAGCGCTTCTTAATACTAATGATTTTTTGAGAACTTTGATGCGTTCAACACACAAAGTAGGAAAGCAAATACTAGTGTAAACTGATAATATGAGGCATACAAATACCAAACACAGATAAGCGAAATATCGAGAAAAGAAATGAAAAAGTTGATATTAGGAATTTGTATATGTGAAATTGGTTTATCGGATCGAGAGCAATTCACATAAATCATAATTATATTTAATCGGTTTATAGAAAGTTTTGCAGGATAAAGAGCGCCCTTTTCCTTATGGTATATAATAAAATAGAGCTACCCTGGGTCTAAATTATTGAAGTTCTTTTTTTTTTTTTAATCTCAGGTACACTACATATAATTACACCAGTTGTTTTTATTCTGTATCTTTAATTTCTTCTTCAAGTTACTTTTGGATTGCTATGAGACCTCTTTAGCAAATGTGCAACTTAAATTTCAAAAACAATAAACTCTTTTAATAATTTTTTTTTAAAACTAAAATTTAGATAGCATCTGTATTTATATTTATGATAAGGTGAACTTGTTTTCTTCAGATTGTTATGTAATTAACAATCCATTATCAATTGTTCTCTACTTATCTGGAAAACTTTTAAAATTAAAATTTTTATCGAACCTACTTATTAATTGATTAATTAACATATTATTGCATAGGATTTTTTTTGGATTTGAAAAGTGCATTTTCTATTATTCAATTCATTTTGGCATTGGTCTGTGATACGGACTGTTGGATGCTATGCAGTTCTATGGGGGAGGAGAGCTTCTGTCGGAAGATATTTGATGATTACATCAATGAACTGAAAGAACTGGCAAAGGAGAGTGAGCATAAAAGGAAGGAGGAGAAGGTACAAATTAGCTTCATAAGTTTCTTGCCCACTTCCAATTCACAAAGTTATCCTTTCTCCAAAATTTCGACATAAAACAAGTTCAGATGCGGAGTTCTGGGTTTTTAAAATTGCATATTATTTGCATTCACAAGTCTACTTCTATCTTGAATGTTGAATACTAGTTTGAATGCATAGACTGACTGAATGATCAGTTGGTACGTGATAAAACTCTGTAGTGTTTAACTGCCACTGCAATTATTTATTGCTTATAGTGGGAAACCTGTAGTATATCTTAAAGTAAGCAGTTATTATTATTTTGCATTAACTTCGTTCTGCAACTCAAACTGTGTGGGTTAGGATTTACAGTTGCCTGATGTGGTTTAGTTAGGTTTAAGATGGAAGTTTCAACTTGAAGAAACTAATAGAGTTGATATTACTAGATGTTGAAAGATCCTAAAGATTTGAAGCTATTGATGAAACAGTTTGTGATATCGTTTTAATAGAGTGAAGATGTGAAAAATGGATCTACTAGACTTTGGACCAAGCTACATAAGTGTTGTTCTCTCTCACATATGCATCTTTTTGTATGATCTAGCTATACTTAATTTCTTTTATGCCTTTTGTTTTTTGTATAATTCATATGTGCTATATTACAATGCTTGCTACTACTCAATTCTTGCATAGCTAGAACTATAGACTGAAGAATGCTCCAATTCGTGGACAAGATTTTTGAATGCTTGTGATCCTTCTCGACACCTGCACCCATGTGTTCATGTCGACTAGGATCTGAATCTGCTGACTTATATTTTTCTTCTGAAGGTGAAAAGGGAAAAAGAGAGAGAGGAAAAAGAAAGGAGAAAAACCAAGCATAGAAGGGAAAAGGATAGGGAGTATGAAAGAGTTGATAACGGTAAGAGGGATGAAGCAGACACAGGCAATGCTGATATAACAGAAGATCATGTGTCTGATGACAATAAAAACAAGAAACATAAGAAGAGACATCAAAACTCTGCAGATGATCTGACTGAAAGTGGGAAGGATAGATCCAGAAGTTCTCACAGGCATAGCAATGACCATCGAAGATCTAAACGAGTAAGCAGATGTTTCTCTTTTGTCACTTTTGCCGCTTCTGTTGCTCATGTTATTTCCTTTCTGATGCTATCACCTGTATGATTATGAAGCATGGCTCCACCCCCGAGTCGGATGATGGAAGCAAGCATAAGAAGCATAAGAGAGATCACCTTATAGATTCCCATAAAGATGGCGATAACGAAGAGCTTGAAGATGGAGAATTCAGTGAGGGTGGAGAAGCTCAATAATTATCATACTGCGGAAGTTAGTTCACAAATTTTTGGTTCCATATCTGTTGTAAAGACGCTAGTTTTTTACAGCAAACTTGAGGCGAAATGTCAGATTAGCTTAGGTTTGTAGTTCCTGATTACATACGTTATACATCTATGTTATTATCAAAGGTAGTAAATTTGGTCTTCCTAATACTCTATTCCAGGTATTTGACCCCACCTAGCACCAAGCACACTCATTTCTGATGGATCATTACATGATATCTTTCTGTGTCATTAGAAGGGAATAGAAACTTTGTGGTTCCAAACTCTCCATCAGAGAAATATGTATAGATACATAGTTATTCATCATGAAGGCTAAAATCAAGTTGATGACGTTTTGAGATAACTAGTGTAAACCTCGGGACGTGCTTCACAGCTCATATTTTCTACGTGCATTGTAAAGTGACTTGTACATTGATGAAAATGAGATTAAAACAAGAAAAGAGGAAAATGAATATCATGATAATATGGAAAAGTAGAGAAAAGACAACAAATATTGGCTCCTTCTTATGTCGTTGGTCTTTTTCTGCCTAGAAGAGTGCGAATTTGCATGTGAAGAAGGCTGGGATGGTAGGGTCGAATGCAAGTGAAAATGTTAAATGGGAACTCTAGCTTATGTATCAGTTAAATAGTAGTAAAAAACTCCACACTTACCTTAATGTTGAAGGTTGGCTCCTTCTGTCTCTAGTTTATAGTATGTATACGAAAAATATTGAAGTCTTGGAAGGACCTAGACAAAAACTTTCCAGTCACAGTATGATAAGGTTGGTATAAATTAATAATTTGATTAGTATTATGTTATTAATAAATAGAGAACTACCTTTCTATATCAAGTCAAAGCTTGACCACATTGGTGTTATTGCATGACGATTATTCTAAGTTGCTACTCTAAAGATAGTAACAGGAATGGCCAGTTTAGTCTCCACGCCAAATTTAAGAATACATTAAAAAAAAAAAAAAGATCATGCAGGTTGAAGAAGCAAATCAAATCCAGCCGCATCATTAAAAATTGCAAGGGCGAAAGAAAAATGTGTTTTCCCAGCGAATCAAATACCAAAGTTCTGGTCAAAGATGGCCAGTACATGACCATAATATACGAGGGCTTTCACTGTCAAAAAGGAAGAAAGGACAACAGATTGGTAGGTTAACCAAAGTTCAGGGTTAGATTCTTGAATTTGGGTATGGAACATTTTTAAATTTTAGGGTCAGCTATTTTATTATGTAAAGTGCCTACAAACTAGCGAAGGGATTAGTCACTGGATCCACTGGTAGATACCCTAGTCTCGACCAAAAAATATGCTAATATTACTAATTTTTAAAAATAATTTTTTAATTAAATCTGAGTTATTGATATTTAAGCTTGCCGTAGGCTTAATTTTTCTAAACAAAACCATATTACCATTGCCATATAATTTGGCTAATAAACTCGATCTATTAAAAACATAAAAATTTAGGCGTATATTTTAGATCATTGTCATTGCCACATATTGAGTCTTCAAACAGTAAAAATGTTATTACTTGTCAAAGATGACGTGAATCCAATTACCAAAGCTTTGTTTTTAGGATGTTATTTACTAGCTATAGCTCCATATCACCAAGCCACCAAGTCTATATATTAACCTCATACTGTTTGTTCTCTCCAATTTCATATCAAGAGAGCAAAGAAAAAATGGCTTACAAGGTCAGCCCTTTTTGCCTCATTGCTTTCCTCCTCCTCTTAATGACCCTAGCCTATGCCCGGCCGGTGCATGACTTCTCCGACGTAACTCCGATGCAAACTGAACATGCGGTGCGTTAACTTCATTAAACAACACCATCAACTTTCATGGTTTAGGTCCAGTTTCCGGTTAAACTAATATACACAGTTTATTTAATACATGTGCTTGTTCTTTGTTGAAGGGTCTTGAGGAAGAGCAGGTTCAGGTGGAAGAGACTTCTGGTGGAGTAGATGAAGGCGAATCCTTGCTGAGGAGAGAACTTGAAGCCCATTTGGATTACGGCTATGTTCCTGCGAACCCTTAAGACCTTTTGCTTTCATGTTTGTTCCAAGGTTCTCCATGTACTAGTCTTCCGGAAATAAAAACGTGTTCAAGTTAAGTTGTGGATTCAATCTTGTATGTGAGTTTAGAGAATGGGGCCCAAAGTAAGAAATAATTGGAAGCAATTAGATTGGCGATCCTATGATCTTCTTCAGGTGTGAAAGATTTTGATTTCAGATCACCCTCCCAATTCGAAGTTTTTTTCCTGGAAGTTTCAACCTTGTTTATAGGATGATCACAATAGGCATGACTAATAAGAATACGATGCATTAAGAATTTTGTTACGTCTTTTCACTTATTAAATGATGATTTTAACTTTCTTTATAATTCTTAATTTTATTCTTGACACTTTTTTGTGGCCAAAAATATAATTTGTAATTCAACTTTTCTCAAAAATTTTAAGTAAGCCCTGCTGTTATTTTTGGTACCACTTTATATTTTAATGTTACTAAAATAATATTCATTATACTTTAAATAATGTATAAAATGATAACAGAGAGAATCATAAGAATTTTTTTTTGTAAACGTTAACACCTTTAACTAATAATTAAAAGAATTATTTTTAATCACATTAGTATCTGAAGAGTCAAAATTGCTTAGTTGGAACATAACATAGGCTAAATTTATAACCCATATAACATAAACTATCAAAAACTTATCTATGTCGAGATTTAGGGTACTGCTAATACCATTTGAAAATATTGAAGTGTAACGTGATATTATACATATATAACGGTAGGGACCAACTTAAACTTTTTAAGAAATATTAGGGGCAATTTGTTTCTTTTTTAAAATAATATCTTATATTATAGTTTTTTGAAATTATTACAATTACTTTAGTAAGAGCAATTACTATAATAACTTACTACTATTGCATAATCGGTGCTCGTATCAATATATAGGTTTTTACTCAGGATATTCGTGTATGGAGCTTTATCAATATATAGTTTATATCAAACATCCTAAAAGTGATACCCTACAATTGATAAAGTTTGGCCTCTTTTGGCTTCATGGAAAATAAAATTAAAAAGATGCTTATATTATGAGATCAGGGGGAGCAAAGTTATCTTCTTATTACTGCATATGGATGATATATTACTCACGTCAAATTTGACCATGTTGTATGAGGTTAAGTAGCTTTTGGTCAAGAACTTTAACATGAAGGACCTTGGTGCAACATCTTCTGTCCTAAGTATTCATATTCACTGGGATAGATCTCAACACTTATCAGACCTCTCATAGAATGCATACATTGAGTATGTATTACAAAGGTTTAATACGTTTAACAGTAAACCTGTCGTAGCACCTATCTCTAATAGTGAGAGATAATCTTTGGCACAGTATCCAAAGAATAAAATAAAGAGAGAGGTTATGAGGAATGTTCTGTATTCTAGTACGGTTATTAGCCTGATGTATACTTGGCTATGTACTAGGTAGGACATTGCATTCACCATTTGACCGTTTGGTCAGTATCTGGTTAACCCAGGTGTAGACTATTGAAATGCAGTCAAGCGAGTGTTGAGATACTAAAGGGAACTAAGGATTATATGTTGACATATAGTACAGTCAATAGACTAAACCTCATAGGAAATTCAGATTTAGATTTTAGTTACGTGTCCGGATGATCGAAAGTCCACTTAAGGTTACAGTTTTAAGTTTGCGGATGATACAATGTTGTGGAAGTGTGTTAAGTAAACACGGGTAACTTCCTCGACTATGCATGCAAAGTGCCTGCTATGGGGCTGCTTCACAAACAGTTTGACTTAGAAACTTGATTTCTAAGTTGTCTATGGTTGATTCAGTGGCTAGACCTATTCGGTTGTATTGTGATAATCTTCTTACTATGTTGTTTAATAACAACAAAGAATATCACAGGGTCTTAGCATTTAAAGGTCAATTATTTGGTCATAAAGGTATTGATACGAAAAGGTGACATTAATATTTGGAGCATCTAAGGACTAAGGAACTGTAAGTCGATCCTTTAACTAAAGGACTTCGCCCACTTGTGTTTGTGACACAAGTATATAGTATGGGTGTTTTGACGTCCTTAGACACTGTTAATTAGTATATCGTTATGTTTGCTCTATGTACATTTGTACATTTTGATGTATTATGATAGTAGGATGGTTCATCAATAAAGATGATCATTGTTTATCCTCAGTAATACGTGTTATCATACATTGTCATAATACGTATGAAAGTCTTAAGATTTGTGTCAATCTTAAGCATTTAATGGTCATTGGGCATATATACATATTTACCTTGTGCCTATGTCATTTAGACGCATACAATTTTAGTGTATCCATTAAGTGTGGCATGACATAGAGGGATATAAGTTTTTAATCCCATAAAGGTTCTCTAATGTAGTTTAGCATTCAGTTGGAGAGCATAAAGGTTATCTCCAATGCAATTTGACATTTGGTAAGAGGAAACAAGTTTTCTCTAATGCTGTTTAGCATTTGGTGAGAGAAAACAGGATTTCTCTAATGCAGTTTAGCATATGCGGTTTAGCATAAAGTTGGAGAAATCGAGACTTACAAAAGAAGATGATATAATTTAAATCATAAAGGTATCATCCTAGTTTGCCACACTCCATTTTCCTATTCATATTAGTGAGGTATTAGGTATACATGATTGTATTGGATCTATGTCGCACATGGCACATGCATTTGATATTTTTTTTATATTGAAAGCCTTGTAAGATGGAATGATGCACTTTCGTTATCTTTGGATCAAATGTTTTGTTTTTAAACTTAGTCAACTAATTCAGTAGCGTGGCTTAACCCAGTTTTTAAACTAGAGTCAAAACTGCAATTGATACTTATCCAAGGGAGAGAATGTTGGACAATTTTGTCCTTTCTCATAAAGTTGGACAACTATTAATTACATTTTTTAGTTTTTAATAACTTATCGGTTAAGTTACGTAATTTGATCTAGATAAAGATAATAAAGTGGCCCAATAAATGATCTAAATCAATAAGTTGAAGTTCGGATGGAAAATAGATCCCGATTAGTATGGACCGAACCCATATCGGCCTTGTGATGGGGAAGCCCGATATAGAAGCTATATATAAAAGTTAAAGTCTCCTGTAGTTGCTTAAATAATCAATTGTAAGAATAAAGATTCTCTGACTCGTTAAGAGAGCTTACGTTTTAAGAAAACTATAGAAAGACCTTACCTGCGTCCCGAAGAGGAGTTCCCGTAAAGACGATAGTAGATTCGCGCTCGTTTCAGCTTCAGAAAACTCATTTGAAGTTACGAAGGCAGAAATCAGGTATTTCCACATTTCTTCATTTTTTTGCCCTTTCGCGTTCGATCTGGGATACGTAACTAATGTATCGTTACGTATTACCTTGTTATGACTTTCACATTTTGCTTATGTTTGTTGAGCGTCCAGTTCTATTTTGAGACTTTCGGTGATCAAAGACGTCTTTAAGATTTGTGGGGATGACGAATAAATGAAAAAAAAAGAATGATGAAGCTCTTTTGGGGAGAGACACGACTGTGTAGGATGCTACACACCAGTATATATTATCTGTATATGCATACACACACCTAGATAGAGTGACAAATGCCTGTGTCTTAACTTACAGGGCCTTATAAATTAACCATGTAAGTCTTTGAAACCATGTGAAGAAACGTATGAAGATGAAGACATATACAGTAGTGTACATCTCCATGTAGCTCTTTGTAACTATGTATGTCTATCACTTAATTGACACTAGAAGAGACACAGTCGTGTATTTGACCATTTATGTTGCAGAAAATCGAGTTTAGGATATAAAAGAGAAGAAGATGTAGGTTTGTTCATTGAGAGGCCCAAAAACACCAAAAAGGGGAAAGAAAACAAAGAGAGAGCAAGTAATTTTTGATTCTCATCCTTGCTTGAATGATTTTGGGATTAGGTTGCGAGTTTATTGATTTGCCCATCAACTTTGGTTCCAATCTTGAATCTTTATAAGACAACTGTAGAGTGAGAGATTAAATTTTGTATATCCTTATTTATGATTAATGGATTTACTTGTTAGTTTGGCCCATAATTTTTCCTTCTACTTCAAAAGGTTTTCACAAAAATCTTTATATTCATTTCTTTATTGAGTTTTTATTCTCATACTTATATTATCTTATTAAACTTGATTAGAGTCCATTGTTGTTGCTATTAAGTTGACCTCTTAAAGAGTTGTGTTTCAGTTGTGTTTTTTTTCTTATCTCCTAACAAGTGGTATCGAAGCCATTGTGATGGAAGGTTGAAAACAACTATATAGTAAAGTTGATGTCATCAAACTACTATATTTGGATGCTTATGATGGAGGACCTTTTGTATTATAAGGATCTCTTTAATCTGATTGTTGTGGATAAAGGTATGAAGGATGATGTTCCTTCAAACCCTAAAAAGATGTTAGATAGAGAACATAAGAAGAAAAAGCGAAAAACTTTAGGCACGATTCAATAATGGATTGATATTAGCATATTCAAACATGTGTCTTAAGAGATAGATCCTTTTGAGCTGTGAAAAAAGCTGAAAGGACTCTACGAAAGGAAGACTGCCCATAATAAAGCTTCTCTAATTAAAAGGTTTGTAAACTTGAAGTTGAAAGCTGAGAAATCTATGTCAGAGCATCTGAGTGATTTCCAGCCTTATTCCTATTGAGTTTATTACCGAATAGTTAGGAGACCTTGGTAGTTACGATTAGTAATGCAACTCCTGAAGGTGTGCTCTCTTTAGATGTAATCAAAAATAGTATGTTCAATGAAGAAATTAGAAGAAAATAGAAAAGAGTTGTCAATGTGTTGGCTTTCTTTGCAAAAAGCAAGGGAAGAGGCAAAAGCAGGGGTCCCAAAAGGCATGACAAGTCTAAGAATTGATCAAAGTCCATAAGTGACAAAAACGTTAAAACATGCCATTATTGCAATAAGCCATGACAAATAAAAAGGTTATATTATAAATAGAAGAGGGATCAGAAAAGGCAAGATCATTAGAATAATGGTGATGATAAAAGTACAGTTGTAACAACTTCAAGCATAAATGAAGAGGTATCCGTGACAAGTGATTAATTTCATATTAGTGATTTGATTTTTGAGTGGCTAATTGATACAAGAGCATTATCACTTCTCAAATTATAAGAGAGGAGACTGGGTAATCAAAGTTTCGCTAAAATTGTCAGTAAGGTGATAACTAAGTTCAAATAAACATCAGATGTTTGCTAACATTAAGTGATGTATGACACATTTATGATTTAAGGCTAAATCTGTTATTGATAAATGTGTTAAATCGAGAAAGATTCAAACATACTTTTAGGGATACGAAAGTAGAAATGTCCAAGGGAGCAATGATTATTGCTCTAGGATAATTGTGTTGCACATTATACAAGGCACACTTGATGGTGTGTGGTGATGGAATAGCATACACAGTCGAAGAGAAAAACTTATCCAAATCTGTGTCATCGAAGCTTGAGGCACATTTGCGAAAAGGGAATAAAGTTACTAGCTGGTAAATCTATTATCCCAGTCAAAAAATCTTTACCTTTTAATGATTGTGATCATTTTTTAGGAGGAAAGTAGCATAATGTCTCTTTCACAAAATGATCTATAAGGAAGACAAAAATATTGGGATTGGTGCATTTAGATATCTGTGACCCTATTAAGGAGGAGTCACTAGGAGGTAATAAATATTTTGTTACATTCATTGATGATTCTTCGAGGAAGACTTGGGTATATATGTTGAGAGCCAAGAGTCAAGTATTTGAAACTTTTCAAAAGTTTCATGTTATGGTAAAAAGGGAAGCTGAGAGGAAGTTGAAGTACCTGCAAACAGACAATAGATGGGAATATTCTTATAAGGCGTTTAAAAATTATTGTACATCGCAAGGCATTAGACCTAAAAAAATTGAATTAGGGACTCTACAGAATAATGTGTTTGTGAAGAGGCTGAACGTAACAATGATGAAGCATGCACAAAATGTCCAAGCTGTCAAAGATATTTTGGGGTAAAGCAGCCTGAACTGCAATCTATTTGATCAACCAAGCTCCCTCAGTTCTGTTGAATTTTGAGATTTCTAAGGGAGCATGGACTTGGAAAAATTCTACATGTTATCATCTGAGAGTGTTTGGATATAAGGTATTTAGACACGTACCTAAGGACTAGAGACAAAACTTGACTTAAAGACAATACCTTGCATGTTTGTAGGATATAGTGATGAACATTTTGGCATCAAAATCTATGACCCAGGGAAGCAAAAGGGGGTTAGGAGCAAGGATGTGAGTATACCAGGAGCACAAGAGAGGTGATGATCTTTTAAAAGCATATAAGTTAACTCATAGTAGCTCATCGTATGATATTGGTAATTCTTATTCCAATGTTGAGCAAACTGTAAGTGAAGGAGGTGAAGTGTGAGAACAAGCACAAATTAATGGTGATCAAATACAGTATGATAATGATGAGCTATATAAACCACATCTAGATAATGCTAAAGACAAAACTATTAAGGAAAATGAGCAGTCGGAGCAATCAGATCCAGCAGTTGATGAAACACAACTCAAAGGTTGACAAGGGAGACATGACCTTCTACTAAATCTCTGAGTGCAAAATATCTATTATTTATTGTTGAGGGAGAGCTTGAGAATATGCAAGCAACTACATTTTGTAATGATAAAAAGCTCTGGTTTATAGTTATGAAGGAAGAGATGAACTCTTTGAAGAAGAATGATACATATGAGCTTGTAAATCTTCCAAAAGGCAAAAAGGCACTTAAGAATAAATAGGTGCTCAAGATGAAGAAAAATGGTAATAAGCTAGTGATGCATTAGGCTAGGCTATTGATGAAAGGGTTCAGTCAAAAGAATAATATATATTTTGATGAAATCATCTCACCAGTGTTTAAGATGATCTCAATTCAAATAATTTTGGGTTTAAATACCTGTTTAGATCTTGAACTTAAACAACTAGATGTTAAAATAGTCTTCTTGCTTGGAGATTTAGAAGAGGAGATATACATGGAGCAGTCAGAAGGTTAAAGTTAAAAGGAAGGAGAATCTAATCTGTAAGTTAAAGAAAAGTTTATGTGGGTTGAGACAAGCTCCAAGACAATGGTATCAGAAGTTTGATTCTTTTATGACAAATTATGGTTTCAAGAAGTTCACAGGTGAGAACTTCATCACTGTTCTTCTATATGTTGATGATATGTTAATTATGGGTCAAGATGTTGGCAGAATCTAAAAGTTGAAGGTGGATTTTTTAAAGCAAATCTTAGACATGGAGATAACTTGAGATAGAAAGAGTAGGAAACTGTGGTTGTCACAGAAAAGGTGTATTGAACATGTGCTAGAAAGGTTCAATATGAAGCATGCTAAGCTAGTTAGCATGTCACTGGCACCTCACTTCAAGCTAAGCAAGCATGCATATCCCTTAACAGAAAAGGAGAAAGATGGTATTTCTTATGTTCCATACTCATCAGCAATAGGGTCTCTGATATATGTCATGGTGTGTACCAGACTAGATATTTTACAGGCTCTTGAGTTAGTGAGTAAATTCTTGTCGAATTTAGGAAACGTTCACCTGAAAGTAGCGAAATAAATTTTGAGATACTTGAAAGGTACTTCAAAATAGAGTTTGTGTTTTAGTGATAGGGAGTCAATTCTAAAATGTTATATGGATGTAGATATGACTGGAGATCTTAATGGAATAAAATCTACTTCAAGTTTCCTGTTCAAGATTACAAAGGGGAGGCATTTTAGGGCAATCAAAGCTACAAAGTTGGGCTTTATCTATGATTGAAGCAGAGTATGTAGTTGTAGTGGAAGCTAGTAAGGAGATGCTTTAGTTGAAAAGATTCTAAGAGTTGGATATTGGTTCAGCAGGATTCTGCTGGGGTTGAACGTCGTTGACCTGGTCCATGGTCTACGCGATTCTGGCTGTGAGATATCTGCAAAACAGATTAAGGCACGCCGGGGGTTAATTCCCG
>JAOSBL010000212.1:30891273-30905546 GCA_027568915.1 Erythroxylum roraimae
CATACCTGAATCCGGTAGGAATAGTACCTTATATATGTTGTAGATGCTAGGTTTACGTAGATCTTTGTGTTTGCATGAGAGTCTAACACCTGATGGGTCAGTCAGGCCGTGGTCGTGTAGAAATGGGCCTGGGCCTAGCACAGCCGACCCAACCAGATATGAAACAAAAAGACTATGTAGTGTTTTGTGATAGTTAAGGTGTTATTGACTTGAATAAAAACACTATGTATCATTCTCGCATAAAGCATATAGATGTTAGATATTATTGGTTGAGATTTGTAATTGAGGAGCAACAATTGACATTGAAGAAGATTCATACGGACATGAATGGTATTGATATATTGAATAAGACGGTTCCTGGAAGCAAGAATGAGTTTTTTAGTAAGCTTACTGAGATGTCTCTCAATTAGCTGTTAAACCATAACATGTCTTCCCCATAATTGGGCTAGAAGGGGAAATTATTGAGTGTCTAGCCCTATTTTGAGACTTTTGGTGATCGTAGAAGCCTTTATGATTTGTAGAGATGACAAACAAGTGAAGACAAGATGGATGGAGATCTTCTGGGGAGAGATACGGTCGTGTAGGGTGATACACGCTTGTGTACTTAACCATGTAGAGTGACACCCACCTATGTCTTAGATTACACGGTCGTGTGGATCAATTATATAAGTCTCTGAAATCGTGTGAAAGAATGTGTGAAGAGTAAAGACATACATAATCGTGTGCATGATATATACTATCATGTGTGATGACCGTGTAACTCTTTATAATCGTGTATGTCTGCAACTTAAGTAACACTAAAAGATATACAATCCATGTATGCTGCAAAATCTAATTTAGGACATAAAAGATGAGAAGACATATGATTGTTTGTTGAAAGGTGTTAAAACACCAAAAGGAAAAAGAATAGTGTTAAAGTAGCTTAAGATTCTCATCCTTTTTTTATTAAATTTAGGATTAAGCTGTGAGTTTGTTGATTTACACATCAACTTTAGCTTTAATCTTAAATCTTTGTAAAATAATTTGTTGTCGTAAGGTGAGAAATCAAAATTTGTAAATTCTTATTTATGATTAATTTATTTATTTATTAATTTTGTGCTTCAAAGAATTTTTTTTCGCTTTTTAGTTGAGTTTTTATTCTCATAATATTATGCGATTGACCGTGATTAAAGTGCAGTGTTGTTGCTACTAATTTGACCCGCACAAAGTGTTGTTGCTATTAATTTGACCTCTTGAGGGACACGGGATGGCCGATCTCGATTTTCAATGTTATCCCATCGCATCCCATCCCACAGGGCGTGGCACTTTAAATCGGGAAATGGGCCCTTCGAGAGTTCTCTCGTCTCCTAGCAATGTTACAGAGCTACGGATTTTAGTGATTGAACGTGTGAAAACGATTGAACTGTTTATTACTCGTGTTTGCGAATTAGGCGCGAAATCCCATTTTTGGCGCTACAAATAGACCAGCCTCACCACTGCTACCCGCAACCAACCTTGTACCCGATCCATCGTTGCAGATCAACTAAAAACCCTACAACATGGGAAAATCCAAACAGTATTGGCTCCTAAAGACAGAGCCAGGAGAGTGGTCGTGGGAGGACCAAGCAGGTAATGGGGGAATATCGAAGTGGGACGGTGTCAAAAACAAGCAAGCCCAGAAGAACCTCAAGGCCATGTCCCTTCAGGACCTATGCTTCTTCTACCACTCCGGTGCTCACGGCGGTCGACGCGTGGTCGGAGTGGTGACGGTGGTGAGAGAATGGTACGAAATGGAGGGCGAGGGGATGGTGGACGTGAAGGAAGTTGCAGAGATGAGGAGGGCAGTGGAGCTTAAGGAAATGAAGGAAGATGAGAGGCTTAAAGGGTTTGCATTGTTTAGGCAGCCTAGGTTGTCGGTGGTCCCAGTTCCCAAGGAGGTTTGGGAGATTGTTTGTGAATTGGGTGATGGGTATCATGGGGATGGCAAAGACAGGGAGCTGGGTGGTGAAGCTAGTGATGGTTGCGAGGAAGAAAATCAGTGATGGGATTGCAAGTTTCTGAAATTAGGGGCAAGCAGAAGACCAATATAAGTTAGAAATTTGTGGGATTGTTCTTTGTAAAGATAGCTATTTCACTGTTTGGTTGAGTTGTGATGTGCTAGGGAAGCTAGTTTATTTGTCTTGTTGTGTATAATCGCAAATAGTTGGTATGTTTCGTCTTGTTTATTGTTTTGTTGTGTATAATCGCAAATAGTTGGTATGTTTCGTCGTGTTTGTACTTCTTAGTAAATATGCGCTCATTGTGATTGATAGATATTATGTTTTCTTATAAAGGATGTATTAGAGAAGGAGCACCGACCAAAATGCACCAACCATTGCCAACTCCAAAGCAATTAGTACTCGTTAAGGCATTCTATCATACATTTTACAGGCAGCGATAGAGCCTATTAACCTTTAATCCTTTTTACGTGAACAAACCCTATCAACCTTAATCCTTTTTACACAAGAAACTCCAGCCTCCATCTGAAGTAGAGAATTGTCTACAAAATGGGAGGTCTTGAGCAAATACGTCCACTTATCTTTGACGTCATATCCTGTCAACGGCTTAAACCCTTGAGCTTCCGAGCTCTCTCTTCGACCACAGATTACACCAACCAGTCACGTGGTGGACTGTCTCGCTTCTTCTCCCAACAACTTCCTTCTTCTAAGGCGTGCACATTACACCTCTGTCTCTCTCTTGTTTTTAAGTGCAAAGGTTCTAAACTCAATTTTATTTTCAATTTGATGGATGATCCTTTTTTGTTGTCACTATACTGTTGTCAATGTAGGGTGATGTAGTTCGTGTTCAAGGCGATGAATTCTGGCATATAACCAAGGTCTTAAGGTTGAGCGTCAATGACAGGTACTTATAATTACTCATGTGTGTCAATTACAAGACATAATTGCAGTTAGTCGATGGTTTATTTATAGTATTCCTTGTAATGAAATGCAAGGATAGAGCTCTTTAATGGGAAAGGAAGTTTAGTGCAAGGGTGCATACAGCGGGTTGATCGTGTTGGAATTGATTTTGTGGCATTAGAAGATCCTAAATCAGTTCCTCCTCAGGGCATACAGTGGCATGTATTTGCAGCATTTGGTAAGTTCTGAGTGCTTCTTGAAACAGAGTACCAATAAACTTAGACTCACGCAGTTGTCTCTTCAAATATGTTTTAGGTACACTAAAGGGTGGCAGAGCTGATTGGCTTGTCGAAAAATGCACGGTAGGTACATATTGTATATATTATGATTATATGGTCTGCAAGTGAATCATTTATATAATTTGGTTGTAAATTTGCTAAACCCTATCACTTTTCATATAGGAATTAGGAGCTTATAGTTTGACCCCTCTGCTGACAGAACGTTCCCGTTCAATCTCTGATAATAGAGTGGACAGATTGAGCCGTGTCATTTTAGCTGCAACTAAGCAATGTAAGAGTTTTAAAAGTATGTCATGTTGCAAAATTTAACAAGTATGTAAGAGTTGTAATTGTATTGAGCTTATTTATAGATCTTGAATCGTAATTTGGGTTTTCTTTGATTTCTTCCATAAACTTTTTTCTGTAACAGGTCAAAGGCTACATGAAATGATTTTGAATCCTCCTGCACAAGTTGAGAACCTTTTACCTTTTGTGAGTTTTCTTCCCTCCTTTCTACATTAATAAGTAGGGATAAAATATTGTACGTAAAACATGAGGATGCATATGAATACACCTATAAGAGTTTTGTGGTGTATTTCTGTTTGATAATTCTATTCACATTAAGAACTGAAAGAAAAACTTTAAGAATCTTTATTAATAGGAAACTTTGTGGTGCTTTGATGTTTGTTTAGGATAATAGATCGATGCACAAAGGCTGAATTGTCACAAAGGTTTTAGAGGTTTGACTTTTAAGTCTAAGATTTTGTTCTGAATATTCATATTTTAAGGTTTGTTTTGTCACCCTTCATTATGTTATGAAGGCGATGCAGCACTGCTAAGAAGAGAAAGTGACAGGAGGAAAGAGAGCAATTTTAGAAATTTATTCTTTACAGATTTTGACTTGAAAAAATGTAGTCCTTATCGTCTTGAACAAACTAGAGTAGGTAAAAACATCCATGGCCTTTTCCATTTCTAGCAGAAACAATTTCATCTTCCGAGGAGAAGCTATTCCATCACCATTGATGTTTAAATAGAAATGCTCTTCATGAGTTTGAAGTTTGTAGCTGGGTATCTCGTCTATTCATGCAATGAATGTGCCTCCAGGGGCTTATGTTTATCAAGGCAGTAAGAGAGAGGACGGACATATGTAATTCCCATTATTGTAGAGAAATAGATTTTGATATGTTACCCATTATTGTAGAGAAATAGATTTTGATATGTTAAATTCTCTTTCTTGTAGTTAAATTTTTGTCAAAGCTTAATACATCCTTTTTGCTATATAGGTTGCTCAGTCACAAATATCTCTTCTGGCAGCAGCAGGAGCAACTCCTGTTTGTAGTTTATTGCCTTCACCAAGAAAAGAAATGACCGGAATGATAATAGTGGGACCAGAAGGGGGTCGGTACACCTTTCTTATTCATTTAACTCTATATTTGGGTAAAGCATAAACATTTTATGTTATTGCACTACCAATTTTGTTTCTAGCTGCTTTTATCTTGTTTGGTTGACAATATTGTCTATTAACTAAATGTGTTGGTGAAGGCATTTGCAAGTGTTTTTTTAACCCTGGTCTTGATGGTAATAGTGTTTCTGCTTCTGTTGGCAAGTTATTTATGCATCTTGTGATGATGGTTGCACTCTCTGCCCCTACCTCCTGCCATCTTTTTGACTCGTTATTCTCCTGCTGCTGTAAAGTCTGAGCTCCTCTACTCCATTACTTCTTTTAAGTGATTCTCTTACAGATCAGTTGTGCACGCTGCAGTGTTTCTTGTCTTACTTCCGGAAGTTTGAAAGTGATGTGTTTCCATTATCTAGTCTGGCATATAAGGATTGTCATTTAACTATCTATGTCCTACCATCTACTTTGATATTAAAGAAATTTGTTACAGATTGCTGACACTCCTAAGCTGAGCAGTGAAAACTGTGTCCCATTTGTTACAAGTTTGAAGGCATAGTTTCTTTTCCCACTTTGTCAAACATGAAGTTGCCAATCTGATTGCAGTTGAAACATACTATGTTGGTTTCTATTTTGAAATGCCGTTAAATTTGGTAGACAATGAAGCTGTGCTGTGTTTCAGATTTCACAGAAAGAGAAGTAAAAATGGTGTTGGAAGCAGGCGCTAAAGCTGTTGGTCTTGGCCCTCATCGTTTGCGTGTTGAAACGGCAACAATAGCACTTTTAGCAACTCTAATGTTGTGGTCTGATCCTCAGCAAATCTAGTGCTTTAAACATTGGGAAGGATCCGTTTCTATTCTGTGCTTATGCATTCTCTCCAGCTTGTTACTACACAGAGGTCAGTCATCCCTTGAGATAGGTTGGAAAGAATCCCTTAGAAGAGACCGGAATTGATTGCAAATCTTCGTCGTTGCTGCGAGACCACTAGTTGGGATATGGTGCAACTTTTTTTACCTCATTTTTACTTTTCTATTAATATGAACTAATCTGTGGAAGACGTGTTGCCCTTTTCTTAATACAATTAACTCTTATAGCATGTACATGAGCAGGATGTCAGGTATCTTCCCTAGATTTGAGTTGAGCATTTTAGTCTTTAGTGGTAAGTAAATGCAACATAATCTGCCTATTGAGAGTTTAACAGTTCTTATTATGAATGTTCAGATAGAATGCTTTATGTTGCATTGCCGTCTATAGTACTCCTTGATTTTTGCATAATTTTACCCCGTTTGCAAAAATTTTAAAACTTACGTAGAGGACAAGTAAATCCCATAATTCTTACTCAATCGAAAATGGACGAAGAAAGAAAATCAGCAATGAATGTAGCTTTTACACATGTAATGAAACGTTGAGTAAAAATAAAATATATTGGCAAAGGTAACGATTAGGCACCTGAAACTGAAACCCATTTGATCTAGTGATGCATGCAAGCATGGGTAATCCTGTTGGTTCTAGGGCACATTTCTTCACTTACTCCATCAGCTTCCTGGAAAGAACATGATCTTTCCTCCTCAATTTTCCCAATCTTTCCTAGCCGAAGACTGTAGCTCCTTCCCTTGTCATTATCTTCCCCTTTACAATGCTTTTTGAATTTCTTTGACGTTACCAAAACTTGATTGGCTTCCTTACCATCACTACAGCTGGTATGAGGCATGTCAGATACTTGAGCTGTGGGGCTTCCTCCAGAGAAATTCCCATGGTAGCAAACCACACAAGCCATCATTCTCTTTATGTTGATCAGTTTTTCCCTCATTTTCAAGAATTCAAGTGAGATGAAGAACAATGAGTGAAAATGTCGATGCATTTATATCTTGTCATCATTTGACCTCAAATTAAGTTCAATCTGCTTTCCGAGAAAACTCAGCCTTCTTGTGGTCAAATTAGTTGAATTGATATATTGATCGCTAATTGTCAGAGCATGTAAATTGTACTGTTAATCTGTTTTCTGGCTTGAGGATAGTTAGTTACAATGTTAATTGGCTTTGCATTGACTGACAGTTGTGACTTGTGAGTAATAAATGATTCTAATATTCAATTTTACATATACAGCTTACTTAGGTTTGAACCCACTTGTAAGAAACAGAGATGCAGCCAGATAATAATTTCTAATTAGAGAGCTTAAAAGTCCGAAAATATGTGAATTTTAATCATATTCTTTTCTCTTTTATTTTTGGGTTAAAAGGTACTCTTTTAATATATGCTCTCTATTTTTAGCTAAAAAAAAGTAGTTAAATGTCTAAAAAATGTCAACTATAGTTTTTACCTATGTTCTTGTTTCGTCACACAAAACGCCGTTAAATCTTTGTAGCTGAAAATTATAAGCGACGTTTTTTAAAATCGTAGCCAATAATTTTTGGCTACTTTTTTCCGTAACTAAATACTATTAGCTACGTTTTCAGAATCGTAGCCAAATGCAAATTATTTAACTATGTTTTTGGAATGCAGCTAAATCTTTTTAATTACGTTTTTTAAAACATAGTTAAATGTTATTTGCCACGTTTTACACAATATAGCCAAATATTATTTGTTGTATTTTTAATAATATTGCAATATGTTATTTCTTACATTTTTAATCCATGATAATGAACAATATATTTTGTATATAATGTATCGATATATTTTTTATTATGAATTTATTATTCTAATAAATCATATAAAAATATTATTAATTCAAAATATCGATTATTGTATATAAAAAGTAAAATTATATAAATATCATTAAATTATAATAACAAAAAGAATATTCTTCCTATACAAGATATTAATGACAACTTTAACAATTCTTATAGACAAAATAATAAATAAAGGGATCAGTTCATGAATTATAAATACTCAGATTACAAAAATATTATAGCATAACTCCTACATATATGCTGCTTTATAGTAAATTACAACTTGGTAGGAACGACAACAAATTCCCTTGTGTCCAATTTCTGTTCATCTTTCACCCATTGGTGATCTAAAAAAGCAGCCTCTTCCTCCTGCAAAATAGTAACATAAACACATGAATTTTATAGTTCAGTTCATTAACCACATCAATGGCTATGGAAGAAATAGTTGCTTACAACTAGGATAATGAACTTTGTCTCCTTGTCTATGACGCTTATTATGTTAGATCCTTCAAAAGATCTTGTTTTCACGTGAAAGAATACAGTTGTTCGAATCATGCTTCATCTATAAATCAATCAATCTGTTAATGTTATTAGAGCTTATACAACATCATTTAAAAACCAACTTAAAACAAACTAATTCGCAACAAAAACTACAAACTATTAAGCATAAAAGAAAAGAAGGCAGCAAACAGGTTCTATGATGAAAGCATGTGTTTACATCATCAATTATGTGCAGTTCCCTGTTCTGATCCTGCAAAAATAGATCTGAATTCGGTAAATATCACACTCGATAGGTGAGCATAAAGAAAGGTAGAGAAAGCTAAAGGAGAATAAATATGACAGACAGAGGGGAAGAAAAAGGAGAGTTTTAATATAACCAACAAAGGAAAAGTTTCAACTAGATTTCCATGATAACTTCCATTATACTTTTAGTAAATTTAGGGTCACTTAACAATGTTGTTACAAGTGTTGATGATATAATAGAGTTTAATTCACATTTTCAATGTTAGTAGGCTTAAACTTTGTGGTCTTCATCAATGGCTTAGCCTTATACTTGGAAGTAAATAGCTCATAAGATATAACTTTAAGCATCATCCAAGTGAAAACAGTACAAACTAAGGCCTAAAAGTCAACTTCTTAGTCTACAAAAGATTCCAACATATTTCAGGATTACTTAGGTTTCCAAAAGTTTAGGATTGGTGCTTCTTTAGTTTCTTCTCTTGATTCCTTAGAAAAGTGAAAGCTTCACACTTCTTAACACTTGCTATTACTAGGTAAATGAATATTTTTCATGCCAAGACCTACTTTAAGAGAATCATGATTGAAAAATTGGTATTCAAGCCATAGACTTAAATTAAAGTAGGCATCAAGAGAGAAAAAAATGATAAGTAATTCTTAAAATTAAATAGGAAAATGATATGATGTTTAAAGAAAAGTCTCGTGAGGTTTACTAATACATCACGCTAAAAAGGTTCTACGTACTTTCACAGATTATAGAGTAAGCTTCAGTTCATTTCATCCAGCATTAGTCAATATGTAGCCAATAACAATTCATAAACAATTACAATAATTTTTCATAAAAATTAGGCTAAAATACTACTAGGTGAAAGCATCACCTTCACTTGGCATGCCATCTATATCCTTACCATCATTTATAACATTATAGAGTAAGCTTCAATTTAATATGACGTACAAGGGGAAGATATTATGCCAGAATTCTGTACAAAATTGGAAGCCTAAATGTTCCTTAACTTCAGAATCAATCAAAATCCATAATTTGTTTTATTACCAAAAAGAAAAAGAAACATGAATTTTTTTAAATGGTTGGATTCAGAAATAAGGAACTAGATCCATTGTCTATTTACATTGCTTGAAGAGTAAGAGAATAAGATATCACGAGTAAAGGCCCCCAGAAACTAAATGTCAAATAGGAGACTACAAATGGAAATGATGAACCATTTCTTCATGTCATTTGTGGCAAAGAAACAGAGGAATAGTATATAGAGAAGATGTCTTAGGGAAAAAGAAAGAGATACAGACGAAAACACAAAGGAAATGTGAATAATGATTGATTAATCAATGAGGTTTAAGAAAATTGAATAAATAAAACCTTCAAAACAATGCAATATCCACAATAATCAAGTAACAAAACAAACCACATTCAACATATGGACTATACATAATGCTTTACACAAATAAACAGGATTAAGGGTTGCATAACAGGATCAATTTTTGGCAAATCCATTTAGGAGAAACAAATAAGGTTCCCACATAAATCTATGACTCTTCAAAATAAAAGTTGATGCAAATCCATGTACCATAAAAGGTTATGCAGGGAACCTTTCCCCAACTTATAGACAAAAAGCCAAAAGGACACTCTAGAAATGCCAAATCAAGTTATCTACTTTGGGAGTTCTATTATATGAAACAGTTTAAAGAAGTCTGCAAAGAGGAAATTGCCTGTTCGAAAATCAAATATAGAAATTTATCACTTATTAGTTCATATTAGCATGGCTACTTGACAATAACTACCCTACAGAAATACATAAATTGTATGGGGTCCTAACTAGAGTTGTTATCACTTGGTGTAATAATTTCTACCTCTATTTTAAAGATGAAGAGGTATTTAAAATATATGTAAAAATGACTACAGCAGAGACATTGGAATTTTTCCCTAGAATATACAATTAATGTGATTTACAAAAGAAAAAAAGTAATTGTCACCTTTAGAGAACTTGTCTATAAGAGACATAAGTCACCTTATAATCCTTGTCTCTCTAGATAGAACCCTTAAGTAAATTGATTTTTCAAAAGATTTAATTGAACACAACATTGGGACACAAAAATAGTGAAAGCATTCATACATAAGTGCTTGCAATTGTGGCAAAAAGCTAAAGTAAAATGTGGCCTTAATGGGTTAACATAGAGGTAGATTGACTTTAATATGAAGTAAATCTAGCAATGTAATTTCAAGCCTTTTGAATCAACTTTGAGAAATTTGTTCCTATGATCTCTCCCACTTTTTGAATGATATGCTATTCACACAATGACGTTCATTGGTGGGTGTACGAAACTCTTCACCTTTAATTCATTTCTATTCAACCCTAACTTACATTAACAAAAAATGAACTAAAATCCCAATTACCTAGAGAGGAAGAACCCTCGAATGAATATTCAGAATAGAAATTGGCAATTGTTGGAGAAAACATGACGACACTAGAGAGGAGACATGAAGACAAACAAAGACGGACGAACACATTAGGCAAATACATTGGACTAGCACATTACAGCTACTGGAAGACAATGACGAAATGCAGAACATTCAATGGAGGACGAAGACTACTTCTTAATTAGGTTATCAATATGCAGAAAACGACGTCATTTAGTGGACAAAATGATTTCGTTTTCATTGGATTTTGTTCCTTCTTTGGCTATGAATAATATTTTCGTAGCCAAAAGTTTTTAACTGCAAAATCTATTTTTGTAGCTGATATTGTATAATTTGTGTGTTTTAGCTACGAAAATTATATCGTAGCTAAACATATTTTTCTCCAAAAATAAGTTTAGAGTAAAAAAAAGTCACCAAATGTTTTAGCTACAAAACATTTTTCATTTCCTTAAACATTTAGCCATGAAACTAAGTACACAGTTAAATTTTTTTGCCAATTCTTATTAGCTACAAATATAAAATGCATCCTATACTAAATGCTGTCAATAGTGTTTAAAAACTCGCAAACCATTTTACCATAATGGTTTTATTTCCTTTGGCTACAATTTTCAAACCATAGCCAAAAGCCTACTTTGTTGTAGTGTCTATTATATGTTCTAGACTCTATGGAACATCAAAATCATGTCGAATATATTAAATATAAAATACAGGACAATTTGGGCTAATTTAAGTGAGGATGTCATTTGATTAAAAGGCTTCATTTCTTTCTCTTGTAAATAATTATCAACCTTACCTATTTAGTAAGTAACTTTTTACTATAAATATATTGTTCATCAGTATTATCATAACGTTAGAACAACTTAGGGTAGTATCCATTTGTATAATTGGAACTCTTTTTCCCTCTTTGTTGGTGATTTAAAGTTTGTAAGTTGTTAACTAAATGTGTTGCTTTTATGTAATCAATCTCATAATTGATCACCTTTTAGATATAGTTTTTTTTACAATTAGGACAGAGCTTAAGACTCTTCAACATATTTATAGTTAAAAATATTAATTCCAAAACCAACTCCATAATTTGAGGTTTTAATAAGCTAAGTCTTATCAAACCATCATCATTAACACCTAGTTGAAATCGCACATAAACGTAGGGTCTGGGGAGGTATGATAAAATGCAACCTTATCTCTACCTAGTAGAGAGGTTGTTTTCGATAGACCCACGCAATGTGACATGAACATATTACAAAAATTATACATGGATGCGCATAAAAAATAAAAATAAATAAATAAATAAAGCAAATAGACATAAAAGGTAATAGAAATAAGTAAATAAAAAATAAAATAAAAACAATTGTAACAACTTAATAACAGTTTGTCAACCAGATGCACACGTCAAGGTATTCACATACAAATCAAACTTTACAAACAATCGTAATAAAGATGCATTCAAGAGTTAAAAGCAGTATTCAGAACGTATGTAGCCAGAAAGATGAAGCAACTAGACGACGATATATAGACCGTTACAAGAGCCTTTACAAACACAAAACTTGAAACTAGAATATATGTTTTAATTAAAAGTAAATTCATGTTTAAGCTCACTTCAATGAAGAGTAACTATTGTATTTTCTAATTAAAAGTAAATAGCTAGGGTTAAAAAAAAGAGTAAGGGACAAAAAATGAATAGTTTTGAAGAATTTAAAGATTATTAGTAAAGAAATAGTGTAGCCTTCTGTCTCTTTTTTATTGTGAATTTTGCCACCATTATTATATATATATATGAAATAAAGAAATATGTTGTTTGTACTCTATAACTATGCTTTAAAATTGATTTTCATCATTTTTTTATGATACTGACATATTGATTGATCATAAATGACGATATGAATATGCAGGATAACATCTTTTGTCTTTTTGTATTATTAATGTTTTATAACTTTAGATGTTAATGTCTCTTCATAAATTTTAGTAACTAATATACTTAAATAGTTTAAAAATCTTCTTTTTCTTCTAGATAATTAAATTGATAATAATTTAAAATATTGACCAATCAGATAAAGATTTATAGTTATATTATAATAAAAGTAATTTTAAAATATCAATAAGAAAACAAAATACTTGATTTAATTTACTTATAACACATATTGAATTGTTTTAAGAATTCAACTTTAAATTCTTCTATAAGATTCATTCATTTGTATGTTTGATAAAATATTTAATAAACAATTATATTTACGGGTGCATGAAAAGTGGTGTTGAACTCTGGAAATGATTCAAACATTATTTTGGGGAGACATTTTTTTAAAGATAACCCGACTATAAAAATGGTTAATACATCATTTGTTGGATAGTTGTTCTTTATAGTCTTCAATCTTGCCTTTAATACCTAAATTTTCTTTAGTTACAACTTTATTAATGTAATAAATTTGTTGATAAGCCTTGTGGAATGCTGATTTCAAATTAAAATCATATATAAACTATAGATGAAAATGACTTTGATTAAGAAGTAGTTAGGTTAACATCCCAAATGGTACTTCTTGTCTCCTTTTTGTTATTGTAAGTATTAAAAGAATGATTTTTCCCCCCTTTTGAGTGTATGTTATAGGTACTGAATATTGGATCATTGGGTATTGTTTTATAAAATCATCTATATCCACAATAACATTTGTGTAACAACATGTCCATGCATATTGCAAGTATGGATATGAGTCTCCTTCACAGAGTCCTTGGATAGGAAAGAAACTTTAGGAGATGGTTTTTTTGAATGTTTGAAATATAGGATAAACTCTCTATATATTTCAATTAACTTTAAGAAAAGAGCATTATTATTACAGTAACTACTATTTTCACTGTTTATGGTAAGAAAATGAATGTTGTAATTTCTTCAAGTGGTATGACATAGAAAAATTTACTCCAAAAAGTATAGACGTCATAAATGGTTTAAAAAAAATGTTAGTAATTTGCAATGGCGTAAGGGAGATGATAGTAAACTTAGTACAATATGAGATCTGATAATCTTGTCTTGGATTGCTTTTGGTGATATCATTGGTATCTGTATGTACAAACAATAGGAATGAACTAAATCTTTATATATCTATATAGAAAATAGAATATGTAAATGTATTTATATGAGTAATTATAATGGATAGTAAATGTATGAAATTTCCTAAGTTAATGAAAACAAGTTAAAGTTGTATAATGTTCAATTATAAAATTTCAAAATAAATTCATAAAAAGATATTCCAAACTAAAGTGGCATTGTATATGATTCTGATCACATATTGTATAAACAAAAGACAATGTAAGTGTGTTTGATAATATGGTTAAAAATTAAAAAGACATTTTCATTTGGGATTATCTATAAATTCATAAATAAAAAAGATACTACACATGAGATTATCTAAAAAGTCAGTAATATAAAAGATAGTACATATGAGATTGTCCAAAAGATCATCAATGTTACACATGGGATTGTCTAAAAGGTTATAAATACGTAAGACTATCTATTATACATATCAATATAACCAATTGGGTGGTCTGACTCCAGTTCCAAATGTTTTGATTTCAGCTTTACTTCTTATCCTTTTGGCTGGTCCAATTCCTTTTTGTGTTTTTAAAATCTCGATCTTCCAACTTAATTATTGGTTGCTTCCTATTGGTTCCTTGCCTTTATCATGTGATGCATTGATAACTACAGTTTCCTAAGAAGACTTATACAATTATAGATGTTATCATTTGTATAGATTATACTATTCATTAATGTTATATCAGAAAGCTTACTATTATTGAAGATTGAGAGTTACTCATGTCCAAGTGATTGAGCCAAGTTTACATTATAAATTGGCCTCACTTTCTTAACTGTTTGTGCACTTGTTGACTCCTAATTGATGA
>JAOSBL010000212.1:30927370-30941996 GCA_027568915.1 Erythroxylum roraimae
ATTAAATTTTGGATAATAATTTCAACACCTTAACAATAATTACGCCCAAAATATGTGCAATTAAATTGGCTTATCAGGGCAGATCACATGGTTTTAGTGTTGAGAAAATTAGGGGATAGCTGAATATATATTGTTGGATACGTGAATCATCCTGTTTAAAAGGTATTATTGTGGGCTGAAGGATAGTGTGCGTAAACTGCAGATCTAGTGATGATACTTTCATGACTATTCAGTTGTGCATGATTTCTTAGTTGTGTAGGAAGTTGTTCTTTGTCTCATTCTCAAGTGTGTTCTTGAGTGTTGAATTGTTTGTTTAATCACTTGAGTAATTTATTCATTGTTCTTGCTTTAAAAGATTGTTGAGAAAAATCCTCTGTTGAGATTAACACGAGTCGGTGGTGTTATTGGGTGTGAATCACTTTTACGAGTAGTGAGGATGAGTAGTAGTGTCAAGGGTTAATGATATCGGCTTATTAAAGCCTTGTATAAAACTATTATTGTCCTTTGATGAAAGTATTAATCTGGGTGAGGGTCCCGCAGATGTAGGTAAGGTGTGTCGAACTGCGTCAACAAATATTGGTGTTAATTTATTTTGTTGCATTTTAATTCTTCTGATATTTTATTGTGCTAGAAATGACTGTCGTAATTCGAAGAGTTTGCAAAACTGATACACCCCTACGGTTTTTTCATTTAGTATCAGAGTAAGGTCACCTAATCAAAACTTGGTACAGCAAGTTGATGCATATCCATGTTTCGCAAACATAGCTACAAGAGAAGGTGCATCGATTACCAGGCCACCGCTATTGGATGGTTCTAATTATCCTGCATGGAAAACATGTATGAGAATTTTTATTCAGGCACAAGGAACAAAGGCATGGAATTCAGT
Source organism: Erythroxylum roraimae (assembly GCA_027568915.1). Taxonomy (NCBI): domain Eukaryota; kingdom Viridiplantae; phylum Streptophyta; class Magnoliopsida; order Malpighiales; family Erythroxylaceae; genus Erythroxylum; species Erythroxylum roraimae. Next base: position 30,928,257 of record JAOSBL010000212.1, read on the forward strand.
GCTACATAGTTGGACACATCCAATGATGACTGATGACAAGGGAGAAGTAGTATTAAAAGACCCATCTGAATGGACAAGAGTTGAAGAACAGAGAGCCCTTAGAAATTCTCAAGCCATCCATGTCATTTTTAGTGTTATGGATGAAGGTCGTTTCTCAATGATATTAGCCTGTGAATCAGCTAAAGAAGCATAAGATACTTTGCAGACTATACATGAGGGATCAAAATCTAGGATAGCCTCAAAACTTCAGATGTTAGCTGTGCGGTTTGAAGAACTGAAGATGGATGATAGTGAGACAATTGGAGATTTTCATGAGAGATTGCGCGATATAGCAAATCAAGCACATCAGCTTGGGAAGAAATTCTCTAACTTGAAATTGGTAAAGAAGACGTTGAGATCACTACCCCCAAGATTTATTCCAAAAATTGTAGCAATCGAGGAGGCTCATGACATTAATGACTTCTCATTGGAAAAGGTAATTGGGATTCTTAACTATTTCGAAATGAATTTGTCGAAGAGCAAACAAGAAAAGAGTAAAGGATTGGCACTACATACTGAAACTGAAAAGGGCATAAATGATATAGAAGATGAATCCGACGAGAACGAGGATCTAGTTTTGTTAACACGAAATTTCAGTAAGTGGTTGAAAAGAGTGAAAAAGGCCAAACTCGAATTCAGGCAAAACGGTGGGAGTTCATCGACCAACAACTTCAAACAATAAGTCAAAACTTAGAAGGGTGAAAGAAAAGCAAAGAGAATTCAATTCCATAAGTGTTAAGGCTTCGTACATGTGCAAGTAGAATGTATTAATACCCTGAAGAAGAGAAAAGAGAAATCCTTTACGAGCACTTAGAGTGAGAATGAATCCGAAAGTGAGTATGGTAGTGAAGAAGATATTGTGAACAGTGCTGCATTAGTTGCTTTGTACAGCAAAAGTTCAGTTGTTTGCTTAACAGTAACCAATAAGGAAGTATCTGATGATGAAAAAGTGAGCAAATCTGAAAATCTTGAGAAAAATGCAGACGAATTAACTCAAAGGTCGATATCAGATAATGACAGTGATGACAGTGGTTTTAGATGATGAAAAGGAGAATATTTACGAAGCTTACGAATTAATATATGCAAAATGGGTGCAAACATGTAAAAAGAATGAAATGTTGAATGAATAAAACTTATTTATAAAGAACATTATTCGTGGCTTAGAGAAGAAACTGATGTCGACATTAGCTAAACTTAAAGAAGCAAAACTAAAATTGGTTAGTATCGAAAAGGGATTGAAGATGTTAAATGGTGGCACGGAGAAGTTAGAAAAATTATTGAAAATTGGTAAGATAAAAGGGGATCTTCAAGGCATTGGCTACAAAGGTGAATATTCTAAGATGAATGATGAGAAAATTAATGCGTCCAGATCTGTCCAAAAAGAAATTTTAAAGAAAAATTGGAGCTTTGTTCCTACATATCATTTTTGCAGAGTTATCGAACACATAAGACCATGGTGTTATAAGTTACTACAGATGCTGTTTCAAAGAACTCAAAACCGAAGGAGCATTCATTCCTCGCACAATTTCCAGTAGCAGTCCATAGTTTCGAAGCACACTTGGGTTAAAAGAGTCAAATGCAAGCTCTCGTAGCTCTTAAATCTATGAAGGGGACTTTGCAGAATGGTTGGTATTTTGACAGTGGATGTTCACATCATATGACAGGAGAGAAGAGTTACTTATCTAATTATCAAAGTTGTATGGATGGACATGTGACATTTGGAGATGGACAGAAGGTTTCGGTAGTTGGTAGATGGACGTTAAATGTGGATGGACTGCCACATCTAAAAAATGTACTCCATGTCGATGGATTAAAAGTCAATTTGGTAAGTATAAGCCAACTTTGTGATGATGGTTTATTGGTTAAATTTACAAGTGATGAATGTAGAGTGTTAACTGAGTAAAGAGAATGCATTGTGAGTGACAAACGATCAACAGACAATTGCTATATGCTACATGTCACCAATACCTGCAATTCAGCCTCTTACGACAATAATATAGAACTATGGTATCAAAAGCTTGGACACATCATCTATAAGCTCATTAAAAAGTTGAAGAAGTTGGAAGCGGTGAAAGGTTTACCCTCAATGAACAAAGAAGATAAATCGTTGTGTAGTGCATGTCAGATGGGTAAGCAAATTAAAGTGCCACATAAAAAGGTTAGATATCTCATGTATATTTGAGTTAATTCATATGGATTTGGTTGGTCCAACACAACATGATAGCATTGGTGGGATGAGATACTTTCTAACTTGTGTTAATGACTATTATAGATATACTTGGGCATCATTTTTGAGAGAAAAATCAGATACTTTCAAGGCCTTTAGAAGCCTATGTGTGCAGGTTATGAATCTGAAAAAAAATGGCAATACTGAGAATTCGGTCAGATCATGGACGAGAATTTGAAAATGCAAGCTTCAATGAGTTTTGTGATGAATATGGCATCATACAAGAATTTTCAACACCTAAAACTCTATAGCAAAATGGAGTTGCCGAAATGGTAGAAAGATATCTATGCGATTTTGGGCCGAAGCAGTCAATATAGCATGCTACATATGTAACAGAGTTTATCTTAGAAACATCTTGAACAAGACATTTGATGAACTTTGGAAAGGAAAGAAACCAGATGTGAGTTACTTTCATGTGTTTGGCAGTAGATGCTACATTCTTAGAGATCGGGAACAACTCAAAAAATTTGAGAGCAAAAGCAATGAAGGGATCTTCATTGGTTATTCAACTCATAGCAAAGCATATCGAGTGTTTAATCAAAGAACCAAGAAAGTGTTAGAATCCGTAAATGTGGTGATAAATGATGTATCTCAAGTGTATGCTACAGGGGCAGAAGAAAACATGCAAAATCGGTCTTACGAACCAGCTCAAACAAGCAACAACACTACAAACAAAAATTGCCCATATCTGCAGTTAGTTGTTGTTGAGGAAGTAACCACACAAACTGAAGATTTGGCAGCTACTTCAAATGAGGGATCTTCCAAGACACTTGATGCGAAAATAGTCCCGTTAAAAAGTCAAAACTTGAGAGAAACTATCTAAACTGGGATCCTTCATCACGAATCAGAAGAAGTTATCCAGTAGATAATGTTATTGGTGATGTCAACAAAAGAAGAAAAACAAGAGAAAGAAAAAGAGTTGATTGCCGAGAACTTGCATGATATTTGTGTTACACCTCTTCAATCGAGCCTAAAAATGTTAAAGAAACTCTACAAGATGAGTTCTGGACAGCAGCTAGGGGTGAGCATTCGGGTTCGAGTAAAGCCCGAATTACCCAAAAAAATTTCCATCTTACCCTGCCCGAACCCAAAATTTCATTACCCGAACTTACCCGACCCGATTTACCTGAATTACCCTATTTACCCGGCCCGATTTACCCAAATTATCCTAATTACCCTATTTCATAATTCTTTTAAACCTAATTCGGGTAATCGGGTAACCCGAATTTTTTTCAGAGTCACCTGTCCCAAACCGAAAATAATTCAGGTAATACCTGGCCCGACCCGATTTACCCGTATTTTAGCATTTTATTACCCGAATTAATTCGGGCCTAGCCGGGTAATCGGGCCGGCCCAAATAATGCTCACCCCTAACAGCAACTATGTAAGAAGAATTGACTCAATTTGCACGAAATGATGTATGGGAATTGGTGCCAAGACTATCAGATGTGAATATGATTAGAATAAAATGGGTAATAAAACAGATAAAAAGAGCAACGTAACCAGAACTAAAGCAAGGCTAGTGGCTCAAGGATATTCTCATATTGAAGGAATAGACTTCGATGAAACCTTTACACCAGTAGCACGACTTGAGTCTATCAGACTGTTATTGGGTATAGCATGTGTGAAGGACTTCAAGCTTTATCAAATGGACGTGAAGAGTGCCTTTATGAATGAGTTTATACAGGAACAGGTATATGTTGAACAACCGGAAGGATTTATTGATTTAGTTTATGCAGATCATGTGTTTAAGTTGAAGAAAGCACTTTACGGTTTCAAACAAGCGCCAAGGGCTTGGTATGAAAGACTCACACAATATCTCATCAAGAAAGGCTACGAATGAGGTAATGTTGACAAAACTCTATTTATAAAGAAAATTAAATCCGAATTGATGATTGCTCAGACTTATGTCGATGATATTGTATTTGGCTCAACTCATCCTAATATGATAGATGACTTTGTTGAGTTAATGACCCATGAATTTGAAATGAGTATGGTAGGTGAGTTGAGCTTCTTTTTGAGTTTGCAAATTAAACAAGTGAAAGATGATATCTTTGTGTCTTAAACCAAATATGTGAAGAACTTAATAAAGAAGTTTGGACTTGAGAATGTTAGACATGCGAGAACACCTATGAGTGTTTCTATAAAGTTAAGTAAAGATGAGGACAAAAAAAGTGTTAATGTCAGACTTTATCAAAGCATTATTAGGAACCTATTGTATCTAACACCAAGTAAACCAGATGTATGCTGTAGCATCGGAGTATGTGCTCGCTACCAAGCCAATCCAAAAGATACACACTTGACAGTAGTAAAGAGGATCATTAGGTATATAAGCAGTACATCTGAATTTGGAATTTGGAATTTGGTATACATGTGACTCAACGTCCTGTCTAGCTGGGTATAGTGATGCGGATTAGGCTGGAAATCTAGACGATAGAAAAACACTTCAGGAGGTTGTTTCTTCCTTGGTAACAATCTGATTTCCTGGTACAGTAAAAAGTAGAATTCAATTTCATTATCAACTGTAGAAGCAGAATATATTGTTGTAGGAAGTTGTTGTTCGCAACTTTTTTGGATGAAACAGACAATCCTATGGGATAACAAGAGTGCTATAGATATCTTGAAGAATCCAGTTCAACATTCACGGATGAAGCACATTGATTTGAAGTATCACTTTATTCGAGAGCTTATGAAGAACAAAGTAGCCACCCTCTCATATATGACTATGGAAAAGCAACTAGTGGATATCTTTATGAAACCTCTTGACGCAGTCAGGTTTGAACTTCTTCGAGAGGCTTTGGGACTTTGTGATTTACATTATTGATGTATTATTTCCTTTTTTAAAATAAAAAAATTGAAAAGTCAAAAAAAAGAAAGGGAAAAACGAAACATTGCGTTTTCATCCAGAGGGATTAAAAATCCCTAAGTTTTCTTCCTACCACCACCTGCGCCCCTCATCCCCTCCTCATCTCTGTCGATGCCCAAGCTCCCAAGCAACCACTTGATTGCAGTGAAGGCTTCTCCACCGTGGATTTAGCATTTATGTGGGATTTTTGGGACTCTATTGAAGACTCCTCTCTTCACAACCGTATGGGTTCCAACTCTACAACTTGGACTTCTCTCTACAGTACTGCTCTTTTTTCACTCAATGTTAGTGCCATTTGTTGATCTTGCTTGGGTCTCTTCTATTCTTTAACAATATGGGTAAGAACAAAGAAAAATCCCTCTCTTCGAGTGTGGAAAAATTGATTGTTGCTCCCACACGTCGTTCTAACCATTTACTGCTGAACCCGACACCTGGGAGAAAAGTTTCCTGGCCTGGGTCGTCCTCAACTGCTCGCACTGAAAATCCTAACACCACCTTGGTTCGGGATTATCCACCAGAAGGTGATGACGCTATGCGGGTGTTACTTTTAGTGATCGCAGACTCGTCGTCTGATTCAGACAAGATTCCTACCGTCGTTGCTCCACCGACTGCTTCTCCTCCGGTCACTAAAAAACAAACTAAACAGTGGGCTCAAAAAACAGTCCGCCCACCTTGAAGAATTCCTTCTGCTCGTTTGATAGTAGACACTGCAGTTTCATTCAAATTTTATTCATCCAAGGTTGAGCAAAAATGGGAGACATTCACTAACATCGGGTTAGTTCTGGATCACCCTATTAACTTAGATGAATTTCAGCAGTATCTATTGGATATTTTACTATCTGAGAGAACATTACTGCAAGCTGTATTACTTCCTGAGCATTATGATATTGAATTGGTAAAAGAATTCTATTGCAATCTGCCTAGTGACTTATCATCTAATACTGCTCTGAGTTATAAATTAGTGTATGTCCGGGGTAGGGCGATACATTTTGATGCTAACAGACTGAATATCTTCATAAGGTTTGATAATATAATTGGGGATCAGATTTATAATGATAACTGGATCATTTCTAATGATCTCATAGCTACGGTGTTAACCAGAGGAAAGTTATCTACTTGGCCATCTAGTTCGAGGCTACACTCATCCATGTTGACCTAAAAGTATTTTGTGCTTTACAGGTTGGTTTTAACTAACTAGATGCTTAGTACACATGATGTCTCCGTTTATCTAGTACAGGCTAAACTTCTCTATGTCATCGGTACTGGGGTGAACTTTAATTTGGGCCGACTTATCATTGAAGTTATGTTGGCTATTAGAGGCAAGTCACATTCTCTACTTAAGTTTCCTTGTCTAATTTCTGCAAATGGTGTTCCTCATATGGAGACAAGTACACTTGAACCAGTCACCTTAATGAACATATCGGCTAGAATTTTCAAGCAACCATGGGTTATAGATTTGCCATACACTACACCTAGTCCGTCAGATGCCTCAGGAACCTTATCTGTCAATCCTCATACAACTTTGATCACTAAAATTGAGAGGATTGAAGGTATTTTTCAAGTGGGTCTTGATGCACTTCGACAGTTGAAGCAGCGGGTTCTCCGATCGTCCGATGCTCCTTGATTTTTTACTTTTTGGCATCCTTTGTCCCAAAAGGGGATATGAATTGACTTAAATTTGTATAGGTTTGTACTTGGTTATTTTGAGCTACTTGTGAATGTTGGATATTTTGATCTATGCGTAGACCTTGGATTGAGGGGGAGTATTGTGACTTCAATACTTATATATATTCGATTATGTTATTTAAGGGGAATTTCTTATTTTTGGAAAAAAATGGGGAGATTTTTAGAATATTTATTATGTCTTATTATTTAATTTTGACATTTTTATTATTGGGTATTCAAGATAATGACTAAAAATATAAATCAAGAAGTCTTACTTGAATTAGATTCTTAGATAAAAGTCGTTGCACAAATAGAAGTCTATCTTGAATGAAGATTGGTGTGGATCATGTTCAATTTGAGATATGGATAATGCAAGACTGCTAGTGTGTAGGTTGTGTGAATTTTTTCAGGTCTTGCTCTTACTGCGTGGGTTACTGTATGTTTCTCTTTTCGGCAACAAACATGTGAGTGATTTGGTAAGGTTTTTCTGGTGAGTGTTGACGATGAATGGACGAGCAAAAATTGTGTTGTTTGATCTAAATATTTTTACTGCTTTAAGGGAGGCTTGCGTGTGACGTTGTTAGGTGTGAAGAAAATTGGAGATAGCCGAAGGTGTGTTACTGTATGCGTGACCCAGCTCCTGCACTTGAAACGTCATTGACTTAATGAAAGTTTGATTGGGCGTTTATTTCATGTGTTATGTGTGATCCTGTTTCTGCAACATATACACGTGAGTTATTTGGTAATGCTTCCATTTTGGTGTTTATGGCAAGTATATGTGTGAAAGGTTAATTTGAGATCTTATTCCTTTTTGTTTTGGGTTGAATTGTGGAAGGCTTGTGAGTGTTTCTTGTTCTATGTATTGGTGTGTTTTATCGATGGTGAATGGGGCATATCATATGGTTTTAGTGTTCAGAAAATTGGGGGACAGCTAAATTTATATTGTTGGGTATGTGAACCATCCTGTTTAAAAGGTATTAGCGTGGGCTGAAGGATAGTGTACGTGAACTACAGATCTAGTAATGATACTTGCGTGACTATTCAGTTGTAGATGATTTCTTGGCTGTGTAGGAAGTTGTTCTTTGTCTCATTCTCAAGTGTCTTTTTGAGTGTTGTTGTTTGTTTAATTACTTAGTGATTTATTCATTGTTCTTGCTTTAAAAAATTATTGAGAAAAATCATCTGTCAAGGTTAACACAAGTTGGTCATGTTATTGGGTGTGAATTACTTTCATGGGTAGTGAGGACGTGTGGTAATGTCAAGGGTTAAGTAGTGTCAGCTTATTAAAGCCTTGTGTAAAACTATCATTATCTTTTGATGAAAGTATTAATCTAGGTGAGGGTCCCGCAGACGTGGATAAGGTATGCCGAACTGCGTTAACAAATATTGATGTTGATTTATTTCGTTGCATTTTAATTCTTCTGATTTTTTATTATGCTAAAAATGACTATCATAGTTCGAAGAGTTTGCGAAACTAATACACCCCTACGGTTCTTTTACCTTTGATTCAAATTTTCAGTCAATTATGCCTTACAGTCCTTTCATATAATTTTTATTAGAGTTTTTAATCAATATATGTGCTTCAAACAATAGCAAAATAATAAAATCATTATCACTAAACTTCTTAAAACATGTATAATGGTGCATGTTAAGTTTAATGTATCCAAATTTATGATAAAGGAATCAAATCTTTTATATTAATATATCTGTACTTGTTTAAGACTTATAGAAATTTATCCAACCTACAAAATAAGTCTTTTTTTAAAAAAAACTTTTTGGTTGGGGTATATGAATTTTTTCTTCAATATCTCCATAAAGAAAATTAGTTTCCATGCCTAGTCATTCTAAATTTAAGTCAAATATAACACAAATTACTAAGATTACTCTAACTATAGTAACTTGAACTACAGGAGAAAATATTTTATTAAAGTTGGTTCTTTTCAAGTCTTTTTAGCATATTCTTTCACCATCAATCTTGTACAATAACAATCCATGTGATTATCCTCATTTCAATTAATCTTGAAAATCTATTTATTACCAATTGACATCCTACATTGGAATAATACCACAAGTTTCTAATTTTATTTTTATGAAGCTCATCAAGTTCTTCCTGCATTGCTGACAAACATCTAAATTATTAAGTGATTCTTGGAAAGCCAATGCCTATCTATCCAATGTTAAGCACAAGTCGCAAGCAGGAATGGAACTATTCAGGGCCCCATTATTGTTAATGACTTGAGGGGGACCCATAAACAGGCTCGAGTAGTAAATTTCTTAAGCTTTTTGTGATTGCAGAATATACTGTGCTACTTAACGTCTCGTAGGGTTAAAAAGCTTTAATATAGCAATGGAATCGAAAAGAAAGTTGCAACTTACAATGTTGATACCGCAAAGAAATCTGCTTCGAGCAAATTAGGCAGCTTCATGATCGTAAGGTCTTTTTTGCCAGAAGAAAACTAGTAAATTTTAGCTTCGAATTGACGAAATCGACGACAAAGATTAGAAATATAATTAACATGCGAGTCTTTATATTTAAGATAAGGACCTGATTAGGTAGTGTGTGAGTATGTCTCTATAACATAATAAAATTTTATATAAAAAATATTTTATTATATTCTAAGATCAATGAATCATGGCCATTACCCACTTTTTTTTTGGGTACAGCAGAGGCAAAAATAGAAGTTAAGGACGAATAAAAGCAATCTCCTGCGCATCAGCGCGTAACAAAAAAAGCATGTCAGACGGGGGGGTATGCCACACACGCTCGCTGCGTACCGCACTCGAGCCCAAACGAGCTAAGAAATCAGCGCACTGGTTACCTTCGCGGAAAACATGGGTGAGAGTAAAACTTGACAGGTCACCGAGGTGAGAACTGATGTCAGTGATCAAGCTGGCAAGAGGGTGAAAGGCGAGGACATCCGGGGTGAAGGCTAAGCAGCGGAGCGCTTCTAGAGAGTCCGACTCCACCACCAGGCCACGACACGGAAAGTTATGGGCAAAGGCGAGCCCGAATCTGAGGGCCATGAGTTCCGCTACCATGATAGTGGTGATCCCGACGAAGCAAGAGAAACTAGCAACCCAGTTACCATAACTATCCCTAAGCAACCCACCAATCCCTGCCTGGCCAGAATTACAAAGGACACTGCCGTCGACAATAAGCTTCAACCAGTTAGCAGGGGGAGGGGCCCAAGAAACCAGAGCCGGGCCTGGGGAGTAGGGCAGGCCGCGAGGCTGGACGACAAAAGCAGCCACCGAGTCCTGAACTAACAAATGGATCTGGCGAATTTGCGCTAGACAGGAGGGCGATGCACCCTCAAAGATGAATTGATTTCGGGAGCTCCAGATGGTCCAACACGTATTGATGAAGCACCAGGAGCGGTAAACATCCCGATCTCGGGGGACACAGTGACGGAAGAGCCACCTGAACGTGTGCTGCTCACTGTAAAAGTCAGCATGCGAGCAAACGTGAGCATTGTCCCAGACACACTTGGCATAAGGGCAGTCCCGAAGTAAGTGGAGCACGGTTTCCCGATGGGCGCCGCACCGCCCACATAACGGGGATGTACACAAACCTCGGGTATAACGCACGTCGTTGGTGAGGAGCCTGTCCCAGGCAGCTAGCCACAAGAAGACTTTATGTTTCTGAGCAGCTTGGAGCGACCAAATCCATTTCCATCCTGTTGGGCCATCTAAGGACGGGGTAGAAGTGAGGAAGTCATACCCTCCCCGAGCTGTATACACCCCGGTAGGGCTACCAAACCAAATAATGCGATCCTGGCCTGGAGTGGAGAGCGGGCGAGGGATGGCCAAGATGCGGTGACAATAGTCAGAGGGAACAACGCCCTCGATGGGAGACAAATTCCAGCCGACACTGGAGACAATAAATCAGCCACTTGAAGACCAGAGAGATGAGCCGGGACGGGACTGACGACAGAAGCAAGTGGGCCATCAAAAAGCCAACGATCATGCCAGAAATTGATGCTAGCCCCATCGCCGATCCTCCAACCAAACCCATCTTTAAGGAGAGTTAGAGCCTTCATGAGGCCTTTCCAGGCCGCTGAAGCTGACGGAGGAGGATGGTAAGCCATGATGTCCTGGCCAGAGAGATACCGGGACCGGAGGACTTGCACCCAAAGGCGGTCACTTGCAATACAAATGTCCCAGCACATCTTGCCAAGTAGAGCGGTATTGGAATCACGGGCTTGCCGCACACCTAAGCCACCGCAATTCTTTGGAGTAGTAACCGTATGCCAAGGGAGGAGGTGGACCCCTTTAAGGGTGCCTTGTCGACCCCAGAGAAAACCTCTCGCTGCTTTATCAATGTCATCACAGATGGTCCGAGGAAGCCAATTGGATTGCATAGCATAAATAGAAATAGAGGTGATGGTATCCTGGATCAGAGTAGTTCAGCCCGCTTTATTCAAGAGCTTGCTCTGCCAACCGGCTAATCGAGATGATATTTTATTGAGAATGCCAACATAATCAGCCTTGGTCACTCGCCGAGTACATAAAGGGACACTAAGAGACGACTCCAGTCGGTGAGAAGAAGGAAGCTCCAAAATTGAACTGATCCTGGCCCTCGCCCTTCGGTGCACCTTGGAGGGGAAAAAAGCCTTAGACTTGGCAGGATTGATTTGCAATCCGGAGGCTTGGCAAAACTCATCCATAGTAAGACGCATCAGCCGGGCCTGGCGCCGGGAGGCATGGGCAAAAAGAAGGACGTCATCAGCAAAGAGGAGGTGAGAAATGGAAGGGCCAGTAACAGAGGTACGAATAGGTTTCCAGTGACCACCCTCAACTTGCCTGGAAATTCTCCCGGAAAGGGTCTCCATGCATAAAACAAAGAGATACGGCGACAGTGGGTCGCCCTGACGAAGTCCTCGCCGAGGCTTGAACGCATCTAAACGCTGACCATTCTAAACAATAGAAAATTGCGAGCTAGTGACACAGGCCATAATCAACTGGATGAAACGTGAGGGAAAGCCAAACTCCAAAAGAACCTGACGAAGAAAAGTCCAATCCACTCGGTCATACGCTTTGGCCAAGTCGATTTTAACCGCCATACCCCCCTTCCGTAATTGTTTGAGCACATGAACGACATCCTGAGCAATGAGTATGTTATCAGCAGCCTTGCGCCCAGGAATAAACGCGGCCTGGACAGGATTAATCAAGTTAGCGAGAAAGGGTCGGATCCGATTTACTATGACTTTTGTGAGAATTTTGTAAATAACGTTGCATAAGCTGATTGGACGGTACTGGGTAATAGAGACCGGATTATCCTCTTTAGGGAGAAGGACGATGAGAGTATCAGAAATGGTGGGAGTCACCTCTCCACTAATAAAGGCTTGTTGGACCATGCGGACAACTGACTCCCCCACATCGGACCAGAAGGTTTGATAGAAGAGAGGCTGGAGACCATCTGGCCCGGGGCTTTTATACGGTTTCATGGATTTGACGGCCAAGAGAACCTCCACCGGAGCAACCGGTTGGAGGAGCCTGGCACAAGCCTCGGCAGATAAGGCCCCATGAGGCCAGTGAAATGGAGGGCTAGAGCTACTCACCGTGGTACAAAAAAGCTCCTGAAAGAAAGACAAAACCTCCTGCTCGATAGCACCCCTGTCGGAAGTCCATATACCTGAACGAAGCCACAGGCGGTCAATGCGATTCCGCTGACGGCGGAGGAGAGTAGTGGCATGGAAAAATTTTGTGGCCCTATCACCAGCCTGGAGCCATTGCACTCGGGACTTTTGGAACCAAAGAAGTTTCTCCTGACGGAGAACATGGGAGTACTCCGCCGAGAGCTGTTCCTCCAGAGCCACCAGAAAATCAAAGTGACGAGTGGACAAGTAATTTTGAATGCCCTGGAATCGAGCCAAGAGGTGGCGCTTCCGTCAAAAAATGTTGCCAAAAACCGTGACATTAAAATCTGTGGCAGCAGCAGTGACCGCTTGGATGGTTGTGGGGACACAGTGATGAAAAGGGGCCCACGCCTCACGCACAACCTGAGGGAAATCCTCATGCAAGAGCCATGCAGCCTGGAAATGAAAAGGCCGGGAAGCTGGTGGGGGAGGACGAGAGAACAGTTTGAGCAGAAGAGGGTTGTGGTCAGAAACGGTGCGCAGTAAGTGACACACCGAGGCCTCGGGGAAGAGAGGCTGCCATGCTACGTTACAAAGGGCTCGATCCAGGCGGACATGGGTAGTGAAGCGGCCCTGCTGTTTCCTGGCGAAAGTATAAGGAGAACCCTGGAAACCTAGATCACAAAGACCACAGCCCCCTAGCCGGGATTGGAAAATACTGGCGCGGCGCCAATCAAATGGTCCCCCCCGTTTTTCAGACGGATGCAGGTAGTCGTTGAAATCCCCAATAACGAGCCAAGGCAAAGTAATTTCCACACTTAGAGCAGTGAGATATTCCCACAAAGCTGTTTTAACCGAATGAACAGGGCTCGCATAGACTGCCGAGCAGACCCAATCCTGCCCCCTTGGATCATGTATCACCAAAGAAAGGCATTGGCGATGGGATTGTAAGACTGAAATTCGGGTAGAAGCAGATTGCCAGAGAGCCCAGATGCCCCCCGCTTGACCAACGGCGTCGACCCTCGCAACCTTATCAAAACCTAAACGCCGCGAGACTTGCTCCGCGCGGTTGCCAGATAGATGAGTTTCGACCAAGATCATCAAAGCTGGTCGATGGGCACACTGGAGTTCTTTAACAGTGGGAAGAAAATCCTTCTTACCTGCCCCACGGCAATTCCAACTAATAATTGAGGTATTAAACATCATAAAACAGAAAGAGGAAGAAGGCATGAGCCAGGCACTCCTACTGGTCGGCACCACCCTCCTGATGGGCCACAGGGGCCACCCGGACTTCCACAGACGTGGCAGTGATTGGTACAGGCTCCAGCTCCGGGGTAGGGTCCACCTCCATGCCATATGGTCGC
>JAOSBL010000212.1:30949830-30986663 GCA_027568915.1 Erythroxylum roraimae
GTTTCATTGTCTTTGAGGCATAAGGAGCAATGATTAGGGGTTTGAAGGAAGGGGAGATGGTCTCTAGTTTGTAATTTGCTACAAAATGCCAACCATAAGATGAAGGAGCACCTGGGACTGTTTCCTTTGAACCAAACTAGGGTATGCCAAGGGAGGATTTGTGTGGGGGGTCTGAGAAAAGTATAGGCTGATGAATTGGTGTACGCAACCTGATTGGCTAATCTAGCTAACCACTCTAAACAATCTGGTTGAGAAGTATTTGGTTGGTAAGGAATAGGGTCCAATGTACCCAGTGTTTCAGCTATGAGCTCTTGCCAGCTCCACATGTGATTCTTGATCACCTCCGAAACCGTGGCTGCCATGGTTAGTGCAGAGCCATTAATGGCCCTTGGAGTAGAGAAGTGCTGAAGAATTCCTCGCGGGTGCTATGGATCCTGCCAAAAGTTAGTAGAAACTTCATTTCCTATCCTAAATCTAAATTGGTTCCCTAATTTGTCTCTCACTGATAAAATCTTCCTCCAACTCTACGAGCTATTGCTAGTCGGTTGGATACTATGAGTCTTTATGTTATGAAGATAGAGATAGGCTTTGACATGCTCATGTTAAAGGTCATGTATCATAATTTCATTTTTCCAGAATTTACATAGGCTAGTACACAATCGTGTTGGAGATTGTGTTCATATCTAATTCTGCACGCTAACTTGAATTAAGTTGAACAATAGTTGGCCTTTCTGTTGGTTTAATATGCCTCCTAAATTAGTTCTTGTCATCTCCTGTGAAGTCTGATTGGTATGTATGTCTTGAATCAACCCATTTAAAGCCTTTTAACCTTCTTACTCCTATATGCAGAAGCAATGGATTCCTTGAATTTTCACTAGCCAGGCATGAAAAGCAATCACTTTGTCCTTAGATCAAGAAAAATCATTACCTACGTGACACTTTTCAAAACTAAGTTATTAATAAGTTCGATTCAAAATAATAACACCTAAAACCTAAGCTAAAAAATCTAATTCAAAATTTGTTGTATATATTGACTGTATTTTGATCTAAAAGAGAAACAAGGAGAGTGAAATTAAAATATCTTAGGTCGAATGCTCATCTTGTATAAACTTTTTGTTTGTTTTCAAATTACACCCAATACCTATTAAGTGACAAGTTAATTTTAGGTTAAAAATGAATATTTGTATTTCAATTTGGGATTAAGGCCCACTACTCTAAGTTTTCTTTTGGGAATAAAAGTCCATTTTTTAAGTTGTAACTTGTGTAAACAAACATCTTCTTCAATAAAGTTTTTTTCCCAATGCATTCACTCTTGTTAAAATAACCACGTCCAAACTCATCAATGTCATTTTGTTTTCTTCATCTCGATCATAAATTATGTTTAGTGAAAAAAATTTCAATCTCATTTGAATCTTTATATTATGAACCAGATCGTATGTTTCTTTTGATTAATTCACTAGTCATTGTAATCATTCTTTTTTTATAAAGGCATTTAATTTTACCTATTTTTATTTTATTTATAGTTAGTTTTAACGTCACAATCACTTTTTATCATTACATTTACATTCATTAATCTTTTTTAAACTTATGCCCCAAGTTTACTAAATAACTATGAAAATCTCTTTTTAAACTTAAGTAAATGTTTAAGACATGTAAAATATGGTGCCTAACATATTCCTTATTTTATAATCAAGCATGGTTTTTTTTTCTTTAGCTAGGACCATTTGGTTCCTTTCCTTTAGGTTTTTCTTATCTTTCCTAAAAAAAGATAGGTGCCAACTTTTTCTTTCTTTCCTTAACACCAAATTCATTTATATTCAAGGCATGTTAAAATCGTTAATAATAACCATAGATGGTCAAGCCATTTTAAAAATTTTAAAGGTTTGTTATTTTTGGGGAACCATATCATTTAATAAAATTAGGTTTCATAATAAATCGAGTATGAGGTTCATAATCGTATGAATTTGTTTTTACATTTGAGTACAATTTACTTCTTTCTTTTCTTTTGTATGATAAAAAATTGAGCTTTCAAATGAGCACCTGATCCATCAAAACCTACTTTGACTGCAAAAAACCATTTACATCTAGTAGCCTTCTTTCATGGAGACAAATGTACCAAGTTCCAAGTGCCATTGTCATCTAAAACATTCATTTCCTCTATTATATCGGCGCTAACTAGAAAGAGATAAGGCTTCATGAATAGTTTTATGAAAGGAAATGGAATTAGGTGATGAAATAAAAGAACAAGAGGGGGATGACAAATGATCATAACATACGATAGAGGAAACAAGATAAGTACACTAACATTTAACTCTATAAAGAGCAATTGGGAGATCAACAATAGAAACTAGATCTGATGACAAAGGTACTAGTCCAAGATATAAATTAGGAAGATTTCACCGTCGATAATAAAGATGAACAATAAGAGGCTTAGCAACAGTAAGAACAGAAGATGTGATAGTATAGATTAGTAGATCATCATCCTCCCCCTGACATGTACACATAGAGGTTAGATAATAAGGTGTGTGTTCTAAGAAGGTAACATCAATTGAGACAAGATACTTACCAATGATAGGACAATATCATTTATAATCTTTCTCTCTTTAAGAATA
Organism: Erythroxylum roraimae; assembly: GCA_027568915.1. Lineage (NCBI taxonomy): Eukaryota > Viridiplantae > Streptophyta > Magnoliopsida > Malpighiales > Erythroxylaceae > Erythroxylum > Erythroxylum roraimae. Next base: position 30,952,443 of record JAOSBL010000212.1, read on the forward strand.
ACCAAGGAAAATGCATTTACGATACTTAGGGTCTAATTTAGTGACCTGAGGATGAACCTCTGAACAAGGTAGGTAGAACCAAATATTCGATGTTCAATGGGAAATAATGACTTAACAGGAAAAATAACATTGTAAGGGGTATCATTTTGAAGAGCAAATGATGGCATTCAATTTATTGAAAAATAAGTTGTATAAACTGCATCATTCTAAAAATTTTTAGGAAGAATCATTTAAAATAATAGGACTTTAGTAATTTCAAGAAGGTGTCTATTCTTTCTCTCTGCTACACCATTTTGGCATGGTATATCGAATCAAGATGTTTGATAAAGGGTGCCAATCATATAGGATTAGAAAGGTGCAGATAAGTATTCTTTAGCATTATCACTTCACAATATGTGAATCATGACATTAAATTGGGTTTTGATCTCAGTACAAAAGTCACAAAAATGAGAAATACTTTAGAATGAATTTTTATTGAATATAACTAAGTCACTTGACAATAATTGTTCCCAAAGGTAACAAAATACTTATATCCACTTTGAGACATGATTGGATAAGGACCCTAAACATCTTAATGGTCTAATCCAAAAGGAGAACAAACTCTTTTATTGACTCTAGGACTCAAGTTAAGATGATGATATTTTGTAAAATGACATGACTCCTAATCTAAGGATGATAAGTTACAGTATTGATTAGGATATAATTTCTTGATCATAGGAAAAGAAGGATACCCTAATCGATAATATGTCTAAAAAGGAGTTTCAACCCTAAAACAAACAATGGAATAATTATGCACCAAGAATGTAAGAACCTCCAGATTTATATCCTTTACTATTAATTTACTCCGTTTTAAGATCCTAAAAAAGGCAATAGTTAGGAAAAAATAAAATAGAATAATTAAGTGTATGAGTAAGTTTACCGATAGAAATTAAATTAATTTAAATAATAAATTAGGTAAGCTTAAGACAGAGGATGAGGGGATCAATCGAGTTAGGGTGACTACGTAGACCTAAGAACATGAGAGGTTAATCCATTAGCTAAAGTAATAAGAGAATTAGATTTATCTAGTTGAAATGTGGAGAAGAGACTAGAATTGCCTTTCATATGATCTATAGCACCAAAATTAATGATCCATTTTAAGGAGGAAGTAATGAGACGTGTATTTGGTTTACATAACTTAGCAATTGTAATGACTGGGATAGTTGAAGACTTCAATGATTCTTACTACTAAGAGAACTTAGCAAATTCTTTTGTAGAAATTAAGGCAAACTTTTCAAATATATTGATAGTAGATGCAATGTTAGATGAATTATTTTTTTGATTCTTCCTATATAGGTTTCTATAATCACCCTTCATATGTCCTAGTTTGTGACACTAACAATACACAATACACAATCCCTCCTATATCATATCCTTTAATATCAAAATTGCTTGATCCACCTCCTTTATTACTGCGATTGATAAGAGCACTAGTAGACTAAATAGGTGGAGTACTTTCTTAGTGGAGCACTATATTAAATATGTCCTACAAAGAAGTAATTTCATAACTAGCAAGAGTCTGAACCTTTACAGTTTTAAATTCAAAAGGAAGACTAGCTAGGAACCCATGACAACCATCTTCTCTTACTGAGCTTGTTTTTCCTTAATATATGAACTAAAAGTCAATAATATATTAAGCTCCTCATATATTTTCTTAAAATCCACGAAATAGCTTGTGAAAGATTTGTCCTATTTTTCTTCACAATAAACTGTTTAACATTCCATTTTCTAAAATATAAGAAGTACAGATATTCGATTAGCTCCTTAACAAGTTCACACTGATTGATCAAACCAATTACCACAATATCGATAGAGTTCTTTATCTATAAGAACAAACAAGCATCATCTTTTAGCCATATCTATTTTGTCTCATCTTTTATGGATCATCAGTTAAGTGATCACCTTTATCCATGCTATGCAAGTATAGTCGGACCATCTTACCCCATTCTAGATAATTAAACCCATTAAGCTTATGTTTTGTGACCTTTGACACTACAAAAATCAAATAAAAAATAACTACAAGTTTAATGTCAATCATATTAAGACTAAAGTTGACAGAAACCCAACACCTATTACTCAATTAAAAAAAAGCATCAAAAGAGGTCAATTTTGAATTGGTTGAGAATTAGACCTCATAATTGAATAGATTCTAATCAAACTAACCATATATGAATTATAGAGAATCAAGCGAGAAAATTAGAGGTGATCAGAGAAGTTTCTAGGGACAATAATAGCCATATGCATTGGTGTGAGAGAGACAACTAGATAGCTTTGGACAACACTGGAGCTTCATATACAAGCTTTCCAATGGTCAAATTATAGGGGATGTTCAACTAATAAAACAGCTCCTTTTGTAGCCAACAGTGACAACAAATGGTCACTCTATATAGGTGACCTAAAACTTGTACAAATTCTGCTCCCTAAGGTAGAAGTAGAAACTCAAGAGGAAAAAAAATTATCACTAAGCAGATAGGAATGCCAAATTCTTTAATACTATGAAAAACATAGACAGATAAGAGAAGTATAAAAAAACCAAATATAAAAGAAGTGTTTTATATACGCTATTTCATTGACGCAAACTACCTATATATATAAACCAAATTTGTTTTTTTATCCTAATTAATCCTTAAAATGTGGCTTCCCATTCTATAATTTAATCCTTAATTCATAATTCTCCTATTTTTTACATATTCTATAATGGTTTACTAGAGTGTTTACTAAGTGTTTGTGTCAATTGGTCTTATGAGACATAATTTTAAGGGTCATTAGCTTTCATTTCCTCTATTTTTGTAACTTGTTTATGATAATTCATTTGAATGTCTTTCTCCTTACTTAAAGTTACAAGGCCTTCTAATATCTTCATTATGTTTGCAACTTTCTCTTCCACAAAGGCATCCTTATTCGTCGTAATTGTGATAGTATCAGAGGATTCCATGACAAGAATGCCAAGCCTTCTTAATGAGATTCATGCTTCATAATTTTTTAATCGAATTATTTGGAAATGATAACCTCAGTCTTGTAGTTATTTGACCATCAAATGCCTTGAGGATAATGAGTCATAACGAAGTCAAAAAAGTGTTCATATGCTTCGATGCCATTAAAGAAGTTGGTATACACTTGGTTACAATATAAATCTCCAAAAGAGGTCTTTGGTGGGATGGCAATGGATTGAGTCCGAGCCCAACCTAATTTTTTTTTTAATTTGAGAAATGACATCATTTTAAAAAAAACTTAGGGGCTTCAGCCAGGTCGAGCAATCTAAACCTGAGCTCAATCTAAAGGTCAAAATTTTAAAAAATAGTTATAGCCTGACCTAAGCTTAATTGTCGAGCCTAGTGTAACATCCCGTTACCCATGTTAAGGCTAGAATAGTAATTTGTGAGATAGTATTGTGAAAATAGGAAAATGCAAGTCATGCATAAGTTAATTGTGACATGCACATTTTTGCACATTCATATGATTGTACATACAATCATTGGCATTTTCAGGTAAATTTGATTTATAAATAGAAATTGTTGATTAAATTGGAGTGTATTGATTGTGATTTGGAAAATTTGGTATATTTCAGATATTTTAAAATTTTTGGTGAATTTAAGAAAAATATTAATTTATGGGCCAATTATATAGTGACACGCGACAATGATTTATATATATGACATATGGTGTACTTATGTGGTGACAAGTGGCTGATTGTTGGGTGATACGTGTGAGACATGCAAGAATACACGTATTCTAATGTTTTGAGTTAGGAACATTCACTGTAAGTGTTCTTCACTATGAAGAAACACTTAACACCAAATAACCAATTGTGATGCTTTCGGTGCATGTGATTCTTTTTCATTGCTGGAATTAAGAGCTAAATCAAGTAAGTAGTTCTGATGATGTTTGTTTTACAGTGTAGAAATAAACATGCATGCATGGATTTGTGAATTATGATGTCGGTAATGAATAGATTGGATGCAAGAATACATATGAGTTTCAAATTTTTGGTGTTTGATTAATTAAAATTGATTCTGATTTGTAAGAGAGTGATTGGGAGTTTGAAATATTGAAGAGATAAGTTCGAAGGAAGTAGAAAGGCTGGAAATGAAAGATTTATGGGATGAAACGAGAAAAGAATCGGTGAAGAAGGAGAAGAGAAAAGCACCGTATTGCTTTTGCACGACGGTGACTTTCAAAGAATCTAGAAAACAGCACAACGGTGACATTTGAAACATATGTCAAAAATCGTGATCCTGCAAAAGCACGACCATGACTTTGTGGAAATCATATGCACGATCGCGACTATCAATAGTTTTCTTCTGAAGGGATTTTTTCGAACATCCCTCAATCTTTTTGCTATAATTTCTTCACCCGATGTCCAAATGACTTGATTCTTGGACCAATAGATTCATAAGACATTGATCTACATCTTTACCAAAAATCATAGCTTTCTGAATTGAATTGATTGGTCATGGAAACATGACTGTGCTGAAGTATGATAACTAAGAGGATTCTTACTGAACATATTTCGGTAATTGGACTATATCTTGATCTGTGGACCTCAGAATGAGATGATTATTGATTGTATTATGCTATGTGAATTATCAATGAAAGTTGAATGCTGGACTTAGGTCTGATGATTGTGAAAACTTTGTTTGATAAGATTGTGATATATGACATATTCAGTATTTGATGCATTTCATAAAATGCATGCTCAGATAAAGGCATTGTCACTTGAGTAGCCAGTTTGAAATGCTTTCACGTAGAGCTTTGCTCCGTGATATATGTTTCTGCACGTAGAGCTATGCTCCGTGATTATGTTTTGATTGAGCTCTATGGGTCACTATTTGTATAAGTATGTGATAGGCACTCAATCACAACAATAAGAACGAATGTGAGTCTCATTCATATAGCATTCATATAAGTCTGAAATTCTTTGAATGATTTGCAAAGCTGAGTGGCCATATGATATGCCATATTATGTGAGTATTTGAATAATAAATGTATGTTCAAAATGAATATCTGTGCAATATGTGATGTGTGTGTGTGATCTGGTGAAATCATCAATGATGGTTCACTCATTGAGTTCGCAAAACTCATTAAAAATTGCAATGTGATTTTTCAGGTACGAGACAGGAGACCTAATTCCTTAGTTAGGACTTAAGGAATCTTTTAAATAGAGAAATGGCTCAGAGGTCTGTCAGTTGACACCAGAAGTGCTGTAGCATTTAAAACTAACATAGAAGAAAAGGAAGAGGTGACAATGGCTTGGTTTATGGGAGGATTGAATATAGAAATTACTGATGTAGTTGAGTTGCAAAATTATGTAGAGATAGAGGACTTAGTGAACATTACCATGAAGGTGGAGAGACAACAAAAACAAAGAAGGGTAACCAAGTCTTTCTCAAATTTCAGCAACAAATGGAATCCAAAATAGAGTCAAAATGAAGATAAGAAGAGGGGGTACTATTCTGATTCCAAAGAGAAAGACAATGAGTCAAACAAAGGCAAGGAGAAGAGTACTTCAATTCAAAAAGGTACTACTGATCCATCCTTTAAACCTTCTAAACATAGGGATATTAAGTGCTTTAAATGTCAAGGGCATGGTCATTATGCATCTGATTGTCCTAATTGGAAGACTATGTTTATTAAGGGTGACAAAATTGTTTCTGAGTCCGATGATGGTAGTGATTTAAGTATGCCACCTTTAGAAGATTGTTCTAACGTTGACGAGAATGTTGAGTATGCTGTTAAGGGTGAATCTTTAGTTGTTAGACATGCATTGAACTTGAATGTGAAGGAAGATAGCCCAGAACAAAAGGAGAACATATTTCACACAACATGCTTAATAGTTAGGAAAGCTTATAGTATGATTATAAATGGAGGAAGTTGCACTAATGTAGCTAGTACTACATTGGTAAAGATGTTAGGGTTGAAATATGATAAACACCCTGATCCATATAGACTACAATGGTTAAATGAAAGTGGTGAAGTCCAAGTTACTAAGCAAGTAGTTGTTGCATTCTCTATTGGTAGATATGCAGATGAAGTTATGTGTGATGTTATGCTTATGCAAGCTGTTCATATAATTTTAGGTAGGCCATGAAAATTTGATAAGCGTGTTACCATGATGGGTACATAAATAGGTATTTTTATGTATAATGGGCGAAAAGTTACCCTTTCTCCTTTATCACCCAAAGAAACATACCTTAAACAACTAAAAATTCAACAATCATCAAGCGGGGATTCAGGTAGTGAGGTGAAAAAGAAAGAAGAGAGAAAAGAGGCCATAAGATAAAAGAATAAACTTAAAGGCCCAACGGTGAGTGATAACACAAGTTAGGAAAAAAAAAGTGGGATGTGCAGGAGAGAAGAAGTTAGTGAGAAAAAAAAGAAGGTGAAAAGTGAGCAAAGAGAAATTGAGATAAGTGAAAAAGTTAAGGCACAACCATGTTTGTATGCAAAAGAGAGAGAGTTAAAGAGTGCATAATTAGACAAAAGAGATTTAATCTTCATTCGGTTTAAAGAAACTTCGTTTACTAACACTGACCTTGACTTAAATTTTCCTAATGTTTTTGTGACCTTGTTACAGGATTATAATGTTGTTTTTCCTAAAGAGGTACCCTATGGGTTACCACCTTTAAGAGGGATTGAGCACCAGATTGACTTGGTACTAGGAGCTCAAATTCCTAATCATCCAGCTTACCAAAGCAATCCAGAAAAGACAAAGGAATTACAAAAGAAAGTGGATGAATTGTTTAAAAAGGTGTACGTAAGGGAGAGCATAAGTCCTTGTACTTTGTCAACACTTTTAGTACCAAAGAAGGATGGAACTTGGAGGATATGTGTGGATTGTAAAACGATTAACAAGATCACTATAAATTATTGCCATCCTATTTCTAGATTAGATGCTAGATAAGTGACATGGTGCTTACATATCCACTAAAATTGATTTAAAAAGTGGCTATCATCATATTAGGATGAAAGAAGATGATGAATGGAAAACTACGTTTAAGACCAAATATGGAATGTATGAGTTGTTGGTTATGCCTTTTGGCTTATCTAATGCACTTAGTACTTTCATGCGCTTAATGAATCATGTTTTGGGTGAATTCCTTGGTAAATTTGTGATTGCTTACTTTGATGACATATTAATTTATAGTAAGAATTTGGACGAACATGTCATACATGTTAAGGTTGTTTTAGATGTGCTTAGGAAAGAGAAGTTGTATGCAAACCTTAAGAAATGTTCATTTTGCATGGATAAAATTGTCTTCATAAGATTTATAGTGAGTTCTACGGGAGTTAATGTTGACTCTGAAAAGGTGAAAGCTATTCAAGGATGGTCGACACCTAAGTCAGTTAGTAAGGTTAGAAGTTTCCATGGCTTAACAGGTTTTTATAGGTCATTTGTTAAAGATTTCTCTATTATTGCTGCTCTATTGAATGAATCTTTAAGAACAATGTTGGTTTTAAATGGAAGAAAGAAAGGAAAATTCATTTAATACTTTAAAAGAAAAGCTATGTACTACACCTGTTTTGCGTTTGCCTAATTTTTCTAAGACTTTTGAAATTGAATGTAACGCTTCTGGGATGAGTATAGGGGCTATTTTAAGCTCAAGAATCGTCCCATAGCATAGTTTAGTGAGAAGTTGAGTGGATCAATTTTGAACTACTCCATTTATGATAAGGAGCTTTATACCTTGGTGAGAGCTCTTAAAGTTTAGGAACATTACTTGCTACCTAAAGAGTTTGTGATACATAGTGATCGTCAATCTCTCAAGTACTTGAAAGGACAAGGGTGGAGTATCTTGAAACATTTTCGTATGTGATTAAATACAAACAAGGTAAGGAAAATGTTGTGGCTGATGCGTTATCGAGAAGGTATGCTTTGATTTCTATATTTGCTTCGAAGTTACTTGGATTTAAGCATTTGAAAGAGTTGTATGTGGTTGATGTTGATTTTGCTATTATATATCAAGCTTATGAACATGCTGCATTTGATAAGTTTTTTTTGAAAAATTAAAATTGAATAAATAGTAAAAAATAGTAACAAGAACGTTATAGCCTAAGAGAGTAAGGATACTCTCTGGGGGTCGCAAAATGACAACAAAAGTTGTAGACCACTAAACCATTGATAGACTAGAGGAGCACTAGAAAACATTAGACAATAAATTAACATAAGGTGGACGACAACGTTTCAAGAGACATGAATGGTAAAAAGGGAAAATTCTTAAGAAGCTTTTGCAATGCAGTGTTAAACGATTTCCCAATTAGGATTGGAGGTGCAACGACGATGAAGGCTAGTTGGTATACCAGACGGGCCATCAATAAGAAAGTGTTCATTAGCTGCTCCTTCCCTTGCTCAGAACTATATATAATCATTTATTACACCTTTGTTACATGTCTTCTCAGGCGAGATGCACCGAATCGCTACAGACTGGAAGATCATCAGTCAAGTTCAGTCCAGGTAAGAGATCCTGTTCTTTTTCCCTTTAAGCATCATCTACCTCCTAGCTTATTAGTTGTTCTCTTGCATTCCTTATGATTAATTGCATCAAAACATCAGTCGAATGTTATTTGTGCTGGAATTTCCTCCGATTCTTTCTTTCTATAATTCCTAAGAGGTTATGGAAAGAATCAACACTTCCACTTCCAAAGTGAGGTGTTAGCTTGAGCTTGAGTAAGGTTAGCAACTATCTCTATTAGGGAATTTGATAGTTCAGTCCAACAAAAGTGTTCTTTGATTAAATTCTAAATTGAATTAGAAATAGGGCAAAGAAAGAACATATGCTCCTTAGGCTCTAGGTCTTCCTTGCATTGACAACAAGTCCCATCTAAATTAATCAAGTAGTGAAGTCTATCCATTGTAGCAATTATGTTCTTAATCACTAACCATAGGAAAAAAGATGTATTGGGTCTTAGAAAGTTATTCCAAATCACTCTAGCCTAAGGCACATCTTGTTTTAAACTATAAATCCATTTCTTATAGGTTTTACTAGAGAATCTCTCAATAGGAACTCCAATCCAAACATAGCTATCCTAAGAATGAGGATCTGGAGCATAGGAAGGTTTCAGTTGCTGAATAGCTTGTGGAAAATACAGCCACTCATTATGGTTAATTAGTACAGCAACTTTGCCTTATTATCTAATCCAGCAAATGCTAAGACAACATCAGGGTTTTGGGATAGGGGGCCAACACCTGTCCAGTTATCATACCATAGAAAATTTGATTTCTCATCTCCTATTTTGCACTAACATCATTTATCACCTCATCCCTTTTCTTTAAAAGATGATTACGAAACCAAGAGAAGGAAGGTCTAGATGATAGAGACCATATAATGTTTCCCTTTAAAAAATAATCCATAGAGAATCTTTATCTTGAATCCACCACCAATGTCTTTTAATCAAAAAAGTATTATTGGCTACCCTTATAGAGATGATACCCAACCCTCCTTTCTCCTTAGGTTTACACAAATCAGCCAATTTAACTTTAGGAAAACCAGGATTTCCATTTGCCTTGCCCATAAAAATTCTCTCAACAATTTCTCCATGGATTTGATTAACTTCCTTGAAAAAGGAAAGTGTGAACTCCAATATAAGTGGAGGTAGCATAAAATGGATTTAATTAACTAAACTTTACCTCCAAAGGAAAGAAATCTATTAGTCCATTTACTGATTCTCTTCTGAATTCTTTCAATGAGTGGTAGAAATTCACTGAAGGTTAGTCTTCTAGTAGTTAGAGGAAGACCAAGATATTTCAAATGAGGAATTGTCCATTTCATAAGTTCGATAGACATGAAGGATATCTTTTTATGGGTAAACAATTTTGCATTCCTGCATGTTTTATTAGAGAGTTACTTGTTAGAGAATCATACAGTGGAGAGTTAATGGGGCATTTTGGTGTTCAAAAGACCTTAGATATGCTTAGAGAACATTTTTATTGGCCAAATATAAGAAGGTATGTGGAAAGGGTTTCTGTCAAGTGTATTGCATATAAACAAGCTAAGTCTAGGTCTATGCCTCATGGTTTGTATACACCTTTATCTATACCTAGTGTACCTTGGATTGATATATCTATGGACTTTGTATTGGGTTTACCTAGGATTAGGAAAGGTAGAGATATCATATTTGTTGTTATGGATAGATTTAGTAAAATGGCTCACTTCATTGCTTGCCAAAAAACAAATGATGCAACAAACATTGATAATATTTTCTTTAGAGAAGTGGTACAGCTTCATGGTGTGCCAAGTCACTTTTGGATAGTTTTGTGAGGAAAGTTGGGCACTAAAATTTTATTTTCTAGTACATATCATCCACAAATTGATGTACAAATTGAGGTAGTTAATAGGACTTTAGGAACCATGTTGCATGCAATTGTTCGGAAGAAATTGAAAACTTAGGAAAATTATCTACCATTCATTGAGTTTGCATATAATCGTTTTAAATATTCTTATATAGGCTATTTTCCATTTGAAATTGTGTATGATTTTAATCCATTAATTGTGTATGATTTGATGCATTTACCTTTGATTGAGATTGCTAGATTAGATGGCAAGAAGAAAGTTGACTTGGTTAAAACAATACATAAGAAAGCGCATGAACAGATTGAGAAAAAAAAATCACATGTATGCACAAAAAGCAAATAAAGGAAGAAAGCAAGTTCTCTTCAAACCAGGTGATTGTCTTTGGCTGCATATGCAAAAAGAAAGGTTTCCACAAGAAAGGAATTCAAAACTTGATGCAAGGGGTGATGGACCATTCCAAGTGTTGGAACGCATCAATGACAATGCATATAAGATAGACTTGCCAGGTGAGTATAATGTTAGTGCTACTTTTAATGTTTCTGACTTATCTCCTTTTAACTTTGATTTAGATTTAGGGACTAATCCTTTTAAACAGGGAGGGGATGATGTGAGGACGACCATGACACTTTGTAAGAAAAATGGAACCAAAGATGAGGTAGTAATGCTTGAGGGACCAACAACAAGATCAAGAGCTAAGAAGTTCAAAGAAACGCTTCAATCCTACATGGGCCTAATTGTAGATGGCATAGAATCTCAAGAGACATTTAGGGCCAATGACATCATAACTAATCAAGTTGGGCAAAATATACAATAAAACTTTAATCTTTGTTTAATTAATTATTTTATATTAGAAGCATAACTTTGGGTAGCCCATTCATTATGTTTTAGGCTTGTTTTAGTAAGATAGACTTTTATTGACTTTCAACTCATTTAATTTAAATATTTTAAATTTAATGGACTATATTTTAGAAATATTAGTTTGGGCTTTAGTTATTTTGGTAAAAGACTCATGTTAAAAGGTCTTTTACATAGTTTGGGTTTCTTTCTTTTCAAGGGGTATAAATACATCATAATAAACATTGTTTAGGGATTATTGATGAATAAAGTTTCTCCGTTGGCTTGGCCAAATTCTTTAGGGGAGGATTGCTTGTCATCTTCTATTGCATCAAGAATATAATTCTTATCAAGGTAATCACTTGTGGCAAATTTCTATTCTTGTTTTCAAATCAACCTTATTATATGTGTTTCCTTTCATATAATTGATTGGGGGTTTATTAGGGTTGGAGATTTCTTCTTGTTCATGTTATATCCAAAGTGCGTGTTTAAAGGGTTTTAGGTTCTTTAGCCTTGGGTTCCGCATCAGTATCTTTTATCATCACCCTATAGCGCATAGGTTTCTTCATCGTGGACGACATTATCACCAGCATCCATCATATGTTACATACAATAATTACAACTTAGACGTAAATATGGACAATTGAAAATGGAATTCACAAAGAATAATAACAAAGTTAAAGTAAAATTTTAATAGAGTATTAACAAGGCTATAAAATTAAGGTTAAAATTGAATATTTTTAAAATATTATAATTTAAAAGACGTTTGAGATTAAATTGAATTTTACACGTTAATTAAAATTCAAATTAACCCTTTTACTTAATATAAAAATGTCAGTAGAGTTATAAAATAATTACGAAATTTTTGTAAGATTCTTCCTCTTAAAATCACATGATTCTCATGTATTTATAAAAATTTAAAAATGTTCCATAACATTAGTTTTAGTGATCTATATTAACTTATAAGTGGTTATATAAAATTTTTATTAAATTTCCTTAATTTATAAAATCAATCATAAATTATAAATCTTTAATTAGATGAAACAATAAATAAAGATGAAAATTATTCCTAAAATAAAATTGTGTCTTTTTTAGCGGCCTTATATATGCTTATATGAGAAGGAACAATAATGAGTTTGAGAAGCTTCCCATGTCATGGATAAGCTCAATATCTCATGTATGGACTTGAAGAAAACAAGATACCAATCAAGCCTTTTGATGTTGTTGTTTGGTTTAATTTAATGAATATAGTTTATTGTTTGTTCATTTGAATCTTGCAAGGCCCCTACTTTCTACGTAAATAATCATTTAGAACAAAAACGTGGAAAAAGAATAATAGTAATTAATTATAAATAATTAAACAAAGCTACTATCGGTGATGCGTATAAATTACCTAAAAAAGACTATATTATCAATAAACTCAAAGGACATCAATGGTTTACAACACTAGATGCAAAATTAGGTTATTGACAATTAAGACTACACGAAAACACAAAATCGTTAATCACCTTTACATGTCCACCCCAAAAACATTATTAATGGAATGTATTACCTTTTGGATTAAAAGAAGTTCCTAGTATTTATCAAAGATTTATGGACAACAAGTTAGAAGGATTAGAATAATTTACTTTAGCTTATATTGATGACATTATTATCTTTTCGAATAAAGATAAAAAAGATCATTTTAAAAAGGTAAAAAAGTCATCACTATATGCAAATATAAATGATTAATTTTAAATAAAAAGAAAATTAAATTAGCACAACAAAACATCGAATATTTAGGTATAGAATTTCATAATAGATTCTTAAAATTACAACCTAATATCCTTAAAAATTATATCATTTTCTTGATAAGTTAAAAAATATAACTGAAGTCCAAAAATTTATTGGATTATTAAATTATATTTCAGATCAAAGATTTCTTAAAAATCTAGCTAAAAAAGAAAAAATTACAACTCAAATGTGGTACTAAAACTCAATGGACATGGACAGACGAGGATACAACAACAGTACAATTATTAAAAATTCTTTGCAAAGATTGACCAACATTGTATAATAATAATAATAAAGATACATTACTAGTACAAATTGATGCAAGTATAGATATATGGATTGGTTGCCTTCTGGCATAACCACCTCAATCAAGGAATTATCTCTTATGTAAATATATCAATGAGACTTTTAATCCCACTGAAAGGAAATATCCTATCCATGAAAAGAAACACTAGCATGTATCAAAACATTAAGGAAATGGAAAATTGATATTACCTGTCGAATTTTATATTCAGACAGATTCCAAGTATTTAAGTGGATTTACTAAATATAATATTAAAACAAATTATAATCAAGGTTGTCTTATTCAAATTAAATCAATATAATTTTCAAATACATTATATAAAATCTTCAACTAACAGTCTTATGGATACATTAACCAGAGAATGGAAACAACTATCCTAAGCTTGAAGGATTCATTCAACAAAAAGGAAACTGAATTATTGGATTTACAACAACAAGTCAGAGTTGTTTCTAAAGAAATAAATCAGTTAAGAGCAACCGTTACTCTTTTGGAAAAACATCAGCTCTCTATTGAACCAACACCAAGTGTACAACCAAATATTCAACCTATCACACCTCAACAAATTACCCAAACAACTTTACTCCATACTCCAAAACCCACTATTTCAACTACTCGCCCATTATCCAGCACAGTTGTATCTACCTCTCAGAAAAAAGAAGATTACAAAGAATCCAAAGTTTATGTCATCTTTAATGGACCCATGGCTAGAATATGTGATGAATGGCATAAAGCAACCATCCACATTAATAACAAGCCTTCAATTATTCATCGCAGTTATACAAATCGTACTGAAGTAGAAAAAACCTTAGCAGAATTCAGAGAACCTTCCTTAAGACCTCAATACAAACAAGCTCTTACAAAGCAACTATCTATCTCAAAAATTAAACATTTAGGAAAACCCATCAGTTTGGAAAAAATAAATGTTATCCCTACCAGAGCACTCAAAGAAGAAATGAGAAAGATCACTTCATAAATTTTCTATGATTGCTTTCAAGCACTTAATGAGTGGAAAGAAAACAAAAAAATATTCCAATACTATCCTCATAATTGGGGCAGATATGGACTTAAAGCTATTATATTTACAGATGCATAACCACTCAGTACCTACCTCTTTTTTCAAAGAAGGTTAGTTGACACTATTTATCTAACCAATTTAAACACCCTCACAGAATTCCTAGCAGGATTTGTTTTGGCAAGTAAAAATTAAAAAGAAAGGCTTGCCAAAGACCGAGAAATGTTTATCAAATTCTTTAGTAGTTACCCATTTTTAAGCAAGCAAAAAGTCTCAAAGAAACTGAAGTTCAGATATCTAGAGTCGCATATGTACAAATTGGAATCAACAACGGTGTGCATCCACCAATAGATACTCCTCCCAACTATGAATTCAACTAGGATCTAGTAAATCAGTTTAATTTGCAATGTCTCGAAGGAGTTTATAAAAAATGCTTAAAAATCAATCCCGACTCCTTAGTCAAGATAAACTATAGAGGAACAAATATGTTGATGACATCAACTTACGAAGCACCAATTTCTCCAAAGTCATTCCAGTTGATCAAAAAATTTGAAGCATCTTTTTCAAGTCTCACTGGAGTATTTATTGAACTATCTGACCAATAGAAACAAGCCTTATGTCAACAACTACATCAATATTTGCAACACCATTGTCAACAGTGTCCCTTAACGTCTCAAAAAAAAAAGAAAAAGAAGACAGCTCATCTGAAGATATAATCATTAAAGAATAAAAATCTTTAACACATAGGCTACCTATCGGCCATTATTTGTAATTAGTCAGGCCACTATCGGCCACCAGCAAAATTAGATTCTTTAAGATTTGCTTTTTGCTTATATCTTTTTCTTTTGCTTTTTGCTTTTGTCTTCTTAGACGATAGCATACGTCCTTGGTCTATATAATGTACGAACTAAGCCTCGCTCAGATATGAAAAAATAAACTCTCAGTTAATCATATTCTTAACCAAACTCTCTTAATCTCAAAGCCTTTATATTGGCGCTCAAGAGAAAACAAGTAAACCAGGTATGTTTAATTGCATTTTTAGATTTTCATCAACATTATTTGTCTATTTCAATTTAGTCTCTATATTATCTTATTAATGCTTATTTGTACTATTTGGAGAAATCTTCATCTAGCAATAATACATATTGAACGAAAAATTTCATTTAGTAAGAAACTTATTCAAACTTTTACAGACACCTATAATTATTTCAAACAAACAGAGGCTTCTGAAACTACTCTTTCCAAATTTGAAGATATCCTATTTCGTAATACAGAAACCCATAACCAAGAAAAACTAGAATTAAAACAAATCTATACACAATTTCAATAACATTATAAAATCCATTATTCATGAATAATTGTCTTATCTATCAATTTATGTCAACTTTATTTTTAATGTATAACTATACAATTTGTAATCAATTATTAACAGATTATTCATTTAGAAACTTTAGTCATTGAATCTAGATCAGGAAAAGAATATTACGAAAGACGTTATAACTATCTACAATTTTTATTAATAATATTGGTCTAATTCCCATAAAAGAACGATTAGACACTACAACTAATATTTATAATTCACATAATTAAAATTTAATCTTTAAATATAATCAACTTACCGAACATCAAAGAATATGTCATTAAACATATTTAGTCAACTCAAAATGACTGAAATAATTCAAGAATCTAATAATAATAATAATAATAATAATAATAATAATATTCTAGATGTAGACACTTTAGAATTAACTGAATCAACGGGAGTTTGCCATATTAATACCCTATTATCCCAAGAAAACCAAAAACAAATCACAAAAACACAATTAAATTTGAAAGATGGACAAGATATTACACACCTTCCATCCAAAAATTTAATCAATAGAAAAACTATTATTTACTACGGGAAAATTATACATGAAACACCTATTATAATAGATCAATGTAATGGACATATTCGCATCAATCTAATAGATCAAGAGCAAATTTATAAATAGTTACAAAATATTTCTAAAGAAAAAAGGCAAAAAAAATTGGATATATACATCTTTTAACCATTCAGATTTTATTAAAATATACTTTTCAAGAAGGAATTGATTCTCCAATTAGAATGGCTATAATTGATGAAAGAATGACTGATTTAAAGGACCAAGTTATAGGAATCATGAATAGGAATTTAGCTTATGGAAAAATCAAGTTTAATACCTGTCTTAAATTAGGAATTCCTTTACAATATCAAAATTTGGATGAAATAATTACTATAGTTTATAAATTTTATCGCGAAAATTTAATGACAACAGGACAATATCCTTTTTAGATTACTTATCAAATTAGCTATGCTTTGACAAATTCTCATCGTAGTATTGAATTTAAAAATACAGATCGAATTTATATCGATCAATTATTTAATAATGTAGCCAAAGTAGGAATAAATCTAAGAACTAATCTAAGAGAATTACCAAATATCAATTATCCTATAAAATTACAAACTATATCTAATTCTCACAATATACCTCGTTTATCTTTAAGCGTAAGTAGATTATTTAAACAAGAATCTAACCTTTTAAGATCGTATTCAACAAGATTAGAAAAACCTATTAGATTTACTGAACTTGGAATATCTAATAAGGAAACAGACAAAAATTCAGAATAATTAGTTGATAAATTAATTGATATTAGAAAACAGCTTCAAAAATTTAAAAGTCATCTTCAGAATACTTTATGGGTGTTCCTAAACAATTATCTGAATTATTAGACAAACAACTTCATATTAAAAATCAATTAAAAGAAATAATAATGTTATCAAATCAAAATTACCAATCACAACAAATTAATGAAATCAAAAAAAGTTTATAGAATATTACTTAAATGTTATGAAAAATTATTTAAAATAATATTTCCAATAGATGAAAAATTAGAAAATAGAAAATCTAATAATAAAAATATTAGGCCAAAAATTGGTATTTTACACTTGTTTCTCCATAGTATCCATGTTTACGTAATCGTATTGTGATTCTTCTTATTGTTTTGTTAATCCATTCGAATTGCGTGTAGGGTCAACTCACATGATGTCTGAGTCTGACTACGTAAATGATAAATTGGAATCTTCAATCTTACATCTTGACGTTTCAGAATTTAAAGAAAATAGTTGAAAATTAAATTATGATTTTTTAAGTGAAAACTGAAAAGTATTATTTTCTAAAATAACAATTTTAATACGTAATTCATTTATAAAACCCCCAGACAGCCTGCGGCCAACGTCGTCCGAATCGCCACCTCCGCTACTGATAAGCCCCAAAGGGCGTCGTCGATATGAGGCACAACCCTTCACCCATCTCCAAGTCCACAATTCTCCAACTCCATGAAGAACCCGACCCGATAACCAGCAGACCCGCTGCCACAATGTTGTCGACCCGAAAGAAAGGAATCGGACCACGAGCATGGCTAGTGCTGGACTCCACTGGCCAGTCCCAGATAGTGGACGCCGGAAAGCACGCCATCATGCGCCGGACGGGCTTGCCCGCTCGCGATCTTCGGATTCTGGACCCGCTTTTGTCATACCCATCTACGGTTTTGGGTCGAGAGAAGGCGATTGTTATTAACTTGGAGCATATTAAGGCGATTATCACTGCCCAGGAGGTTCTTTTGTTGAATTCTAAGGACCCTACTGTGCTTCCGTTTGTTGAGGAGTTGCAGAGGAGGATTTTATGTCATTATCAAGCTACCAAAGCTGAGGTGAGGTTCTTGTGGTGTTTAAAGTTCGTAACTTTTGTAGTTGTGATGGTTGGATTATCGTTGTTTAGTGTATAGAGATTGAATTTTGATGCGGGTTCGTCTTTTTTTTTTTTTCAAGGACTGAGTTTATTGTTGGATTGTATAGTTTAGTGTATTGTTACTGCAGATTTTGTTGTATACTGAGTAATTAATTGAGAATCTGATAGTTCGTGTCAGCTTGATGAGTTCTATCAATATTTATTCCTACCTTACTTTGTGTGTGGCAAACTGAAGAATGAAATTTCAAGTGGAAAAGGCCCATCATTGTGGGTATAAATTTTCAATTCTCTGTCTTTTGTACAGGAGGGCAACGGTCCTGATTCGAACTGGACAAACTTATATTATCCGGATGAGAGTCAGTCCAGAATCACAAGTCCCAAAAGTGGTTCAGGTGGCTTTTCACAATTCCAAAATTGTGATGATGGAGGTAAGGCAATTGGAAAGCAGGCTCCTGAAAATCGAGACGGGTTTAAAGTTCTTCCATTTGAGTTTGTTGCTTTAGAAGCGTGCCTTGAGGCTGCTTGCAGCTGCCTAGAGAATGAGGTGGTTATCAATTTTTAATATTTTACTTAGAAGATGCAGCAATGCCCTTTGTTGATTCGTTAATCAACTTCTTGACAATTTCTAAGCTTATTTCCCAATATTGCGTTTGTGTGACATTTTCTTTCTCTCTTATCTAACCAGGCTAAAACACTGGAGCAAGAGGCCCATCCTGCATTGGATAAACTGACTTCAAAAATCAGTACTCTCAACTTAGAACGTGTTCGACAGATTAAAAGCCGTTTGGTTGCAATAAGTGGACGGGTTCAAAAGGTTGGGTGATTTTTACATGGTTTGATACACTTCTATTGTCATCTGGTCTAGACAGTTGATACAAGTTAAACCCTTGTGCTTGTTATTGCAACCCTTTTTAACTACTTATGATTTAAGCACAACTTACTGTTTGTGAGCTTGTTTATTGTTAGACTTAATTATTTATTCATCACTTTTCAGGTTAGAGATGAACTGGAGCACTTGCTAGATGACGACGAAGACATGGCTGAGATGTATCTGACTGAAAAGTTGATGCAGCAAAACCTTGAAGATTCTTCCACTTCCTCTTTGAATGAGAATGATAACATGAATGAAGAGGATCTTCAACCAGCCTTTGGTGACAGGTATCAACACTTAAATGATGCAATTCTCTCTCTCTCTTTTTTTGTTATATCATCGTATAATAACAATCCCCTATTCTTTTGCAACAGGATTCCTGAAGACTCATTTGAAGCTCGTGGAGCTTCTACTAGCTATGAAGCTGATATTAACAATGTGGACAACCCACATGATCATTTTTGTTTATCCAATGAACTTTTGGGTGACAGCCATGGGACTCACACAAGTACCACTCGAAGTTTTGTAAGCAAGCACTTTAATGTAGAAGAGCTGGAAATGCTCTTGGAGGCATACTTTGTACAAATTGATGGGACATTGAACAAGCTATGTACGGTAGGTATCATTTTTTTTTAATTTCTGTAATATAGGTACTCAATTTGCTTATCAATCTGAACTTTGATCCTGACTCAATTTCTATACTAACAACTAGCATATCAATCTTAACAACTAGCATATCAATCTTGTCAAGGAGCTTGTGACCCTAATTGGAGACTATTACCATTGGTTTAAAGTTTTCTTGATGGAGCTTACTGCTTCTACGAGTATAAATATATGACCTTTGCAAATGGAGTGTTTCAAGTACTATGTCTTCCTAAAGGCTAGCATAAGCTTGATTTAGAGCCAAATTTGTGACACGGAGAAAACTGATACGAATCTTTGATTATTACTTGCGATGATAGCATCTGTACCTTCTTGAAATTATGAGCCTGTTTGCCGATGTATTAACAAATTCTGCAGCAGTTTTATGTCAAATTCAACTGACTTTTATTCCAATAATTGCTTTGTATAATTCTACCTATTTACATAATGATTGTTTGATATTAGTTTGAATCATTTGTTTCAATCCTATTTAAGGCATTTATTGTTTCTCTTTTCTGTGGTTCCCTCTTAAAAGCTAAGGGAGTATGTAGATGACACGGAGGATTATATCAACATAATGTTGGACGACAAACAGAACCATCTCCTTCAAATGGGTGTCATGTTAACGACGGCAACTCTAGTGCTGAGCTGCTTTATTGTTGTTGCTGGTATTTTTGGCATGAATATCAAGATTGACATATTCAAAGAATCTGTGGATACGGGCATGCCCAAGTTCTTATGGACTGTTGGTGGAAGTGCCACTGGGAGCATATTCCTTTATGTATTTGCTATAGCCTGGTGTAAGCGCAGGCGATTATTAGAGTAAATTGAGTTCTTCAGTTTGTGTGTTATGAGAGGCGGCCATAAACTAAACCTCTCTCCCCTGATAGTGAACATCAGTGTCCGGATTTTGTGGACTATACTTCTTAGAAGAAAAAGATAAATTTTCAGAAAATGCATGTACATTTAATACTTACTTTTGAATTTTTATGTATTTTGGTTCAGTATATGACAAGTATACAGCTTGCTGATCCTACAACCTTCTCATTTCTCACCCGTATCTTCGGCTTTGAGGATGATTATTGTTTCGCATATAGCATTTGTCAGTTCTTCATTTGCTTTCGCCGCGTTTTGTGGCAATCCTTTAGTTAAAATAATAGCATATTTAAGAACGAATACTGGTCCTTGCACCTATATACAAGGTGTTGCAATCTGAACATTTATGCAGTAGGTAAGGAACAAACTGTGCAAGATTATGGTGGCAAAAGTTGCATTCCTTTTGGAGAATTAAGATATTTTATTAGCAATCTCCATTAAGACTAATAAAACTTCCCTAAAATCTTCTATCTTATCTCCAGCAAAAATCTTTTTTGACAATTCAAGCCTCTTCCACTTTTCTTTTTTTTAATCTTTTTTTAAAAAATGTAAAAATAGTTAATACAATTAAAATTGTCTAAGTCAGCAACAGGTACATGTATAGTCTTAATCAACACAAAACAACTAAATTTCTAGACCAAAAAATTATTTCAATTTAGTTTAAGATATTTTATCATCACATTATATTTGTTAAAGCATTTCTTGATCTTGAACATAAATTGGCTATATTTTCCTATTATGAAGCATTTATCATTGTAGTTGCATTGTTTAGTTAAATTACTCGAACTTAGGTTGTTATTTCTTTATTAGTCTATTTGAATAATATCTTATGTAATTTGAATTAGCCTTGCATTAAATACATTTCGTTCTAGTATTCCATTTCAACTTCTCTCTACTATTTTATTTCTTTTCAAATATAACAATTGGTACCAGAGTCAAGTTCACATCTAGATGGCCACTGAAAACTTTGTTCAATCCTTAATCCCTTACTTTAATAGACACTACAATAATCACTGGTGTTTATCAAGTTTGTGAGAAGATTCTTAAGTTTATAAGTACTAAGTTTAGTTTATATTGTTTGCACTATTGAAGAGTCACTTGGCCTTGATGAACTCATTATTGATTAGGAGTAAAATTATTTACAAATATATGAGCAAAAAATCATGAAGCGGAAGGAGTAGCAACTATTGTATTATGGACACAAATGTAGGCACTACAAATCTCTACCATGCCTGATATAAGAGGCAAAAGTGTATGGAAAGAGAAAGGAGCAAGGAAGTTGAAGGAAATCAAAGGAGAAGGATATGAAAAACTCATAAAGAGGAAAGCAGAAAGACCAAGTTTAAGGAAAATATTGAATGCTTTAGATTCCATATATTTAGTCACTACATATAGAATGCCAAATAAACTTAAGAAAGGATGAAAAATCAAATTATGTTGAACAAGAAGAATAGGAGGCAAATGTGTCTTTATTTATGGTGTGTCATGATAAGGAGACAAATGCTAAGAACATGTGATATCTTAATATTGGATGTAATAACCACATGTGTGGTGATAAAAAAGCATTTTGTGAACTTCATGAAAGTTTCATCGACATAGTCAAACTTGAAAATAACTTAATCATAGCTATAAAAGTTAAAGGAAAGCTGAGAATTCACATTAAATATGATCAAATACAACAAATTACCAACGTCCAGTATGTACCATACTTAAAGATGAACTTGGTGGTTATTGAAAAACTCTAAAAGAAGGGTTACAAGCTATTAATCAAGAATGGAGTATGTCAAGTGAAAGACACCAAGCTTGGTTTAATAGCATAAGCTAGGATGACAAATAACATGATATTTTCTGTATATTTATAAAACACAAACATAACTATATGGTAGTAAAACAAAAGGAGTTTATTTATCTTTAACATTTTAAATGTCCGCACTATGTTTTGGAGGGTTAAAAAATCTACGATAAAAGAGACTTGTAAAAAGTCTACGAAAGCTTGAAATGTCTACTGATGTATATGAAAATTCTATCTTAAGTAAGAAACATCAAGATTCATTCCCAAAAATCTTGACTTGAAGAGCTCAACAAATGTTAGAGTTAGTTCATACTAATATTCATAGCCCTGCTACCCTATATATAATGAAGTTAAGGTTATCTTATCACTTTTGTTAATTATTATAGCTACAAGACATGGATATATTGTTTATAGTACAACTCAGAATCTTTGGAAATATTTAAGAAGTTTAAATTATAAAGCTTTTAAAAGAAAAAAAAACAAACCACTTTAGATATATAAAGAAATCTCTTAAAAAGAATCAAACTATCTAAAATATTTTGGCCAGTATCAGTAGTTTAGAATTTTCATATGTTGAATAAGTGTCCTTCAAGTACACTAAATAGAACAACATAAGAAATTTGGATCACTTACAAACTAGTAATGTAGTATTTTAGGACTTTTGGTTACTTTGCTTATGCTTATGTACTAGATATAGAAGAGGACAAAGCTTTAAATATAAAGGGGAAGATTGTATACTTTTGGGAGTCAATGATGAGCCTACGATACATAAGTTATATGATATAGTTACAAGGAAGCTTGGATCGATAGAGATATGATTTTTTTTCGGAAAATTAGTTCTAGACATATGGTTCAACAAAAGAAAACCATAAAATAATAGATGTAATTAATGCAAAAGATGTTGAAATATCGTAGTAAGAAAATAATATAGATACAACAGATTCTAGAACCAATGCAATAAGGAGTAGCAACCTATAGATTCAACAGAATATGGAACCATATAGACATAACCAATGTAACAAGGAGTAGCAACCAATTCCAAACCTTAACATATACTAAAAGGAGGCCTACCTAGATTTAATATTATGAGGTCAGCGTCTTCTTAATGTTGAAAAAATCTCATAGTTTGCCTTACTTGTAGACTTTGAACATGTTTCCTTTGAAAATGATATACAAGAAAAAAAAATGAGGGAGGCTATGTCAAAAGAAATAAAGCCAATAGAAAAATGGCATATGGGAATTGGTTGATTTTTTAATCGAAGAGAAAGTTATTGATACCAAGTGGGTACATAAGACCAAGGTCAACATAAATCAAGAAATGGATAAATTCAAGATATGACCAGTTATGAAAGGATACAAGCAAGAATATGAAGTGGACTATATATAAATTTTGCTCTAGTAGCTAGAACATAATCACATTAGATATAGCTTTAGCTGCACATAATTTACGGCTTATCAACTAACTAGAAGTCAAGTCAACTTTTTTGCATGGGGAGATTTAAGAACAAGTATTTTTGGAACAATCCACTAGCTGAATTAAGCATGGCAATGAGTAGAAAGTTTATAAGCTTAAGAAAGCACTTTATAGACTAAAATAAGCTTTTACAGTTTGATACAGTTAATTGATTCCTATTTTATTAGAAAAAAACTTTCTTATATTCCCTTATAAATATACCTTATATGCGAACTATGATGATAATAAAATGATTGTGGTATGTCTTCATGTGGATGATATACTAGTTGTTAGGAATGATTCTAACTTCTTTGGAAATAGTCTCTTTATTAGTTAGGAGTAAGGTTGTGTACTACTAGACCTCCTCAGACTCTGCGTGTTAGCAAGATTACTACTTGGTGTTATTTTTTTTAGAAATTAAAAAATTTCAAACTGAAAATTTTACATAAGAGGAGTCTTACACATGTGCGTAAAAGCTACTTAAACTCAAAGTTTATTACACCATTTTCTTAGTATATAAATGTCGCAAACTAATGATGGCATGCTTATATATCAAAAGAAAGACATTAAAAGTTGTTGACAAATTTGAAATTGGGAATTATAACCTAATCACCACATTATTAGAGGAAAATAGTAAATTAGTGAAAAATCTAAGAGTAGAGCTTATGAACAACACTTTATATAAGAACATTATTAGCAAAATGATATATATTTCATCCACTAAACCTAGCATCATGTACGATATGAGTTTGGTGAGCAAATATATAAAGAAGCAAAGGAAAAAAAGCCTATTAAATGTAAAGAAGATTTTGAAATATTTAAAGGGCGTTGTAATTTTTTGTTTGCATTATAAAAAGGAAAATCAATGTAAACTCATATATTATGTTGATAGTGATATTATAGGGAGCTTGGATAATAGAAAAGGCACTTTTGACTATATTTTTACACTTAGTTAATATTATTTTTGTGGAGTTCAAAGAAACAACCTATGTTACTCCTTTCATTAAATGAGAAGGATCCTTAATGAATTAAAGTTTGAGCATAAAGAAGGAATTTATATTTTTTTTTCAAAATTTTAGCAATTAAACTATTCGAAAATCAAAATTTCATAGCAGAAGAAAGCACATTCATATGAGATTTCATTTCTTATATGAATTAGTTGAATAAAGAGCTACAAAAATGAATTACTATAAAATGAAAGATCAAATTGCATATATGTTTACAAAACCCCTCAAGGTTGTAGTATTCTACAAGCTAAGGAAGATTATTAATGTGGGCAACAAGGAAGAGTAAGCATGAAGGGAGGGATATGCTCTTCTTTTAACTGAACCTATCTATTCTTTTAATCGTACAATTCACAGAAAGCAATGATGCAGCCACAAGAAATCCACAACAGGACAGTACCCACTTTTCCTTTTATGTTGTCATGCAGTTGAATGGATTGTACAGTTTGGTTGTGTGAGGATTAAAAAGCGTTATGGCAAGAAGGGGTATTTGGGTTGGTTTTGGTAGGAGGGATGATTATGGTTCTGTCAGTTGTGAGAGATGTAAGGAAGTTATGTAGCTTCCGAAGGTAGTTGCCTTGTGTAGCAAAAGGGCTTTTGCTCAACTAGTTTTTACTAATGTAGGAAATGCATAGGGTCCAAATGTAGTAATTCTGGTCATTTTGTAGCAGAGTGACTACTTCTCAAGTAACCTCAAGCATGTACATAACTTTTATATATTGTATAAATTCTTCTAATTTACCAAAAAAAATATAGAGGGTCAAAACAAAGGAAGATAATTAATAGATTTAAAAATATTTAAGTCAACAATGTAGTAGGTACTATTGAAGATTAAACTTGATTTGGTCCAAAATAAAGTAAAAAAAAAAACAAGAAACCTAATTTTTCGAAAGATTATCCTACCTAATTAATTATTTAAGATTTGTTTATGAGTTTTTCTAAAAATAGGTATGTTTAAGCAAATTATGTGGAGAATATCAAAAGATATCAAGAGATATTATTAAACAATGTGTAGTGTACGATGATTTAAAATTTTTATAAATACCCATGAGTTCATTTTGGTAAAGTATCAAGTTTTAAGAAAAAGAAAAATAGTTATTAGAAAAAAGAAGTTTCATATTCAAATATGAAAGAGTTGCTTTAAAGTTGTACAGAAAAGGTTAAATAAATTTGTTTTTATTAATTTTGTGCTAAGTTGAAGTGTAAAATCCTTGTTATAATTTTCTTTAATGTTCCATATTGGTATCAGAGTTGAATATGGCAATATAGTAACCAAATCAAAGAAAATTAAGGAAGAACGCAATGATAAAAAAATCAGCCTGGTTAGAGTTCATCATTGGAAGTTTGTTAGTTGAAACTGATTCAGCTCACCTAGTTAAATCGAGCTAGAAATAAGTTTAGATGAGTTGAGCCATGGCCTAGTCATCAAGCTAATTGACAAGCCATTGACTTTTTGAATCTTTGACCAAAAAGTTGACTACGTTACTCCTAAGGTTTTTTAATGTTTTGATTCCATTCATGTTGTCAAAAATTTTAAAACCTCACTCAATTTAAAGATATGGCTAATGGTGTAGTATCCTCCCAAGTTCCAATACTTAAAAATGATAATTATAATAACTCGAGTTGAAAACAAAGGCTTTGTTAGGTGTACTTGATATTTGGGAAGTCGTAAAGGAAGGCTATAGTAAGCTAGATAATGAGGGCCACTTTAATCATAAATAAAAAAGATAAATTGAAAGATCTAAGAAAGAGAGACAAGGAAGCTCTTTATCTTATCTATCAATCATTTAATGATGATGGATTTAAGAAAGTGCCCAATGCAACTTTTGTTAAAGAAGTATAGGAGAAGCTTAAAACATCCTACAAATGAGAAGAAAAAGTGAAAAATTGCTCTTTCAAATACTAAGAGGTGAATTTGAATCTCTAAATATGAAAGCATTTGAGTTTGTTTATGATTATTTCTCTAGAATTCTAATTGTTACAAATTAACTAAGATATGGTAAGAAGATATAAGATGTAAGGATTATGAAAAAGATACCCCACTAATTAGACTCAAAATTTGAGCATATTGTTGTGGTAGTAAAAGAAACCAAGATATTGGAAGAAATAAAAATTAAGAAACTTCTACAAGCCTATAAAGAGAAACACAAGAAGAATTATGGGATAATTAACAACTCCTCAAGCTATAACTCAAAGAAAAGCATGAAAATCAAAGTAGTCAAGGTAGAGGAAAAGGACTAAGATAAGGTGGAAGCCATAGTCAAGGATAAGGTTTCAATGATAATTATGAAAGAGGAGAGAGCTCATCAAAAGGTCAAGAGCCATTCCAAACACAAGAAGCAACAAATCTCAAGTTAAATGCAACAAATATCATAATTTTGGCCACTATGCTTTTGAATGTAAGGCTCAAAATAAAGTTAAGGAGATGATCAATATCGTGAAGGAAAATACCAATGAGAAAATAAATCTTTTTCTAGTATGAAATAATAATAGTTGTAATCAAAAGAATATATGGTACCTTGATACTGGTGTAATCAATCATATGTATGGTAGAACAAGCATGTTCAAGGAGTTAAATCAATCAATAAACGGTAGCTTCTCATTCAAACATACTTTCAAAGTAGTTGTGAAGGGGAAAGGCAACTTTCTTATCTAATTGAAATATGGAAGCTATCAATTTATTTCAAATGTTCACTATGTACCTAGCATGGAAAACATCTTGAATTTAAGAAAAATTTTAGAGAAAAGTTATGGTATTTACATAAAAACCATTATCTTTTTATAAGATATAATTTGAATAATAACATCATCTAAGTCCCAATATTGAAGAATGAAATGTTCCTACTTAATATATAGAATGATGTTGCAAAATATGTAAAATCTTGCTACAAGAATGCATTATGGCTATGACATCTTTGATTCAGAAGTATCAATTTAGGAGCTTGAAATTACTATATAAGAAATAGATTGTTAAAGTACTACCTCAAATTAATCATCCTGACCAACTTTGTGAAGGATGCATAGGTGGAAAATGATTCAAAAATATTTTTCTAAAGAAGCCACCATTAAAAGCCAAGAAACCACTAAAGCTCATAGATGCAGATGAATGTGGACTAATCATATTGAGTTCTATAGGTGAAAGAAATTACTTTCTTCTTTTTATAGATGATATTTCAAGAAAAATATTAGTGTACTTCTTTAAGCTTTTAAAAAGTTTTGAAGCAAAAAATAAATGATTTTGAAGCTTTTAAAAAATTTAAAGCTACAGTAGAGAAAAGGAGTGGACAATAAATCAAAGCTATAATAACAGATCAAGGAGGAGAGTTCATTTCTAAGGAATTGCAAGAGTTCTATAAAGCAAATAGAATTCGTAGACCCTTGACAATCCTAAGGTCCCCATTAAAAATGGAGTTGCTAAAATAAAGAGTAGAACAATATCGATATAGTTTAAAGCATACTAAAAAAAAAGAAATTACCAAAGGAGTTACAATTAGAAGTTGTTGCCTGCATTGTCTAATTGTCCAATCTGAGAATGCATGGGAAAAGACGTCATAAAAAGCATAAAGTGGAAGAAAACCAAGCATCTCTCATATTAGATTTTTTGGAAGCATTGCATATGTCTATATACTAGGAGAAAGAAGAAATAAACTCGATGATAAAAATGATTGTTTCATATTAATTGTCTCTTATGTAAGTTCAAATGACTATAAGTTTTACAATACAAATAATGGAAAAATTATAATAAGTTGAGATATCATTTTTTGGTGAAAAAGGAGAATATGATTTCAGTTCTCCAGGAAATAAATTCAATTTCTTTCCTTAAAAAGAGTAGAAATTAACTAATCAATCAAAAGAACTTTAACAAAAGACTCCACCAACTTCACTAATATCAACCACTTATGATAATTCACTACCATCTTTTTTAAAGGAAAAAATGAAAAAAAAAATGCTCAAGAAGCCTTGAAGATCTTTGCCAGATGAAAGAAAATTTTCGAAATCTTACTTCTTTTTGTATCTTTGCTTATTACGAACTAATAAATTTCAAAGAAGTTGCACCAATATTTTGTCTAGCAACTCAAAATAAATGGAAAGATCATCATTTCTCAATTAAGAGCTCGAGGAAGAAGTCTACGTCAAGAAACCATTAGAATATGAAACAGCAGGACATGAAGACAAAGTCTTAAAGCCAAAAAAAAAAAGGCTCTTTATAGATTAAAACATGCACCTAGAGCATGATATAGTCAAATTACAAAGTAATTTCAAGAGGATGGTTTTATCAAACGCCATTATGAGCATACTTTCTATATCAAGATCATATAAGGAGATATTCTAATTTTATACTTAGACGTGGATAATATTATCTTTACTGGACGCGATCCAAGTTTGTTTGATGAATTCGAGAGAGTAATGGTTAAAGAATTCAAGATGAAAAATATAAGTTTCATAGCATACTACCTTGGAATTAAAGTCAAGTAACAAGAAGAAGAAATTTTCATCTCATAAAAGGGCTTACTAAAAGAAATTCTTAAGAAATAATTGCAAGCTAATAAACGCACCAATAGATTTTGAAGTCAAAATTTTCAAGCATGAAGAAGGTGAAAGCATGTATCCAACATTTTTTGAAAGTCTTGTAAGAAGTTTTTGTTATCATACTTGTACGAGGTTCGACATCCTTTACACACTTGGATTGGTACATCATTATATGGAATCTTTAAATACAATACACTTCAAATTTCCAAAGAGAATTCTTTTCTATTTAAAAAATACAGTTAATTTGATTTGTTCTACACATGTTCTAATGATTACAAACTTGTTGTATACAATGATTAATAAAGGTTGGTGTGGAGACTCAGATAACAAAAGAAGTACTATCAGGTTTATGTTTATTGTAGGAGATACTACTTTTACATAAATTTCAAAGAAGCAACCTATTATTACTTTGTCTACTTGTGAAGTAGAATATGTAGCAACTATCTCATGCGTTTGACATATAGTTTGGTTGAGAAATTTATTCAAGGAGCTTATTTTGATAGAAAAGTCATCAAAGATTTATGTTCACAATAAATTAGCAATAGCTATGACAAAAAAAAATCCAATATTTCATTATTAAATCAAGCATATTAACTCCAATTTTCCAATTTTGAAAGATGCAAAATTGGAGTTTATAAAGTATCACAAACAGTTGTAGATATTTTTACTAAATCACTCAAATTTCAAGATTTTGCAAAGAGATTAAGTATGCTTGATGATATAAATCAAGTTTAATGGGAGAGGAATGTCAAAGACTAAATTTGATTTTGGTCTAAAACAAAGAAGAAAAACATAAGAAGCTCAATTTATAGAAAAAATTTCTTACCTAATTAATTCTGTAAGATTTTTACGAATTTTTTTAGAAATAGGCAAGGTGACATAATATAAAATTATGCTTGTTAAATGTACATTTGGAATATCAAAACAAAAAATTATTGCAATTTAACTAATTTATTCCTTAAATTTAAATCTCTTTCTCTTTGTTAGTCTATTTAAATAATATCTTATGTAATTTAAATTAGTTTTACATTTTTACACGAATATTTACACTAATAAGACGCTCATTTCAGTTAAATACATTTTGTTCTCGGGTTATATTTCATCTTCTCTTTATCTGCTGGTCCTTTTTAAATATAACAGTTTTGGGGATAGTT
Organism: Erythroxylum roraimae; assembly: GCA_027568915.1. Classification (NCBI taxonomy): domain Eukaryota; kingdom Viridiplantae; phylum Streptophyta; class Magnoliopsida; order Malpighiales; family Erythroxylaceae; genus Erythroxylum; species Erythroxylum roraimae. The sequence continues at coordinate 30,982,786 of JAOSBL010000212.1, forward strand.
TTTTTTTCATTTGACATTTTATTTCTTTCATTAAATTTTAACATCTTGAAATTTTTTCCCTATTTAGTTACTTATTGTATGTAACTTCTATGAAAGAAAAAATGTTAGTCTTTCATATTCTACTAGAATGTATTGCAACTTCTTTTGATATGTCTTAAAGAAAAATGTTAGATCAACTTCTTCCTTATATTTAGGTGATTTGGTAATGGTTTTTCTTTTCAATGGAGTTTGTCTTACATAGCAGAATGCATCTTTGTTCTTATTATGGAGGCTATTCTTCACCTTTGGGAGATTTTAATTGTGTTTACTAACTATGGTACATGATGTTTATATTACAAATTATGTGCCAATTTTATTTTATATAATTTGTCCGAATGTTGACATATTTCTTCACTTACAAACCTAATCTTATTGATATAATCAATCTTCTCATAAAGGAATGAAGTCTTTTCATAAGAAAGAACTATCAAATTAGGGATATATTCTTTTAATTATCAAACTAAATATTACTTTAAATAAAATAACTTATAATGTGGTGTTACTATCATCTCTATACCTAAATTAAATCATAAATTTCTTTAGTTTAAATAAATGAATTATAAGAGAGTAGGAATCGTTCCCGGGAGAAATTCTAATTCATTAACCAATACATGAGAAATATTTAATGAAATGGGCATTGCAATGATACAAAATTTTGTGACAAAGAAAATAAATGAAACTCTACAATAATAAAAGGAGAATTATTAGTGAAATAAACATTAGTTTATGGTCACTTCCACTATTAGAACATGTCTTTTCTTATGATTAGCTTAAAAATACATAATTCAATAAAATTTTATTGTTTAAAAACCTTAGATACGATGTAACAATAGCTATTAGAAAAGAAAGACCATCGAAGCAAGAAAACACAATATTTATAGTTGCATTTAATCTAACTGAATCCTAGACGTTAATAATTTCTAATACAGCAAATTAAAAACTCCCAGTCGCTACAAAGATTTAAGGAATTAAACTTTTATGTATGCAATATTTAATCTAACAATTGATTATTTTAATAAATAAACTAACCGGGCACATTGTAAATCAATTAAAACAATTATGAAAACAAAAGCACAGAAGAATAATTCAATATATGAATAGGTAAACCACTTCATATTAAAACTTAATTATCTCTTTGTCTGCAAAGTTTCAAATGCTTCAATCTCTTCAACCAAGATAAAGAAAGTTAGTTAATAATGGTCACAGAATGCTTACTAAAAAGAAGAAAAGAGATTTTGTGAGAAGCTGAAAAATAGAGACAGAAAATTGGATGCCCTTCCCCCTTCACTTAGGTCCTATTTATAACTACTTCACCCTTACGCTTTTATTGATGTTAGAATTTTCTTGTTGTGATTCTTTGGCTTCAAGATAGTATAACTCCACTAATTGTCTGTGTTAAAGAAGTAGTAAATTCAAGACAAGTGGTGAATGATTGTGAGAAGAGGAATAACATATTTCTGTTTTGACAGCCTTATTTCCTTGTCCTGTAGTTAGTAGTTAGTACTAATGTCCTTTGACAAGTCATAGTTTGTTACAACTGTTTATTTATTTCCTCCTGATGATGGAATGAGCAGAGTTATTGTTTTATCATTTGTCATCTTCCTGCTCTCATGCATCTCCCGCATCATTCTATTCTCTCACCGTTTTCTCACTTGGTATTAGAGCAAATCCTTCAAAATGAGTGACCTCAGCTCTGCATCCTTCTCATCACAATTCTCTGTCATAAACTTCAACTTCATGTTCCCACAAAGCTGGAGCTGAATAACTATAGAGTCTGGCAAGCTCAAGTTGTACCACCCATTTGAGCAAACGATCTTGAAGCGCTGATCGATGGAAACATACCATATCCAAGATGCTTCATCACCCCAAGTCCTGAATCCACAGAAACGATAAACATTCCCAACCCAGATTTTTTGATTTGGAGAAAACAAGATCAGACCTTACTATGTTGGCTTTTGTCAACTCTATCTGAAGGGATCTTGAAGAAAGTTTCAGGTTGCAACTCGTCCTATGAACTGTGGTCATCTCTTGAGCAACTGTACGAGGCACAGGCGCAGTCTCGAATTCTCCATCTCCAAATGCAGCTGCAAAAAACAAGGAAGGGACAACTCATGGTAACAGACTACTTTGACAAAATGAAAGATGTGGCAGATGAGTAGCTCTTGCTAGATATCACATCCAAGAAACAGAACTGGTTTTTCAGATCCTTAGGGGGCTTAGGCATTCAGTTTGATACAGTAGTATCGATAACCACCTCACTCAGAGAGGTGCCAACCTTATAAGAAACATTTACACTGATTTTAGAATGCATACCAACTGAGCTATGGAGATGTAAAATAATCAGTCAGAGGAATTTTTAACAACAATCAGAGGAATTTTTATCCTCACTCTGGTTAAAATCAACGAAGCCGTGGGAGAGGAAAATTCAAAAAATCAAGTGGCAGAGGAAATGCAGGAACTGAACCAACTTGCCAAGTATGCCTTAAGTATGGACACTCAGCCAATGACTGATGGTACAGGTTTGATAAATCATTTGTTCCCTCAAATTCCTTTGCTCAGACTAATCAGAACTAGAAAAATGCTCACAGTATTTGCAGCAAATTCGAGCCATCATAACACTGCTCCTGTCCATTCTCCATCTGATTATTCAAGTGACAGTAACTAGTACGTGACAATAGGGCAACAAGCCACATTACAAATGACCTGAATAATATAAGGGTTAGTTCAAATTATCGCAACTTAGAAAAAATCAGAGTCGGAAACGAGCAACCTCTACAGATAACACACTTTAGTAAGGTTGTCTTGAACTCAGTCCCTCTCAATAATGTACTTGTGGTTCCGGGAATTACCAAAAACTTACTGAGTGTGTCCAAATTGATTAATGATTCTGGTTTCTCTGTAATATTCTATGGAAAATTTTGCTTGGTAAAGGACAAGAGGGGGGAAGAACTTCTTAGAGGAGTAGCTGTTCATGGTCTCTACAGGCATGAAGTTCACAGTAATTAACATCATCAACCCAGAAATAGGTCCCATGACAAAACCACTCTATTTTCTTTCCAAGAAGTTGCATTGCAACATGAAAATACTCAATGTCGTGTTCAGTGTCCTGGAATTTTCCAACAAAATGCTGATAGCCATTATTCAAAAACTCAGCCTATATGGCAGTCGAATGATCTAAATGAAAAGTCAAGTTCATCAAAACAGCCCTGTCATGTGTCCAATATAGATATTATTCATAGAAAATTAGGACATTCCAATGACAATACCATGAGAATTATTCTGAGCTCTAACTCAATTACACCTAAGATCAGCGCATATAACTTCAAAAATAGTTTCTGTGAAGCATGCCAACACGGAAAACTCCGTGAACTGCATTATCCAACCTCTAAACGTAAAACCTTACAGCCATTTGAAATTGTATATGCTGATCTTTGGGGACCAACACCCATACCTAGCACCAATGAGGCTAGATGGCACCTGCCTAGGGCCCACTGTGAGAGGAGGCCCCATTTCAACAGCCTCCTCTCTTAAGTCCTAGTGATGACGTGATGTTTAAACGTTGGCTTTTTCAACAGCCTCCTCTCCAACAGACTTCAACAATCAACAGCCTCCTCCGCTTTAAATGATTTTAACGTTATAAGTTAACGTTAACTTATATACGTTGGATTTAAATGATTTTAACGTTATAACTTATAAGTTAACTTTGTGGTCCTCATGCTTATAAATAATCTTGAAATATTTAAGTGTATTTTTACCTTCTAGTTTCTTTATTTTCATCAATATATGTATTTAAAGTACTCCAACTCAAAAATTAGCAGCAAAAAATTTTATGATTCTGT
>JAOSBL010000212.1:30993096-31011866 GCA_027568915.1 Erythroxylum roraimae
GGAAGATATATACAAAAGGAAGTAATATATATTCTGATATCTCCTAATAAATAGGTCTTGATCTCGATTCTTCTCCTGATTCTTCTCCCCCTGATTCTTCTCCAGCTGATTCTTCTCCAACTTCGTTGACTGATTTACTCAACATGTTATTCTTCTCATCTATGTTGATGACATTGTTGTCACGGAAATAATACCATCCGCATTGAGCAAATTATTTCAAGACTAAAGTCAAGGTTTGCACTCAAAGACCTTGGTAAACTTTCCTATTTTCTGAGTATCAAAGTTGATCGCGTTGAAGGCACTCTACATCTCTCACAAACGAAGTATATTCTAGACATCTTAAGGCAGACACCCATGCTCAACTCTAAACCGTGCCCTACACCAATGATTACAGGTCACAAGTTTGTGAAAGAAGGAGGAAAACTGATGCAAAACTTAACCATTTACAGAAGTATCATTAGCAATCTCCAGTATGCCACAATCACAGGTCCAAATATTACATATGCAGTAAATAAGTTGAGTCAGTTCATGCAATCACCTTCAGAAGACCATTGGCAGGGAGTAAAGCATATCCTACGATATTTAAAAGGGACATATGAACTGCGATTATGTTACACTGCTGAAATGTGTCAAGATTACATAGCTTTACAGATGCTAACTGGGCCACTAATCCAGATGACCGCGAGTCTACAGGCGGCTATCTCATCATGTTCAATAACAACCCAGTTGCTTGGGGCTCTAAGAAGTAGCAAGGTGCATAACGATACAGCACTGAAAGTGAATATCGAATGCTAGCTCAAGGATGTGCAGAGCTGACATGGTTTAGGTCACTCATGAAGGAATTAAAAATCAGAACTCAAATGACTGCAACTCTGTGGTGTGATAACAAGAGTGTTGTATCTCTCTCTCATAATCCAATCTTGTATAGTAAGTCTAAACACATTGAAGTTGATGTTCACTTCATCCATGACATGGTCAACAATGGAGAAATTCGTGTTGAATATATACCTTCATCTGAACAACCAACGGATGATTTTACTGAGGCTATTTTTTCTCAACAATTCCAATATCTGAGAAACAAACTGAAACTTAAGAGGAAGTTTAGTTTGAGGGGAAATGTTAGAAAAGCAGTAAATTCAAGACCAATGAATTAAAGACAAGTGGTGGACAATTGTGAGGAGAGGAATAACAGATTTGTGTTTTGACAGCCTTATTTCCTTATCTTGTAGTTTGTACTAGTGTCCTTTGATAGGTCATAGTTTGTTACAACTATGTGTATTTATTTCCTCCTGATGATGATTGAATGAGTAGAGCTGTTATTTTATCATTTGTCATCTTCCTGCTCTCATACATCTCCCGTTTCATTCTATTCTCTCATCTTTTTCTCACTGTCTGCATAACTTACTGTAATATTAAAAGAGCAGACAAGTAGCCAACTAGTGGGATTAGACTGAGGACATATCGCCAGAACAAATATCACAGGATGCGACAGAAGCAGTGTTACACCATTTCCATGTTCTTTAGGTTTTTCAAATTTATGGTAGTTTTTCTTGGATCAATAACAGCGTACATACCTGCTGATTCACAACACGCGCAGCTCTACATATGCATGGCAGAGATGATGAACAGACAAGGAGACTATTGTCATGAGAAACGGGAACAGTCGCAGTTAAAACAGGATTGGAGACAGGAACAGAGAAATAGGCCTATCTTAAAGAAACGACAACCATTATGTGATACATTGGTTTTGGTGGTGGTTGGAACTTGGAAGGGTAATAGATGTTTCCTCCCATACTCACTTACATCCTTGTCCAATTTGATGAACTGACTAACCATCCAGGAATGTAGTTTATATACAACTACTACATGTGCTGTGTGCAATTATTATATGTGTTTGTTATGGATTGTTTATGTTGTCTTTAGCTTCTCTTTCCCCATCTGTGGTTTTGTAGCTCTTGATTTTGACTACATGGAAGACTCCCCATTACTGAATCTAGCTAGGAGGAGGATGAACATGTGGGTATAGTTCAGAACTTTGACATATCCTATGTTCCCAAATGATCTTCTCCTTTTCTCGAGATTATATATAATGTTATTAGAAACTGACATGGTGTGTGTATTAGAACAAAAAAAATGAATAGTTTATTCAAGGGAAAGGACGGAAATGAAACTGTTGATGATTTCAACTCCAAGGACAGCTGCAAAGCGGACAGGGGCTTGGAGAAAGCCAAATAAATATTGGTACATTAAAATATGGAACTCTTTTATTAGAATAAGATCCTTCCAAAAAATATCAACACAATGGGCAGGAAGATCTCAGTCAGGATCTCTTCAGGTTAAAAAAAGGGTCGCGGAGTTGCATATGACATATTCCAACATCAAGTTTTTTATTTCCTTTCTCATCTCTGAACTTATCTGACTCCCCATAACCTCATTACACTTTCAAGTCCACAATGAGCCAAAATTTTGTGTTTAAGCCTGAGAGAAGCAGTACATATCATGAAGAATGGAGCATTGTCTGAACAATATGGACATGAAAGCTTTGTCCTCATTTATACCAAAGCCTTTTTCCAAGATTTGGTTTCTTTCTTCATTGTGGATTTGCAGATATTCAACCTAAAAACATCCCATTATTTGATCTGTGTCGGATAGTATCTTGTAAGAGAGATAGCCTCCCCAGTTAGGTGCATACATAGTACTGCTTTGTTGAAATGTATCAAATTTGTAGCTTACGACATTATCAGAGTCACATTGATGTTCTGTAATCAATTATGAATTATTGGTCTCGGTTTCTTCCTTATAATTAATAAAAATCTTTGGCTACTGTATGACAAGGCCTCACTTCTTTTATTCAAGTAGTTGGCGACTTCTAGACTTTATGAGAAGTTAGTAGGCAACTTCTTTCAAGACATCCGATTCCATGTATTGCGGATTGCCTACAAGAGATAGATCTTTAGCGCAATTAAACAGGAAGGTCAAGTTATTGTTTAACACGTGATCTACATCTTTTAAAACAGACATTTCCTCGAAGTCACAGTCCTTACGGGATTAAACTATTACGCTCTACTAAAGGAAGTTGGGATAAGCATTCATGCAGAAGAAGAAATTGAACACAACTGCATAATAGATGATGCTGTAAATGTCCAACTCCATCACTGTCAGCTTCCCTCCAATCCCAGAAAAACAAAACTCATATATCATATAATGGACTGCAAGTTTTGGTTCCCTATAATGAAACAATTTGGTCTTCAAAGAACATTATGAATCCCATCAGGAAACAGAAAAAGAAAATTTGCTCTAACGTTTAGTTGGATAGAACATTCTTAACATTTAAGTGTGTTCTGGTAAGTTAATAAATTTTAGGAGATAGATGGCATGAAGTGATATAAAAGAGAGCATGGGCCTCCATCAATGTACAAGGACTGGCACTACTGCACAGTGGCTGTCTAAAAGATACAGCTATCTTTAGCTACTATTCATGAGCAATATGTTACAGGTCTTATGAAAGAGTCGAACCCAAAAGTTAGTTTAAAGGATGGGATAGCCCATAAATCTATAAACGCTACATCCGCCTCTCTTATTACTGATGTAGGACAATTAGACCGTAAGGAATTAAATTTTAAGGACATGAAATTTATTTCCAGCTTTTTCTCTCAGGATGTCTCCCATTGCATTGACAGAAGGAGGAACTTGACCAAAAAAAAAAACTAAGAGTGAAGAAGGAACTTCAGACCCTTTTGAGATCCATTTCTTAAACTTTGACACCCCTCCCACTACCATCTTTTTTTCTTTTTGTTTTATAGCAGTTTCACCAGCAACACCCTGCTGTGGCAGCAAGCAGTGCATTTTGACCTTATCTCATGCGTTCTCATCTCTTCACTCAAAACCACCTGAAAAAAAAATCTAACTTTTACTTAGCTCGTGTAAACTTGGAAAGGAAATAAATGTGGTGGAAACTGGATCCGAAGAAGAAACTAAAATGTACAAGGGCTAAAATATATACACTCAACTGTTTATTATGAAATTGGTTTCCAGATGGAGCAGGCTGTGCGTAGCCGAAGTGATGATCTTGATATGCAGATCTTCCCCCAAGCACCTTCTACCATCATTCATATAAATCATCATAAAAAACAAGTTAACCATGATAAAAGCCACTACTTTGACAATACTAGGCCAAGTACCTGAAAATGAGTAGCTGAGAATCCTTGTGAATAATCCAAGACACTCTCCATTGAAGTTGGTTTACTGTTGAAGGCAAAATTATTCTGAAAGAATCATGGTTTCAAGGACAACCAAACCAGACTACAATATCAGTCCCATGAAATATGAGTATAATAATAATTTTATATAAAAACATGTACCAGGTATGTATTATCAAAGACAAACCTTGGAGAAGTTGAATGCAGGAGAGCTAGCAGTATCATCAAGACAAGAAGGCAGCTCTTCATTAACCTGTCTACTGCTGTGGTCGTTCTTTTTCTGCCTTTTGCCACCAGTTTTAGGCAACGTAGTAGTAGTATTATCCTTCAGTGCAGAACAGAAATATACATTGTCGTAGTTGAAGCAGCCTTCATCTTCCAGGTAGTGAGGTGGACCAGAAGATGCATCAGACACCATGGACAAGTCCTCATCTTCTTCTCCTTCTTCTTCCAGCACTATTATTTCATTCTGTTCCTTAATATTCGTCCCTTTACCACAAACACCACTACTCCTTGAATTTACAAACTTATCGTAGGCTTTATCTTGAGAAAGCAAAGATTGTTCCAAGTAAAGGGTCCAACCAGACTCACAATCACTACGGCATTCAGAGGCCAAAGCATTCATGTTTGATACTCTATAATAATCTCAGAGAAAACACAGAAAGGTGGTTTCTCTCGGATGAACCTCTCTTTATTAAGGGGGCAGAGAGAGTGTATGTGTGTGTGAGAAAGAGAGGTAAAGGGTAATAGACACAGTGGGGTTATATGTCTCTATTTATGTTCCCTAATTCTAAGTAGCTATAGTAAGGCATTAGAAGTAAAGAAGTTTGGAGAGGGGTATGTGGAAAGAAAAGCCAAGAGAATCAGAGTCGAATCCAATACAGACTAAAATTGTCCTCATCACTATCAAAACCCATTCAGGGGGTCTCTGCAAGAATGTATGAAAAAATGCCAGTTGTGGTGGGTTTAGTGGGTACATGTAAAGAAGGGGTAAGAAAGAGAGAGAGAACCACGACCCCTTCACATGCTCGACAGCGAGGCACTGTGTACCTCTTAACAAAACCAGGTACACGTCCATTTTCTCCGTCCACATTATATGGACACCTATCCTTGGTGTGCAGTAACACATCTATATGTCTTTAAGACTTGGCTAAAATCCAAAATATCAACCTGTATACATATATATATAGAGAGACTTGGCTAAAATCCAAAATATCAACCTGTATATATATATATATATATTTTTTTTATCTTCCATTACCATATCTTTGTTCTTTGTTCTTTGTTTTTTGTTCTTTGTTATTTGATAAAATAAAAAATAAAGAGTTCTACTTAACTAGCTTTAAGTTAACTTGACTACTTTCTTTTCCTAGATTTCGGCATCCTACTAGTGTGATTGCTAATAGTTGTTGTGGTTGTCAGGTGGGTGGTGGTCCTCTCAACGATGTTCTCAGTACAAATAATTTGGTTTTGTGGGTGAGTGTTGCAAGCCGACTACACTTCTTTTCCTGGGACAAAAAGCACACTCTCTGTGTTTTGTTTGGTCATATCGGCTTAAAAAGAATACAGGTGATTACGAGGTCCTTAGGCCCTACAAATAGACAACCAATTACTCCTAAAATTACCATAGTTAGGCGTAAATCGTAAACGTGAATGTCATGTTTTTTTTTTTGGTATACAATGGAAGAAGCACAAACAAATTACATAACTAGTCAGGGCGACACACCCTGACGTATCCTTAAGAAAAATAGAGAGACACCCTAGAAATGTAAAAGTGAGAATGGTTGTCCCAAGCTCAAATTGCGCGACATGATTAGCGAGCCATTGTACTCTCTTCCCCTACTCTTTACATGCCTCTCACAAAGATATACAACCACACATGCATTATATATATTGAATATTCACACACATGTTTGCACGTGCAATTACACGCACTCCAACCCTCAATTTTTTAGATGGTGTTACAATTTCAAATAAGCTCAAGTTAAGTGCCATAGTAGGGCAATAGGTGATTCCCTAGGCTTCCTAACTATTTAAACCATAAGATGTGATGATATTTTCACAGATTGAGTGTCCTTGGTAGAGAATGATATGCAATCAATTACACCACATGTTCCTAATTTAAATGTGTTAATTTTCTAACTTCTGTTTCTATAACAAAACAAATTCTTATCTATGTTCAATAGTATTCTCTTCTCATATTAAGACTATATAATATTGTATGTCTCAACCCATGAGCTCAATGTAATATATGAGTATTTGATATGGAGTAAGAGGAACCCACCTTAATAGTAAAAGAGGCATGGAGCAATTTGGAATGCAAAAGTAACTTTTACGAAAAAAGAAAGAAGAAGAAGAAAACCGTGCCATGGTCATTCCTTCTTGGATCACTCATTTTACTCACTGTACTAATAACACCACTTACTCAAAACTTTGTTTTTAGTTTTCATTGTTACATGTTGAGTAGGCCTACTACTTCCAAGTCTTTACCAACAACCATACATGTAAGTAACAAAAGGCATCAAAACACATAGATGTGAACTATGTAAGCCTCTGCCCCTCTCTAATTCTAACACCAAACCTCTAATTGCAATCTTACACCTCACATGGGTCATGACTTCCCAAAACTTCTCCTTCCACCTCTTTCTCTTTCTCTTGCTTTGGGCCCATATGTCAATCCCCACACCTCATTTACTTAACCAATTCACTAACTTTAAGCTTACCAGCATCACATACCATAACAAGGGTTATCAAACATTTCTTCAACTTCTTCAATCATACTTAATAATTTGTATATTTTGCCCCCACTTCTACATAACTCTGCCTTGAATTGATGTATGCCTAAAAGAAAAAAAAGCTGTAAAGTTTATACTAAGTAAACACAAGGGAATAACTTAGTGGTTAAACACTAAATTTTTCCAATTTGACACATTATTAACTAATTCAAGAATTGGTGATTGGCACACGTGACATGCATAACATGTAGCCAAAGCCAAATGTTCGGAAGGAGCTTCCAAGAGAAAAACCTTCGTCTAATAGCAAAAGTTCATTGTATGAACGGTATGTGGTGTACGATTGGGCCACAACACACCACAACAGCATCATCCATGTGGATCATCCAAGGTGTCGCTCTCCTCCTAGTTATTTATTGCCTCTTACCTCCCGCTGCATTGATGTGTGATTTTAAAATGTATCAAACACTTTTGGAAATGTTATAACGCTAAAACTTTTACTCATAATTTTATCAATAACGTGATCTCGATTAATAATTCTTTCTACAACCTTAATTACTTCATTAAAAGTTGGTTAACATAGTCTCAATTATATCAACAAATGTAACATTTTAAATGAGAGAATAAAAGTAACACCTTTTTAATCTGAAAAATGATAAGTAAATTTTAATTAAAATTAAGCAAATTTTATTTATTCATTCTTTAAGGAGAAAGAAAACTGATTACTTATAATATTTTTCTAATTTTTAAAGAAGTAAATAGAATTAAACAAATAAATTAATAAAGAATTAACTTTCAATTAGCATTTCACTTATTTCCTTGCATGAATGTAGTTAGACTAGGTTGTAAGTATCTGGAAATTTTCTCTTATTCTGGACTAGGATGTGGACTAGGTTGTAAGCAAATTTTATCTCATATTTCGTTTACTTCTTTTATTCCTCAACTACAAATTTCCCAACTTCTCCTTCTCCCTCCCTCGACTCTCCTCTTTTAGTGTCTTACTACATCTCGGAGCTCTGGTCCAATGTTCTGTAAAGTTAAGGAACTCTTTTTAGCAACGCTTAGGAATTTTAGGTTAAGATAGTAGGGCTCTTATCCAATTTACTCATTTGTCCTTTCTAGATTGTATCTAATTTCTTGCCTTCCACACAATGTCAATGCCTGGGGAGCTCAACTTTCCACCACGTCAAAAAAGATGCTCTCCCCTTAGTCCCATATCTTGTTAGTAACCATAACTCATCCCCTAGTATCCTTACTACTCAAGGCAGAGAAAACCATCTCCTAGGTCTAGGTACAGATGCTTTTCCACGTTAATATAGCTCAGGACTAGAATGAGGTTTTTCCAACACCCAAGGTGGTCTTCCCTCTCCTCCCAAATGCTCCTAGAATCAACTGCTAGGGGACTTTGCTTTGATAAAGAAACTAGAGTTCTTCCCTCCCTCTTCCTTAAACGAGAATAATATAGTGTGCCCTCTACTAGAAATCCTCGATAATAGTGCTCAAAGTTAGGAGGCTTCACTTATTGGCTTCTTCGTTAACAAGAAACCTAGCTTCCAAACTACACACTCCTAGGCTGCAAAGTACTGGAAGGATTCTAATATCCAAAAAGTTCTCTAGGATGAACAAGGTTTGCTTATCTTTATTTTCCAATCTACTACTAATGCTCAGAAAGTCTTAGATGCACGCCCCTAGTATGTGCTAGATAGGCATTTCTTTGTACAGAAATGGAAGTGGAGTATCATGGTCCATGATCTCAAAACTAGGCACATTCCTTTGTGGATCAACATTCACGGAGTTCCATTAGAGTACTAGTCAACTCTTGGCCTAAGCCATTTGGATATTTATATGGGAAAACTACAATATCATTTAGAAAATTTGTTTATGCTTGATTATGTATTAAAATAAATATGGAGGATGAGCTGCCTGAGAAAACTCCCCTAATGCACCTTAATGAAAATGGTGTGCTTTTCAAAGACTCGTCGTTAGTTATGTACTAATGACGTCCCTCATTGAAGCATCCTATTAAACAATGGCTTCCCACTGGTAAAAGGTTCAAGTTTGGGAGCTACTGGAACTCATGAATGCAAATGATGAAATTCCTAGGCAAGATTAAGAGGTCTTTGATCCAATGTAGGTGATGACTGGCAAGGCCCACAAGTCCCTCAAGTCCCAAAAAGTATCGAGCTCGAACCTTAAAAAAAAGATAGCCTTATTATAAAATGGGTCAATAGTCCTAAATGATTAGTCCCTTAAGCCAGTAGAGCAAATTTATGAGAAAATCATAGAGTTTGAGATCGCTCAACCCGATTAAAAAGGATAAACTAGAGTCAGCTTCTTAATCTACAATAAAAAAGATTTAAACCAAGGTGATCAGAAGGTTAGAAAGAAAAGCTAAATGAAGAAAGAGTGCTTCACCTCTCCCCCAGTTGACTCTTCTAGTATGAAATAATAAGATATCAATGACCCTAGGAAATAGAAAATTCTTTTATAATATGTTAAAAACCTTAAACCTAATATGGTTGCACTCTTTGGCCATAGTTTTGATAATAAGGATTGAGCTATCATATCAAAACATGAATGACATCAAAATGGACGTATTGTCATAGCATATGACCCTATGGAAATTAGAATTAAGAGCACACAATTTACTAATCAGTGTATTCACATTTTGGCCTCTTTTAGAGGGATATGAGATATCAATATATATGTGATCTATGCCCACAACTATAGCTTCCAAAGATCTTCACTTTGGTGCTCACGAAATTTGTTCGTCAACTCAGTAAATAATCCTTGGATAATAACGGGTGACTTTAATTGTATTTTACACTCCTTTGAGGTCAAATGAAGCTTTTACAATAGAAAAATCTTATGAGGAGTTCAGGAACTATGTGGAAGATAGGAGTTTACAAACTTCAAGGGTGAAGGATGCTTCTTCATGTGGTGTAACATGTAGAATGGACAATACTTCATTCATAAAAATTTAGGCCATGTGCTTATCAACCAAAATTGGCTCAAAACTTTCTAAAGCAGTAAAGTAACATACAAGCATCATCTCTGCTCAGATCTTACTCATCTAGATATTTATAAGTTGGAAGGATGTCACCATAGACTTACCACCTTTAGATTTTTTTACCTATGTCATCATTTTAGCCTTCAAAAATCTATAGCTAGAGGTATAAACCTTGATTGCATTGGAACTAACATATATATGTTTTATAGGAAATTAATGGCAATTAAAGAGGAAATCAAAAGACTTCCAATTGTCTCTTCTTCAACTGAAAGTAAAATAAACCAAGCTAAGGAGCTCCTTTTGAAATGTCAGGGTAACCTCTATAATTCTCCTAAAAACTTGTCTCTCTTGTAAAAAGAGAAGCAAGCCTTTGACAGTTACCCTTCATATTTGGAGGCCTATTACTTCCTCCTTCACCAAAATTCCAGGATCCAGTGGCTAAAGCATGGTGACTTAATTTTAGCATTTTTTATAGATCTATCCTCAGAAGGAGAAAGTTGAATTACATCCCTTCACTAGTGACAAAAGATGGCTCCACATTCTCTAAATAGGGTGACTTGATTTTCTATACAACATCTTTCTTCAGAGCCCAATTCTTAGAACAAAGGACACCTATGTTATCTATGCTTACAAACTTTGTTCCTAACATTATATCTGAGCACCATAAACAATTTCTACTTAGGCCTTTCACCCCAACTGATGTAAAGGAAGCTCTCTTCAGTATGAACCCATCCAAAGCGCCTGGTCTAGATAGATTCAATGTGAAATTTTTTCAACTTAACTGGGAGGGCCTTAGTCCCTTCTTGACTAGTGTAATCCTTGAATTTTTTTAGAACTCCAAATTGCTTAAAGCATGGAATAAGACTTTCCTATATCGGTACCTAAACATCAAAATGCTAACAGATTAGGAAGTTTCCGACTGATTACATGATGTAGCATGTTTTGTAATACCACCTTGAAGTTAATTACATTAAAATTGGAAATTCTACTCCCTTTAATCATCAACCTCAATCAATAATCTTTCATTTTGAGGCATATTATTAGAAACAACATTCTTTTAATCAAGGAACTCCTTAAAAGCTATCAAGCTAAAGTGTCAGGCTTCACTTGTACCGTCAAAATAGACTTCATAAAGGCATTTGATAACATTCATTGTGATTTTACACTTTTTAGTCTTCACTCCTTTGTCTTCCCTTCCAAATGCCAATTCACTAAAGGTATTTGGATGCAACTGCAAAGCATATGAGAGCTAAAACATAGAGATGAAGAGTGGGAGGATGTTGCTAAATGGTTATGCAAGCTAAAGTCTATCTTTAGGATGATCGCATATTGGTCATAATGTGTTTTAGATGTATGGTTTACATATTATACGCCAAAAGAAATACTATAATATTTTGCTCCTCTCCATTTGACTATAATGAGATCCTTATGTAAAATATTAACTGGATTATGGAAATTATCCTTTTAAGAAGTAAATAACTCAACTGCTCCAATATATGTCAAGATTAAACAATAGGTACCACCTTTCGATTGGGATAAATTAGTAAATGGGCATGTTATCCTTATGTCACTTAGCTTATTTTGTTTTGTAACATTGTTATCCCTTATTGAGCCTATTTAAGGCTTGTTATTAATATATTAAATTTTAATTTCCAAATTAAAAAGAATAATTGAATTCTATGACTTTGTTTTTTTTAATAGACTTGCTTTTACAAAAAGTTAGAATTAATGTAATAATGTCTAAAACTTCAATATATGTCTAAAAAAATGCACATAACACATTTTTAGCCTCCAATTAGATATACAATTCTACATTTTTACCCGAGAATCACGAATTACTTACAAATGAGAGCTAGTCCTCACTATCTAGTTCTCTCAGGAACTATGGATGTAGGAGAATGCGAACCAATACCAAGAAATAGGGTGTCACTACGTGCGAACATTTTTATATTAAACAATTTCTCAGGCAGTCAGCATGAACTCTGATTCTATCCGGGTATTCAATCCCACCGCTGAGATGCTCAGCTGACTCCTTAACCTTGATAGGCTAAGTCCTGGAATAGGATCTAGCCCATACCCTTCTTCGACCGGATCCTCGAAGCAAGTAAGGGAATGAAGATGATAGAACCCTGTTAGCAAGAAGGAAAGGAGTTGGCTTACCATATTGAATAAGGGCTGGGGCGTTAACTAAGTACTAAAGCTGCTGGAGCGGCTGCCTTCATTGATTATCCACAAAGGAATCGAAATCTCGCTACTTCCCCTTACTTGATCTAAAAGGTTAGTATTAATATACAAACATTTAGTACTTAATATACCTCACCTTTAAAACAGTAATAAAATAATAGTAGATAATAATAGAAATACTAAAAAAATACAAGATTCTTTTATGAATTAATTATCTTTTTAATCTTTGCAATTTTTAATTTTCTAAAAGAATTCTTTCTCTTAGACTTCCATTAAAAATAATAGTGAAATATAAGTAGCATGAATATCTCAATTTTTCACTTTTTTAGAAAAATTATTTCTCTTAGACTTCTATTAATTATTTTAATTTGAATTTAGGAGTTGGATTAAGTATTCATATCTGCAATAAATGATTAGTCTATATGTGATATTCATATCATGTGTGTTCATCATTATTTTTTAATAGAAATCTGGAAGAGAGCTTTTTCAAAAAAAATTAAAAATTACAAGAAAATTTTTAATTTCATTAGACTAAGAAATTTTTTTAAATTTGCCTACACTATAAAGGAGGTTGTATCTTTTATCCTAAGCTAAACATGAAATTTGAATATAACATTTTCATCATAATATAACTCTAACATTTCAATTGAAATGTTTTCAAAAACATTATAAATAGACCTTAACAAAAAAAATTAACGGATTTAAACTTTTGTAACTTAAATGTCACTTATTATATTTTTAAAATATGTTGGGTGAGCCCCAACAATAAATTTTAAAAAATACAATCATTTATATTTTATAATTAGAGAAGTTAATTTGTAATATTAAATTTTTAGGTTAAGTTATTAGTTAAAATTCCTAAATTTTGTAATCAACTAACCTTAATTTGTTTAAACCCTAAACTAGTACCAAATCCCTAAATTTCCTAATTTCTTCAACACTTCTCCCCTTTATTTCACAGCTCCCTGATTTCTTTAACGCTCAATCTTTAGCTTCTTCAACATAAATCCCTAATTTCTTCAATTTTTTTCTCCCTTCACTTGCATCTTGCACTAGATTCCTCTCTTTTTTTTCTCTAGCACCAGCTTTGTTATTCCTCTCTCGGATATCGCACTAACCTCTTCCTCGTGTTATGATCAGCGTCATTTGTGTGCAAAGTGCTTAGTTTAGTATAATTCCCCTCTCTCGCATCAATGCAATCAAATCTCTTCCTTTAGGCATGTTTATATGCTCCTATGTATGGTTCTTTTCTAATGACAGCCATTTCCTTCATTCATTATCTTTCTCCATACTTCTTTCACAGCTTCATCAAAAGACTATGGTTCACAAGGGAAGAAAATAACATTACTTGACATATAAATATCAATTAGTGAATGCACCTTTCTTAGAGTTAAGTTAGAATCGAGGATTGAAGGATGGATTTCAAGTGGACTTGGTTAATAAGAAATTTCGCTTGAGCTTTCTTATGTAATTAACCTATGCACAATTTCTCGTGGATGAACATTAGCAGATTCATGAAGAATTGAACCTTCAGGAGTTGTAAATTCTTCATCCTTTAAAGTACAACTTGCAAACTCATCGAAGATCGAACATAATATCTCTAGATATTGGCAACTAATGTAAACTCTCGTAGATGTTTGTTTTTTATTTTATTGATTTAATTTTTAATTACTTAAATTTAAGTCTCCAGTAAAAGTTGTTAAGGGCAAAAGACTATAACAACCGTCAACGAAGGCTGCGTGTGGGCACACTCTGCCCCCAGTTTGGGCCCTTTCTGGTGGCATTTCTTCTCCAACGCAGGTTTTTACATGTACGCAAATCTGGTCTCCTATCAAATGGTCAAAACTCGTACTTTTCACTTTAGATCACTAACTCAAACTGTTTAAAAAAAGAAAAATAAATGGTATTGTTGGTGTGTACTTGTGCTCATCTACACTACATCACTTCTCCAAAATAAATCAAAGACATAGATCATGTCGAGTCTATTCTATAAGGACAAAAGTCTTTACTTTTAATAAAGTTCAAAAGTAATATAGAGAATAAAACTCACTCATTTATTCTCTTTTAATTTATGTTGTACAAAAAAATTTAGTAAAGATAAAAAAAATACATCTCTTTTATATTTTTATTTATTTCAAAATTATTTTTATTCTTTTAAATTACTGAAAATATTATAGTATTAAAAGTTTTTTCATACAATATTCATTATATTCTTACCAACTTTTTTAATAAAATTGTAATTATTATTCATTTAACAGTGTCGCATATCATTACCCAATAAACTGTGTTAAAATAATTAGCATAAAATCATGGTTTTGATAAAAGATTAAAATAATTAACATAAATATTTCAATTAAATGTGATGTCAATACATCGAAACTCATTATCTATAGATAAAGAAAAACCGTTTCAACATTAAAAATAACAAAAATTATAGCAAACATATAATAACGGACTCAAAATTGTAACCAAGCATTACCCATTGGTTCTATACCGATTCATAACTAGAAAGTTTTTCTGGCCTTATCTTTTGGGACATAACCAAAAAAAGGAAAAGATTCTTCAAGAATTTTGGGTCCTAAAAGTGCATGATAACTACCGCCAAAATTTAATGCTGCGGAGGAAATTAAGTAAAATATGTCATATAATTTTATTTTTATTTTTAAATAAAAAATAAAATCTATTTTCAAATAATTAGCTTTTTTAAAATTAACTAAAAAGAGGGTCTACTTGATGGTAGTGAGTGACTTACTTTTGTACCATTCAAGTAGTAAATCTCACTTGTCAAGTAACATAGTGGCATACTTTTTGTTACAAGATATAAAAAAAAACTCTGAGGTGGGACTCACTTTTGTTAAATAATAATAAAAAAAGCTAACCTCTAATAAAGAGTTAATTTTGTTAAATTTATTAGTCACTGAAAATTTGTTTTAAACTTTTTAAAAATGTTAATGTTAAAATTTAATTTAAATGTTTCAAAGATTTAAGATATAATTGTATTATATTATGTTAAGGTTCAAATTATACTTTTAACATAACTCAAGAAGGGGAGCTGTGAGTTAGTGGATCACTTTTGCTCGCGGCCTGGAAGTCGACCTTACCTTAGAGAAAAATCCAGGCCTGGGACACCAATAATGTTAAATTTGTTTTCCTTATGCGCTGGATTGTTGAACTAAAGGAAAAAAAGCACAGGATCAGACCAAAAAGAAGCCGAAACTACAAAATGGAAGTTTGAAAAAAGGGGATATCACGATGTAACCATAGACAAGAAAAAGGTGCTTGTGAATGGGATAAAGCACATGGCAAGAGAATAACGTAATCGATAAATACATCAAAGACTAATGACCATAATGAAAAGGACCAAAGAAGAGATGTAATGACCTTAAAATGTAACAAACGAAATGAGTGGTTTTTGAATCAAATCGGTAGATAATAGTCACCGGGCTTCAGCTCACAGACAGGAGTTGCAGATTTAAAAGGAAGGGAAAAACCTGTTTAGGTTATAGGGTAGAGAATAGAACTCTTCACTTCTAGTGTCTTGACTAAAGTATCTAAACTTTTGCCACCAGTGCCTCCCGCTGTCCCGGCGTCTAGAGCGGTTCCTTGGACTGTGAGTGATGTCCAAGATGTAAGCAATTACAATTCCCACTGTTGCTGGGGATGTGAATATCACTTGCATAATATCACTGAACTGCAAGCAACAATTTCGTTAGATTTTCAACCTCTTGGTTTAAAACAGCTATCACTAAGAGAATTCAAGTTTCTTACTCACCCATATGGCACCAGTACCAACCGGTCCATGACCTTCTACTAGAATAATTTCGTCGAAGTATCGAGGCACTGAGAGGCCCATGAATAGAGAAAAGCCTAAGATGAATTTTGTCCTGAAGCTGTTGAGGTTGCAAAACTGAAGATGTGCGAGACCTGCCGAGGCTGTCAGCAAACAAAAGTTTAGTGAAATATTGAATGATATAAGAGAAGATGTTTCAGGACACAATGATTCTTCTTTGTTCTATTTTCATGTTTCAACCATGTTAATTAACCCGGAAAACAGGTTACCTACCCACATAGATAAACAGGACACAGTACATAGCTGCAAAAATCGGTAAGGGTATGGAAGCAATGACAGCTCCGAATTTTCCTGCAACAGATCAATTATTATAGCGGTTAAAATGCCAATGGAGGCCTGAATTCTTGCTTGCAATATTGTTTGAACGCAACTATGCACCTAGTACAGAAAAGAATAGCATAAAGCCTGCTGATATTTGGATGACTCTCCGACTTCCAACTCGTGTTAATCCCATTAGACCCGCATTTTCGCTGAAAGTGCAAAGCGTGAATAATTAGGACACTGAATTAGCAGAAAGAATAGATAACAAACATCATTTAGAAATTTCCTAAATCATTACACTGAAGCAGTACAGCCATTTCCTGTACCAAACAAACCAGTCATCATAGTCCCTACTCCCTGGAAAGTAAGGAAAAAAAAGGACAAGTGAAGAAACATCCTGAATCAAATAGGGGGATAGATCCTTTCAACTAACACCTTCGGGCTTCGCAGAAAATGAACCTACCTGCCAACCAATGCCACGACTGAGTACTGAAGGAGGGATTGGAGTGGCACTCCCGAATCTAGATGCTGCCATGAATGTACCAGTAGACTGCAAATTAGAAATCTTTTAGGAAGCAGTACTTGAAATAACCAGCACCACAACCATATTTCACCGCAAACTCATACCGAACTAAACAAACAACTGTGTTGATAAAAACTTATTCACATAATTGCACCTCAATAACTGCAACAAAGCAGGCAGCCATCATCGCAAAAACATCGCCAGCGTCAAACGTGGGTCTACCCCATTGGAGAGGATATGGAACCCTTATCCTACATAGAAGTAAAACAAGATGTTACTGAAGGCCATACTGAATAAACAACTAGATAAATCATACGTTTACCATAAACCATCGTATTTCAAATCCGAAATTTTCATCCTAGATGAGTAGACTTTTAAGTTCATGTATATTTATACTTTCACGCTAATCACAAGCAAGAAAAATCACATAAAGATTGGTCAGGACCGATAGCTGCCTGTTGAAATTGCAAATAGATTAGTCTTGATTCTCCATAACAAATGAAATTAAGGAAATCAAGTTTAACAGGTGAATCATGCTCACCAAGGAGCCGCACCAATGAGCCCTGAACGATCAGTACGACAAGTAATTTGTCTTTTTTGAGACGAATCGTTATATACACGAGCTGCAGTCAAAATTTCAGCGTAGACCCATATAATCGCGACACAGAATAGAACTGCAAATCGGTTCACCATTGATGCTCTTGTTTCTAACATATGAGGAAGATACTGTAACAACATTGGTTAACCATAAAAATTAGGACACAAGTACAATGACGCCTAAAGAACAAATACATAAATAAGAAAAAGGTAGGCCATGTCAACCAAGTTCCTCCGTTTACGGCAGGGTCTGGCTTGTAAGACATGGATATAATTTTTATAATTATGATGATTGGTTAAGAGGAATTAATAATTACTGTTATTATTATTATTGATAGTGGTTGATTTGTTAAAAATATTAAAAAAATAAAATTTTGTTATATTTTAATTAATTAATAAATTTATATTTTAATGAATTACATAATAATTAACTAATTAGATATATTTTAATTAATGAAATTTTATTTTAATTAATTATATTGTAATTAACTAATTAGATATATTTTAATTAATTAATTGTATTTTAATTATTCAATTAATTATATTTATTTTAAAATTTTGAAAAAGAAAGAAAATAACTAGTGTCACAGGCGTGACACCTATTGTCACAGGTGTGACAGAGACTGTCATGCCCGTGACACTTGCCCCTGTTAATAAGAAATGAAAGTCATTTCTCTTAAATGTGAAGAGTATGGAATAATATCAAAAATTAGGATATCAAATAACTGTTGATTCAATCATAATAAATAATCAACTAACATTTTTTTGTTCCTTTCCCATTGATTCATTCTCATTCCTTTTAAACAAGTACCTCCTAAGTGAGAGCCAGGATCCTCTGTCCATTTTATCCTGTCCTTATCCTGTCTCATGAATCTCAGTCATTCATTTATGCGGGACTTACATAAATAAATGCGACTCACATAAATGAATGGCTAAGATTTATGGGACAGGATAAAATGGACAGAAGATCTGTCCCCCTAAGTGATTATCTATGTTTTTCTTTTAAATAAAAACAAAAACTTGTATAATTGTTAATATCAATATAGTTATGTTTTATCATAAATAATAATTACATATAAACAAAACTTAAAGATAAATTATTTTTAATAAAATAAATTTATTTTGATTTCTTATATGTTTTATTTTATTAAAATAAATAATTTTGAAAAACTTTTAATTTGTAAATTAACATTTATTTTAAATATATTTTAACTATTAAATAAAATTTTATTTGAAATTTTTATTTTTGAAAGTATTTTAAGTTTAATAATATTTATTAATAATTATTAAGTTAAATTTATTTAATTTAAAATACAAAAATTAAATAAAATTATTAAGTAAAATTAAATTATTCATAATTTATATTAATAATTAATTTAATTAAATAAATATATAATATTAAATTAAATAATTC
>JAOSBL010000212.1:31035892-31052755 GCA_027568915.1 Erythroxylum roraimae
TTTCTCTTTTTATTAATGTATGTCATGTAAAATGGCTCTGTTGTGACTAGGTCAAGTATGATTCATAAACTCATGTGAAGACATTAATAATTACTAAGGACTGCTCGCAATTATATCTGTTGCCATTTTCTAATTCTCTTTCTTTTCAGTTTTCTGTTTGCTCAAGTGAGTGAACTTGGTCAAAAAATGATACCAGCTGTTTATCAAAATTGAAACAGGTATCTTTCCATTTATTGTTGGGGCCAGATGTTTATCCACCTTGATTTTAGAGCTTGTTTACTTTCCATCTTCAAACTTGGGAATCTAATAAGTACGAAGTTAGATGTGTTCATTGAAACATGCATATGCTAGTTGTGCACTTTGACTCTAGTCCAGTTCTGGCAACCAAAGACCAAAGTCTTTATGATCCTTGCTTTCCGTTGTATCCAAAGAAAAAAGGTCTATATGATCTTTAAAATTTTGGGAGTAAAAAGAAGAGCGGCATTTCGAGAATCAAACTTGGGACCTCTCACACCCAAAGCGAGAATCATACCACTAGACCAAATCCCCACTGGTTGGTATTAATGTTGATTAATTTGTGAGTTGCTGCTAAAATTACCCTATGAATCTGTAAAGGTGTCAGATTGCACCTAGATATTGTTTTGTTTGTATTTGCTTGGTTGATAGTTAATATTGTCTATGAGTTATGACATTACAAGCAAAGGGCTGAAGATACACACATTTTTTTTTCTCTAGATCTCTGCTGTTATTATCCTTTCAAGTCACATTTTTAACCTCATAATACTAGTAAAGATAAAGGGAAGTACAAAAATATTAGAGTTTATATCTCTCGTTTTCCTAGACTTGACAAATGATCTCTGGCCTATCAAAATAAGCAAACTGCTAGTTGCCAGAAATTGAATCCTCAATTTTGCAAACATGTTTCGTTGATTTTTTTTCTCATGTTGTGGATCAAAATGAAAACAGCATCATCCTATTTCTGAGATCCTCCAGAAAAGTTATTTGATATTAGCATCCTGTGCTATCTACATGTTGGAATAGGGCTTAGTTAAGTCAGTATAAAGGGCACTGTCTGAATTTTTCTTGATAGCAATATGTACTAATTCTGTTGAATGCTAGTAAAAACATGCATCTTTGTAGACATGGTGCATTTGCATGTGCATGTTATTCTGTTGTCTTTAATCCATTTGCATTTGGCTGTTTATTATTGATGGAGTGATCTCTCATGAAAGTTTCAGTGGTAAGCAAGGTTGACAGAAGGCTCCCTTGGTTTTTCTTCTTCACAATGAAGCTGGACACAGATACGATCCTAGCCTGCTTACCTTGAGGTGAATCCCATCTCCATATTTTACATATGAACGCACTGTTGTTGATCAGATACAACACAAGAGATCTTGCATAGCCAATCTCTTAAATTGTGTATGTATATGTGTGTGTGTGTGTTTCAATGGTCCCATTGGCTTGTTGTCACTTTCTGCAGCTAAGATATATTTTATTAAAAATGTTACATTGGTCCTTGAATTCATTCATTACATATAACTGAACTCATGAAAAAATGATATGTAATCGTTCTGGTGTTGACTTTTGGCAAGAAGACAAGATCGAATAATTTAACTTCAATAGTGCAAATGCCAAACCCGTATGGGCATACACTAGTCATACTGCAGTTCTGGTGTTGACCAGTGATCAAATCATAAAGCCATCATTTTGGCTGAAGTCTTGAAAACAAAATAAGAAATTTGAAATTTAGTGGGGCATTCCGAGAATCGAACTCGGGACCTCTCGCACCCAAAGCGAGAATCATACCACTAGACCAAATGCCCTTTGGTTGAAGCTAATGTCTTCTAATTTTATTTACTCAAATTTCTCCTATTATCCTATCATCTCAAATATTAGTACGTTTTTCAGGACAGATAAAGTGAAGTACTGAAATTTTAGAGCTTATTGGTCCTGATTTGAAGTGCTTGACTAATGATCTCTGATCTATTCAAATATATGCTAACATTTGATCCACAGCTGCGGCTAGAATGATTTGATTCGAGTTTCTTAAAAAAAGATTGAAAGAACTGATTCATCTTACTTACATTGTCCTTTTGACTTTCATTACTAATTAATTTCATGAGTATGTCAGGACCTAACTGATAGATGTTCTTAAGATCATTGCATCGAGTTGTTATATTTTCTATTTTTTCTTGTAGTGAGACTAATTCATTAGGACTCAATTTGTCCTTATTCTCATGAACACTTCTGTTCCCAGAAATCGAATCTTCATGTTATGCAGTGCTAGAGATGATGTCAGTACGTCCACTGCTTATAGCTTAGAAGTTACTCTGTGTTGTCTCAGTTCCTTTGGCATCAGTAGCTGATTCATTGTTATGATAAATTGGACATGTTGTAGATAAAAAAGAAGGCAACATCTTCATATTATGCCACCAGTTGTTTAATAATATAGAAGAACCCTACACTGTCTTGATATTGGACTAGGGGTTAGTTAAGTCCATTATTAGAAGGATGTTTCTGGATACCAATATGTCCTAATTCAGATTGATTGCTCTCTAGACAGAAGAGCTTGTGTATGTTCATCTTCCTTGTTTAATTCATGTCCATTTGGCTGGTTATGGTTTTATTAAGCATAGAGCACCCTAGTTATAGCTGTTATTCATTTTGAAACGCACATGGATCACTCATCTCGTTATTTAACATACTTTCCAGCTCCTCATTGACTTTTGTTATGGAACAAGTGGGTAGTAGCTGCTTGTTGCGGGCCAAAAAGAAGAAGGTAGGTGCGAAATCATAGCAGTAGACCTAATGCCCTTTTGTTGTTGCTGCTCTAAACTTGCAATTTCTTTGAAATGATTTCTTACTGCTCAACATAGTCTCGACTCTGGCTCCTGATGTCTTTCAAATTCTTTGAAACTTATTATGTCTAATCTAAATTCTTGGGGCAGTGGTGCTTGAAATGTGTGCTTGATCCTGGAATCTCTCTTGCTTGTCCATTTTCTTACCAGCAATTCCTACATACTTTATGTTCTCTATTGAAATGTGTGCTTGATCCTGGAATCTTTCGTGCTTGCCCATTTTCTTGCCATCAATTCCTACCTACTTATGTTATTGGTACCGATTCTTGTCAGAGGACCAGCAGTGTCTATGAATTTTCCTGCTTAAATTAGGTCACCCTTTTTCTTCTAAATAAAAACCGTATTTATTGGAAACTTATTTCGGAATTATAAGTAAAATGTTAAATTAATTCAATACTTATTTTATAAAGTTACATATCACGGCTTTTAAAAAATTTATGCTTGTATATTTTAATCGCACATATTTATTAATTAAGAAAAATAATAATTGATTTTTTAAAAATATTAAGAATAATTTAACACACTTTTGATAAAAAAAGTTAAAGAGAAAATTATTTTTATGATTTTCTAAAAGTAAAAAATTATAAAAATAGAAAAACAAGTACAAATGCCTCTCAAGTTATGGTAGAAGTATGCAATAGTCTAGGCATGGGCCAAGAGGTAGAAAAAGACTTGGCCCTCATCATTCGCCAATAGAGGCCAAATGTTGAAAGTAAGGTATTGCCGATCGAACTCCAAGCAATTAGTTGTTTGCTTTTGCCGCGTGTTTCTTGTCAGAAACGGTTGGCAAAAACGCCAGTAAGTTATGCCTTTTTATAGTATTCTTACTCGTAACGCCTTTGTTATTGTCCTAGTTGGTGTAGGTAATCAAATTTGCCTCATTTTTAGAGATCAGGTAATCCATGTCTTAGGTACTTTCGACAGTTCATCTTTTGAAGTTATACGCCACGAGTTCTTTTATACTTGGTTATGAATATTGATAGGTTCTGCAACTTCTTGATGCGCAGAATACACTCATACAAGAACAAGTTTATATGATGTTACCTCCTGGATGTAACATGCACCCTAAAATAGCAAAATCTTTTAGGTACAAGCAAAATAATTCACATCACACTATCTTCTTGAAGCGTAATAAAGAAAAGATCATTATTCTTACTGTTTATATTAATGAGATGATGATAGTAATTAGAAATGACCATAAAGAAAGGAAGATCATCGTGCTCAGGAATTTTAAACGAATCCCCAATTGACTAAAGTATTTCCTAGATTTCAAAGAATCAGGATCAAATAAAGCATTTTTCTGATCCAATAAAAATGTATTTTGGATATGTTTAAGGAAACTGGTATGACAACATATAAAACGATTAGCACTCCTATGGAAAAAAATTTGAAATTGGGTATATATATTGTTAGATTAATTAAGATAGAACATAACCACGTAGATCATGTTAAACAGGATCTTTGCATATGCATACAAAAAACAAAAATCACGTATTTGGATTATTGTTGTAATTTCACCGGTTAAAGAAAGCTTTAATGCAAATCTCCTTATACAGAAAATTCTTTCGTTCTTTGGTTTTTAAATTCAAAACCTTAACTACCTTTGGTAGTTATTTAAAGAATAATGACCATAATACCCCTCATGGGTGTATTTGATTTATTATCTCCCACTCACACATGATGGGTTTTAATCTAATTAAAAAACTTTGCAGTGCTCATACTTGTTCAATAACCGGTGTGACCAACATACAACAAGAGTACATTGTCATATATCTGTTAGAAGTATATGACATCTCAATTACCAAATTGATCCTGGGACTTATGTTTCTTTGAGTAGACATTATATGCTATACCCTAGGTCATATCTGGCATTTGCACTTTCCTTTGATCTCATTTAGTTTCTTGTGTCATGATTGTATTCAAGTTCTCTACTAAAGAGACGATGGCCATCTATGAATACTTTTCATACGAGTCAATGATCTAAATAAATGACCTTCTTCTGCTCTCAATTCTCTTTTGAATTAAATGTAATTTGCTTTCCTAGAATTATTCCATAGGATCGCATCTTGCATGATCTTTTGGCAATAACCTAAAATAGCAAATCTTAAATTCAATTCTCAAGACTAAGATAAGAGTTATAAGGGTATATGATGAGGTTCTTCTCAACCTCAAAGGTCTCACACAATATAAAATGAGATCTTGAGACTTACATTAATTCCTTTTGTGGTCAGTGTTGCACACATGGTACGAGTCATGTGCTATGGTATTTACTCACTTTATTTAACTCGAGCATCTTTCATTCAAGAAATACCATACAGATGATAGTTCAAACATACTCAATGTTTAACTTGAGTTCACTTATCTATTCAAAATCTGTTCAGAACTCACATTTGGCAACATAAGACAGATATAGTGATTAATAAATCACTTTAAACCAATTTCCTTGCGGCATTTATAGTTTAAGTTTCTCGCTCTCAATTATCACCTAGATGATAAATTTTAAACATGCCTCATCTCTAGCGAGCATAAACACTAGAGATAATTTCCCGTGTGAGAGGGCCAATCTCTAATCTGTCTCATATACTTGTGATTCATCCCAAAATATATTTATGCAAAACACATATATTCATGAATCAAATATATGCAATGTATAATCTTCATCATACATTATATTCAAAATATGACATTATAATGAGTGAACATACACAGAGAAATGTTTTCCAGTACATTTCAATATCTACGTAGTCCTAGTGACTTTACATGCCCAATGTATACATCTCTGGAAATTGGCTTTGTCATTGAGTCTGCCATCATATCTCTTGTAAATATATATTTCAGGTTCACTTCTTCTCGTGCAACTATATCTTTCACATAATTATACTTGGTATCTATGTGCTTTGTCTTACAATGAAATTTGGGGTCTTTAGTATAAGCGATTGCAGCTTGACTATCACAGTTGATGGTCACTGGATTAATTTCGCTTTTAGTGACTCCCAGATGCACTAAGAATCGATGAAGCCACACAGTCTCTTGTACTGTAGTTGAGAATGTTATAAATTCAGCTTCTATTGTGGATAATGCAACGCAATATTGTTTCTTACTTTTTCATGATATTGCTCCATAGTTTAGTAAGAATACATATCCTGAGGTAGATTTTCTTTCATCTAAATCTCCTCCCCAGTTTGCATTTGTATACCCTTGTATACGTAGATCATTGCCTTGATAACATAATGCATAGTCCACAGTTCCCTTTAGATACCTCAATATTATTTTTACTGCTTTCCAATGTGCTTGGCCTGGATTTGATTGATATCTGCTCACCATCCTAACAGTGTAACAAATATCTGGTCTTGTACACATCATTTCGTACATAAGACTTCCAACTGCACTAGAATAGGGAACATTCTTCATTTTTTCCGTTCTTGTGGCGTTGACGGGCAATTTCTCTTACCAAGGCCATCGTTTTTAGCAATATGATTATCAATTGGTTTGGAATCTTGCATACGAAATCGTTCAAGAATTCTTTGAATGTACATCGCTTGTGAAAGTGATAACAATCCCTTCGAACGATCTCTTGAAATCTTGACTCCAAGAATATTTACCGCTTCACCCATGTCTTTCATTTCAAATTCAGATGATAACCAATATTTGATTTGCATAAGGAACACACAGTCATTAGAAGCAATCAATATATCATCCACGTATAAAGATAAAATCGTGAATTTATCTTTGGATCTCTTAACATACACACAATGGTCTTCATCGATCATTTGAAAATAATAAGAAATGATTACGTTATGAAAACGAATGTACCATTGTCTTGAAGACTGCTTTTGGCCATAAATTGATTTTAATAACCGACATACCTTATTTTCTTAACCTGCCTTGATGAAACCTTCAGGTTGTTCAATATAGATCTCTTCCTCTAATTCTCTATTGAGAAAAGCAGTTTTTACATTCATTTGGTATAATTCAAGATCTATACTGGCTACTATAGCCAGAATAAGACGAATTGAAGCAAACTTCACAACAGGTGAAAAAGTTTTCTCGTAATCAATTCCCTCCTCTTATGTATATCTTTTTGCTACAAGGCATGCCTTGTATCTTTCAATACTGCCATCAGTCTTTCGCTTGGGTCAATTCTTCCACTTGGGTCCACCATGATGCTTGCATTTCTTGTTCATATCTCCATGTGATCTAAAACTAACTGCATATGCCTCAGAAGACATCTTTGAGGCTTCAAGCGCTCTTCCTCCAAGATGAGATGCCTCGTAGCATCGTCCATTATCTTGATGTTCTCATTATGAGTTAGGTACATCTTCATATGCTCCCAACTCTGAGGCAGTGAACGAATCACAGCTTGTACTTGTTGCTCATCAGAAAGCTCATGACCAACATCACGTAACTCACTTATCATGTTGGACATTTGCCTCAGATGCTTTTGCATTGTATCATCTGGGCTCTTCTTATAAGTATCAAACTTAATTGTAAGTGAACTCACTTTGGTCACTGAAGCACCTCCAAAATGAGCAGCAAATGTGGACTACATGTCCTTTGCAGTTTCGAATTTACGGAACCCTCGCATGATATCATTATCCATGCTACTCAGCAACGTGATGCGAGTTAAAGAGTTCTTCTTTTTCCATAATTTATATGCATCACGGTCCCTCTTATGCTGGGTCGTAGTGCCCTCCTCAGGAACTGCCATGGTTAGGTTTAATGGTTCAAGAGCCTCTTGCTCCTCCAGCACATATTGGATTTTTATATTCCAGATTTCTTAATTGTCACCATTGAGTTTCTCACCCCTATTGAGTTTAACAATAATATTCTTTGAAGCAGTAGCCATTTTTTTGTTTGAAACACTAAGTTTCTACAATAAGAAAGAAATATATATGCATATTAATGTCATATTAATCGTTCATAGAGTAAATAATTCGATCACAATTGCTTATGAATTCAAAAGTCCACTAATGTCTTCAATCATCATTCATACAACAATCAAATCCTAATTACCTTACTCTAGATCAATTCCTATATGATATACATGTAAACATATTACATAAAAATCAAGACTTTGTTATTATAAAACAACATATTGCAATAAATGTGCTATAACTTACGAACAATCTATAGGTAATGAACCCTACGCGGAAATGAGCTCACGAGTTTACGTGACACAGTTCGCGAAGCTCGATGTATAATAGCTCTTACTATTTCCATTGGAAGACCTATAGGATACAAAGTCCTAATCAACTCCCTTCTATGCATCTCTTTAATAAATCACTAACATATTATAAGTCTTCTCGTTAGGCATATTATTCCAGAGTATTCATAACAGTTCTCTTTGAGGTTGAGGTAATATTGCAAGCAAAGTCATGTTCTTTACTTCATCATCCGCATAAGCTGGACAACCTCAAAGCATAACTCTTGCATCATGTTATTAACTGAAATAACATGTTGTGTTAGACCGTCTCCAGGCATTAAACGCATGTTAACTAGTTGTACATACATACTGCCAATATGTCTCTTCTGTGCCTCACATCAAATAAGCTTAGGCGTCTGCTTAATAATAGGCATCTTCCTGAAAAATAATTTTTCAGGAATTAGAAAAGTGCATAAAATAACAAATTATTTTGCCTAACACATAACGAACTTATGCTCACAGTATGGAAATAATTTAATTCTATTAGCAATTTATTGAACTAATCAAATTATGCTATTAATATCTAATCAATTAAAAACTTATTTCTAATCTAATCATATTCAAATTTAGAAACTTATTTCTAATTTAAATTATAATTGAACTAATCAATTTATCTTGGTTTGATTAGAAACTAATTTCTAATGAAACTCCTTTCTAATTTCAACTAAACAAATTAGTTTTTATTTAATTAGAACACATATGTCTAATTTTAGTTCAACAAAATAATACAATTAGAAAACTCATTTATGATTTTGTTGGTTTTAGAAACTTATTTCTAAGTTTATTTTAACTAAACAAATTAGTTTACTTTTATTAGAAAAAACTAATTTCTAATATTTTATATTAATTTGTGTAAATTAGAAAACTTATTTCTAATTCTTTATGTTACATTTAATTTAAAACATATATTAAGGTCTAACCCAACCTCAATGTGGTTATTAACGCCTAAGCCTTTAATCCTAATGAAAGAAACTCATATATTATGGGTCCAAGTCATAGCCCATAAGACATCACATAGACATGACCCATTCATTGTTTGCTAGCCCAAAAGGTTATTATCACTTTGGATCACAAAACTTTAACCCTTTCTATACATATCATTACAACCTAAAACTATCACAAGCTTATTAACATGTTGGATCTCAAAGCCCAAAGCTTTAACCCATTCTATGTTGTTATGACACATATATTAAAAAAAAAACTATAACAAAAAAAGGAACAACCCATTTGTTAAGCCTTTATCTTGTTATAATTATTCATTTGAAAAAACATGTAACTTTTGAGAGGCCATGTGCCTCTTGGTTGTTTTCACGAAGAGAGGTCTTCTTCATCCTCTTCTCCGCGGTTCGTTTTCTCCTCCTATTTTTAAAAATCTTTTTTTGGTTTCTGATGGCAGCGGAACCGCTTCTTTCTTGGAGGACAACTCAAACCTTATTCAGTCGAGTTTTGCTATCTTGGTGTTGCAAAAAAAAATCTAGAGAGAGAAGTAACGAAAGAAAAAAATCATGTATGATATACCCAAATAACTCATGAGCCTATTATGATATAGCAAGAAACATAGCATATCCAAATTCATGATATTCATAGGTATGCATATAATTATTCACAAATAATCAATAGCCAAATTGTAACACAAATTTCGACATCTTGATGATAGCATGCATATATATATAAAATACCTGCTCTAATACCAATGTTAAATTAATTAAGATAGAACATAATCATATATATCATGTTAAACAGGGTCTTTGCATATGCATATAAAAAAAAATCACGTACTTGGATTATTGTTGTAGTTCTACCGGTTAAAGAAAGCTTTATTGCAGATCTCCTTATACATAATTTTTTGTTAAAGGATATCACTTATCTTTTCGTTCTTTGGTTTTTAAATTCAAAATCTTAACTACCTTTGGTAGTTATTTAAAGAATAATGACCATAATATCTCTCATGGGTGTATGTAATTCATTATATATGCTGATCAAGTTCCTGCTAATGACGAACGCTATTAGAATTTAGTTGGAAGATCAATGTATCTTGCACATACTCGGCCTAGTTTATACACTAAGTGTGATTAATCGGTTCTTTCACTCTCCAAGTGATGAACATATAGATGGTGTCATTTGTATCTGATGCTACTTGAAGTAATCCTTTAGAAAAAATTATTGTATTCACAAAAGATTATAGCTTACAAAACGAACCGGAGAGAAGAGGAGGAAGAAGACCTCTCTTCTTGAAAACAATCAAAAGGCATGTGGCCTCTCAAAAGTTACATGTTTGTTAAACGAATAAGTATAACAAGACAAAGCCTTAACCCATTCTAGGTTGTTATGACACATATATCTCAAAAAAAGAATTATAACATAAAAAAAACAACTCATTTGTTAAGCCTTTGTCTTGTTATACTTTTTCGTTTAACAAAAACATGTAACTTTTGAGAGGCCACGTGCCTCTTGGTTGTTTTAAAAAAGAGAGATCTTCTTCCTCCTCTTCTTTGCGGTTCGTTTTCTCCTCCTTTTTTAAAAATCTTTTTTGGCTTTTGATGGCAGCAGAAACTCTTCTTTCTTAGAGGATAACTCAAACCTTATTTGGTCGAGTTTTGCTATCTTGGTGTTGCAAAAAGAAAAAAACTTCTAGAGAGAGAAGTAACAAAAGAAAAAAATCCTATATGATATACCCGAGTAACTAATGAGCCTATTATTATATAGAAAGAGACATAGCATATCCAAATTCATGATATTCATAGATATGCATATAATTATTCACAAATAATCAATAGCCAAATTGTAACATAGATTTTGACATCTTGATGTTAGCATGCATATATATATAAAAATACCTGCTCTGATACTAATGTTAGATTAATTAAGATAAAACATAATCACATAGATCATGTTAAACAAGATCTTTGCATATGCATGCAAAAAAAATCACGTACTTGAATTATTGTTGTTGTTCTACCGGTTAAAGAAAGTTTTAATACAGATCTCCTTATACATAATTTTGTGTTAAAGGATATCACTTTATCTTTTCATTCTTTGGTTTTTAAATTCAAAACCTTAATTGCCTTTGGTAGTTATTTAAAGAATAATGACCATAATACCCTTCATGGGGGTATATGATTCATTATATATGCTGATCAAGTTCCTGCTAACGACGAACGCTATTAGAACTTAGTTGGAAGATCAATGTATCTTGCACATATACTCGGTCTGGTTTATACACTAAGCGTGATTAATCGGTTCTTTCACTCTCCTAGTGAGGAACATATTGATGGTGTCATTTGTATCTGATGCTAAAAAAAATAATTGTATTCACAAAAGATTATAGCTTATATATCAATGAGTATACTGACGTTGATTGAGCTAGGCTAGGTAAAGTGACAACGAACGATCTACATTCAAGTATTTCATGTTTGTAGGTAGAAATCTACCTAAAGAAGTAAAAAAAGGAGGTTATTCTCAGGTCTAAAGCTGAAGCCGAATATAAAAGATTGACTAATGCAATATGTGAACTCCTATAAATCAAAAATCTAATGTAGGAGTTAAATAGTGATATTGTAATAATAAGATAACGTGTGATATTGCTCACAATTTAGTTCAATATGATTGAACCAAACATATTGAGATTAATAGGCCATTTATCAAAGAAAAGTTGAAACCAAAGCTTATTGAATTGTGAAATATTTGATCCGGGGATCAACTTGCAAATGTATTTATTAAGACAATATCAAGCCAAGCGTTCAATCACTATCTAAATAAGATAGATATGAGTGACATTTATACACTAACTTGAGAGGGGATTGTTAATGATTGACATAATTACTTCCAAAATGATACAATAATGTCTTAGAATCCCAATGTGTAAATTATTCCTTGGCTATCTCTACATATAAAGAAGTGATAACTGTTTAGAATAGAGTTCATAGTTGCACATTCTTAAGATTTGTCTTATGTATGTAAATTGTCTGTATATAGGAAACAAGTGTGACATGAGAGATCTCATGCAACTAACAAGTAATAGGCAAAAATCTAAAATTTTAAGGAACGAAATTTGAACAAAAGATATCTCTAACATATCAACAAATTTGAACATGGACGGTTCTGACACCTCTCGCAACCTTATAACTAAAAGTTTTAGTTACCAAGGAATTGGTTAATTGGTGTTCAACAGTTACCGTATGCTCTCCAAGATTCATTAAAATCTCTGACAACCCTTTAGCATTTGTCTTGGTTTCTGTAGTCTGAGAATTCCACTCTCGGAGTAGCTTGTCCACAACATCTCCAGCTGGAGTATTGTTGAAACTCATGTCTGTTAGGGGTGTTTCTTTGAATCCAGCCTGTGCTGGACCCATAAACATGATAATCCCTTTGACAGCAGGATGACTGTAGCCTTCTCTTAGTACCTCTTCCAAATATTTTGCCTGAAAAATTAATGTCAGTTCAAGTTGAGTGTCATCTAAAACGTGAAAAACAGGTTCAGGGATCCCTCGAACCATTATAACTGCAATGTCATCTAAAACACCATATTTTTTAATCTTGCAAGAAACTGAGTCATTAAAGTCAATCGAAATGTAGGTACCTGATCCGGGTCATTAGCAACGCTCACTTCTGTAAACCATAAGGGCAATCCTGTTGAGCCAAAAATGTCCATGACAGATCTCATGTAAGCTAGATTTGGATTTCCAAGCCCAAAGTGACCTTCCAAGCCTATTCCTGCTGATATTCCTTGAATTCCAGGATATGAAAGCATATTCTCAAGTTTCTGCATGTAAGTGACAGGACTCACATTCTCGTCGCCACAATATTCAAGGGTATTATAATCGTTCAAGAACATTGTTGTGCTTGGATCAAGCTGATATGCTCTCAAGTAGAACTCGTTTGAAGCATTAGGTCCCAGTTTATCCTCGTAGAAGCGGAAGTGTACATTCTCGTTAACTACATCCCAGGCAATTAACTGCCCTTTGTATCTTGAAACCACTGAATCGATTCTCTTTGACGCAGCTTTTTGCAGATCATCTGGAGAGAGATCTAAAACCCACTTCTGTTGATACTTCATATCAGCCCAGAAAACGTTGTGACCTCTGACAAGAATGTCGTTTTGCTTGCAGAAGTTTAACATAGAATCTGGAATAGTATAGTTTTCTTGACCTTGTATTGCCTCGTCAAAGTACCACTTCATTTCGTTGGTGAAAGCTGTGTACTTGAATCTTGAAGCGAACCATTTTTGGTAATCTGTATTGTCGAGGATATGATGATTCATAGCACATCCAAAGGGGAAATCTCCCTTGATTTGTTTTGTGGAGACAAAAGCTCCTTCCACAGCAGTTCCATTGTCACAAGTAACCTCAAATCTCACGTCACTCTTCCTTTCCTATGGTTTCAATTTGAGATCATGTTTAGACATTGATCATGGATTTTACCCCGACAACAAAATTAAACTACCTTTTTAACCATGATTTCTTGATGGTATTTCCATTGCTCCCTAGTAAACGCCTGTAACGAGACACTGTCGATCCATATTTCTGTTCTAATGTTTTTGGTCTGAACGAAAATCAAAGAATGTACAATAAGCATACTGGATTCTAACTTTTGAAAGTCACATACGATTTATATGCAAATTACCTCAAATAGAATGTCAACAGGGCTTGAATAATTTGCAGTTACACCACCTTTTAGAAGAGACCAACATCCACTCTTGGCGATAACTTTACCTGCTCGAATCAGGTCCTTGCCATCGATTCTAAAGACGACAGATACATTCTCAATTCCCTCATTGATTTGAATCCAAGCTGGAGATCAAACTCATTCTTATAAAAATTTTGGCAAAAGACTAGTTAGCATTGTGCTAAGTGAATTGGTTCTTAGATCATGATATGAAATTTCAACTGAATTGGTTCTTCGTTCAGGATCCGAAAATAAGATCATAGCTTATAAATTAAGGCAGAATCTTTAGACTTTACAAAGGAAAGCTTGTTACCAGAGAAACTATAAATCTGCCCTTGTTCAAACTGAACATTTTTTGAAACACCATCTAGTGGCCGTGTTCTGTGTTTAGAGATAAGGAACTTGTTGCCATTCTTCGACTTTGCTTCTTCTATTGATGCATTTCCAAACACATTCCACCCATCTAAGCACCGATCAAAATCAGGGTTTTCTATAATCCCTCCTCTATATTGCGCTCTCTTCGGTTCTACCAAGCACTGTTGGATTAAAATTTTGATAACTAATTAACAATATGTCCAAAAACTCGAAAGATTTTTCAGAAAATCTTAGAAGAAGACTAATACAGATGCAGAACTACTGGCCCAGAGAAGTCATGCATTTTTATAGAGATTATACATGGAGATTACAGATTGGAGCGTTCAAATAAATCGGATACATTCCTTGTGCGATTCATCTTGAAGAAAAAATTGAAAAACTTTTGTCTAAAAAGCATGATATCTACGAGACAGAAGCAACATTAAATTGCAAATGTTTATGTGAAATCTGTGAGTGATAAGTTAGCTCTCGCCTTTGAAGTTGCAAAATAGTCGTAGGAGGATAAGGATGCATAAGTTCTATGGCCTGCATCAGTTTGTGAACAAAACAATGGTCATAATTGATGCAGCAGAAAATCCCAAGAACTCCAGTATCAGTAAGATTGTTGTCCAAAGAGGATGGAGAGGTAATACCTGAGCAAGTGAAAGCATGTAAGAATATCAGAAAGCAAATTTCAGTTAATAACTTCATATTTTTCCATAGCAAGGTTTCCCTGGAACAGATACAGCAATGCAAACAAGTATTCAATGCATTTTTAGCAGAAGAAAGGTTGAAAACTAAAGGCGGGCTTACAAAGATAATGTGTACTGAACAGAAAACAAAAAGAATTGCCAATAAAACGATAAAAAGTATAGAAGAATAAGGAAATAACCAATGAGCAAATGAAAAAAATTGAAATAACAATAATAGAACATGGCAGACAGTGGACAGTGTTAGATGGTACCCCTCCACAGTTGTCTCGTGAAACCTATTTTGGAATTATGTAGAAGTGCCTATTTGGAGTTATATAGAACTATAGAAAGTAGCACACTAGCTGTAGCTACAAGATGTATCAACTAAAAGTGCGGCAGAAAGACCAAAGTAACTCCTCAACTCTTGTTTAAGAGACATGAAACAGAATCTCAGAGAGGCATTGTTTATGAGATAGGGTAGACATTTTTGTGAATAAATTGAATTATTGGATGGATTCTACCATTATATTATAAACATGAGTTGTCAGAGATTAGTTGTGAATCACAGATATGTGAAGATTTGGATGATAGAACAGAATAGGCTAGTGTTTGAGAGACAAGGAACAGAAGTTAGGAGGGAAGCTCCATATGAATTCAATCTAAATTCATCCGTATGTATTATAAAATAAATATAAAAAATGAAAACCTGCACAGTTTTAATTCAATTATTTCTGAAGTATTTCTTCCGTCACAACCTTATAGTCTAAAAATTTATATAAAATTTGAAAAGAAAAATATAAAAATGACAGAAGTTTGAAGAAGAAAGAAAAGAATCTATCTGCATTATTGTAGAATTCGAAAATCGAAAGTGAGGCAATTAAAAGTTCTTTGTAAAAAAAGTTCATTGCTCGTACCCTGGAAACCTTCTGCCTAGCTTCTGGCCAGCAAGTTAACCGTGCCAAAACTCGGATATTTTTCTCGCAGAATGTTTCCCCGGAACTTGCGCTGCGTCTGAGTCAGGGGCTTCAGGTGACCCGTACGAATAACCTGGGCCGGTATCTGGGGGTTCCTTTGATCCATGAGAGAGCTAATCGTTGTACTTATCAGTATATTCTTGATACTGCTCAGTCGAAGTTGGCCGGTTGGCGGGCCAAGATGCTGTCTCTTGCTGGACGGGTCACTTTGACCCAGTCGGTCATTTCGGCTTTGCCTATTTTCACGATGCAGACGGTCCGGCTTCCCCGTCAGTTGTGTGATGATCTGGAGTAACTTATGCGTAACTTTATATGGGGGTCTACTGCGGATCACCGCAAGATGCATCTGGTCAAGTGGGCATCCGTGTGTACGCCTAAAGCTGTAGGGGGCCTGGGGATAAAACGTATTCGGGCTACCAACGATGCGCTTCTCACTAAGTTAGGCTGGGCTCTCCTCACTCACCCTGATGCCCTGTGGGTTCAGATCCTTTGGGCCAAGTATCGTCTGGATACTACGACGGTCCCCCTCCGGATATCCCGGCCCGGGGCTTCCTGTATCTGGCGAGGTATCTCGGCTACCTGGCCCATTGTTCGACGGGGTCTCTTTTGGGTTAGGGGTAATGGGCGGCGCATTCTCTTTTGGTTGGACCACTGGTTGGCAGGCTGGGGGCCTCTTATCCACGTAGCCAGTGCTCCGGTCCCGGACAGCCTTCGTTTCGCTACGGTTGCTTCTCTCCTGGACCGTCACGGTGGCTGGCGTTGGCGCGACTTTCAGCAGTTTCTCCCGCCTACAGTCTGTGAGGCTCTCGCCCAGTCGGGATCAACCACTGAGGGGATTGGGGAGGACAGTTTGCGGTGGGAGCCTACCACCCATGGGCGTTTCACGGTGGCGTCGACGTATGAATTACTTGAGGGCAGGCCCCGGGTGCCCAGGCCCAATATTTGGGAGATCATTTGGAAATGGGCTGGCCCTCAGAGGGTTCGGTCGTTCCTGTGGCTTCTGGCCCAGCGTAAACTTTTAACGAACCATCAGCGGGTGGCCCGGCGGATTGCTCTGGATAACAGCTGCTCTTTCTGTGGGCAGGAAGAAACCACGCTTCATGTAGTTCGGGATTGTC
>JAOSBL010000212.1:31081377-31091765 GCA_027568915.1 Erythroxylum roraimae
CAAATGGCCATATGGGAAGTTTTGTAAATGGCATTGGATGATTGGAAAGGGCTTATGCCCTATTTGATTATTGACTTTCGCATTTGATCTTGTGAAAAAAAATGTACTGATTTTCGAGTGATTGAGTGCTTTAGCACGCCACCTTTGCGGGGCACGGACTCGGATATCACCGTCGATGTCGGGTTCGGGTCATTGCGGGAGTGGGGTGCTACACCAAGCAAGCTACTGTAGCTGATTCAGTTACTGAAGCAGAATACATAGCTGCATACGATGCAGCTAAGGAAGCTATTTGGATGAAAAAGTTCTTAACTGAACTTGGTGTGGTTCCTTCGATAAAGGAAGCTAGTTCTTTATTGTGTGACAATACTGGTGCTA
This sequence comes from Erythroxylum roraimae, assembly GCA_027568915.1. Taxonomy (NCBI): domain Eukaryota; kingdom Viridiplantae; phylum Streptophyta; class Magnoliopsida; order Malpighiales; family Erythroxylaceae; genus Erythroxylum; species Erythroxylum roraimae. The sequence goes on from JAOSBL010000212.1 coordinate 31,081,753, forward strand.
TTGCACAAGCTAAGGAGCCAAGGTCAAACCAAAGATCCAAACATGTTTTGTGTAAGTTTCATCTGATTAGAGAAATTGTTGAGCGTGAAGACGTTCAAATTCAAAAGGTTGAAGGAAAGGAGAATACTGCAGATCTCTTCACTAAGGCACTTGGATCAAAGGAGTTTGATAAGCACAAGTGGAAGATAGGATTGAAGTTCATGACTGATTGGGTCTAGGTCAAGTGGGAGTTTGTTGGAATTATGCCCATGACCCAATCGTTATGTAATAGATTGAACATTCTTTGTTTTGTGATTATTAACTTTGTTTAATAACATAGCAAATGATTATATTATCATATTATGTTTATTGTTTTTATTCTAATATGATAAGTCCTTGATTAACTTTTATACACTTGCCATCATAATGGAGATTATGATAATGAGATTCAAGTCTTTAGGGTTTAATCTAAAAGTTTTATTGATCATAGGATCGTCAAATAAGGACTCTAATGATCCGGTTATATCAATATGTATGTAATAGTAACTATTGGATGGATATTTGTAGATCTCATTTACTAAGTTACATATATAGATGATGCATATGGAGATATAATCATTGAACTGACCAAACTGAGAATTCCCAATGGTTAATATTACCCATGAACTGTCAAGTGAGATATTCTCATAAGGATTTAAATGTATATTTTTCCTTTGACCTGAGATCATTATAGTAATCAATAGGACACTTATTATGTTTTGATGTCAGACACCTAGTATGTAAAAATGCTAGTTGAATGATTATTGGATATAATTAAGTACCTATCTGATTAGTGATGAGTCAAGATGAGATCCATCGACTATAGGTAATGAGTTTGAGCTTTACGTTGTCATTGATCTTAATAGTTGTTTCAATACCTTAGCCAGGGCGATTGAATGAGTGAGAAAAGGGAGTTTTTTAAGTCATTCACCAATCATTAATGATCGACATGTAACATAGTTGGTTATCTAATAGGGTTTGACAGTTAAACCATACCTTAGGATAATCCGGAATTGTAATGATGGAAGGTAATAATACATTATCCTTAACCAGGTTCCGTCTTTGTAAGGTTGTTACTTCACACTATCCGATCGTTGAGGAGTGTTATTAGACGCCAACCTTAATTAGTAATTAATTGGATTAATTACTACCGACTTAGTGATGAATTTATATGGTCACACACTTACGAGTGTAATATTTCCTGTTTATGATTATTTAATTTATTATGAGATAATTTATTAAATAATCTATATGACATATTATTATATTTTTTGCCAGCACAGAAAATATAATTAATACTGAAAATTCTCTTGTACAAAGTAAGTGAATAAAATAAAATAGTTTTTATTTTATTTCATTTTATAAATAATAATAATTATTTATTAAAAAAAGCAAACAAAAGGCATCAAATGATAAGCGTTGGTAGTTCTGTTTTTGGTTATACATTTAAAACCAAAAAATGAAATGTTATGTGGTACGTTTTTTCAAGTTTGAAAAAAGAAACGTTAAAACACTTACAAAAGAATGAAGAGTGAATAATATAATACTCTCGTTTTTGTACATGGAAAAAAAGCAAGAGAAAAGAGACAAAATTGTTTTGTTCTATTATTGAAGAAAGAGTTCTTCAAATTTAACCATAGTCATATCAAGTGTTGATAGTAGGACGTATTTCTCGATGTAGAGTGCATAGAGACTTTGTATTTTTGAAGTTCATTGCCGATTAATCCTAAAAAATTCTAGGTATTTATTTTTGCATGTTCTTACTATTAATATGTTCGTTAAACACAATAAATGAATATATGATTGCATTTTTATTTCTACTGCGTATGCGATCCTTTATGTACTTGTTACTATTCTATCAATATCCTATCTTAGTATAATTGCAACTAGGAAAAGTTTAAGAATATATATAAATATAATTTAATATAATCACAATTGCACAATAAGTAATCTCGTCTTTTCTCTTAAGCATTAAAAATTAAAAATTTTATAAAAATAAATAATAATTTTATTGAATAAATTAATAATATTATATGTAAATTGGTATCAACCAATTAGTTGTAAGGAGACAAACTAACATTATATAGTCCATTATTAACTAGCTTTTGAAGTTATTAAGAGTGATTTTTAATGGATCTAGTTTCCTTTCTTCCATTGCCTTCAATATGCAGCAATTATGGGATCAATAGCCAAGTAAGTGACACCAAAACAACGAAGTAGTCTTTATATGCTACTTTTTTTTTTCTTTTTACGTAGCTCAATTTTTATTCCATCATTGCATAAAATAGTTATATAACTTAAAATCATGGTACAAATATAACATTTTTAAAGTAAAAATATTTCTCAAATGAATATAACATAATTACATTCCATCAATTTCTAATTTCCTTTTAAATATTCAAATTTTGAGAATTAAGATATGAAAATGGTGGGTTTTTTTTGAAAATGAAGTACAACAAGAAATCTCACCATCACAAAATAAAAAATATGGTTGGAAAATCAAGATGGGATCACATCCCATACACAACAAAATACTATTTTTAATAATTTCATAAAACTAATTAATTTAAATTATAACATAACTGACATATAAACATAATAAAGTGTGAATAAAAATTGTTTCTTATTATCAATGTTGATTTTTTTTATGTAGCTCCCCTTAAATCTACAAGTTATATGAAAAACAACGTAATAGCATAATTGTTTAGCCTCTAACAACATTCATATGAACGAATTAACGGAACTTTACAAGTAGTATAGAGAGGGGTAAGTCAAGAGTGCTAGCTCATGTAAAGATTAATCCTATTTATAATATGATATGGATTTTTTAATATTTTAATTTTAATTAAACTTTTAATTAGGATTAGATAAAATATCAATTATGTTCAAATAAGATTCAATATAAAAATATTGGTCTTTATTTATCCAATATCTTATATTTGACCTTAATCAAACGTTACAATCAAGCTTAACTTGATTAAATTATCTTTTCTCTCTTCAACCATCCTTGATCTATTACCTATCACGTTTATAAATGTATCGACAATAAATTTAAATTATAAATTAAAAGTCTTTAATTTTAAATTCTATAATTAAATAATTTATATCTATAAATCGATATTAGAATATAATAACACATTATATCACTTAAATATTACAAAAGATAAAGTAGTTTTGACTAATCTTTTTGTGTATGATTTTTTCATATAACTCAATCATTTCATCTAAAACATTTCTATTAACTATGGAGTGTAGAATTAATGTCTATTCTATTTGAGTTCAATCATATTAGTTCTTCATAATTAGTAACTAATTCTTTTATTGACATTTGAAAACTATTTTCATGTTGTTATTTTACCTTAGCCAAGGTTTTTCAAATTAATACTAATCGAGAATAACAAAATATTCTCTCTAATCACTTTAGGAATATGAATCTTATATAATCATTCACCTACCTTTATATAATTCATGATATATCTAAATTTTACCAATTGAGCTACCCTAGACTATAACTTCTCTCTCTCTCTTTTTTAATCTTTGAGAACATTTCTCAAACCTAAACTATAACCAAGAAATTTAGTCCACTACTTAGTATCAACTATATTAAAACAAAGAAAATAATACTCAAAATAATGCAAATATAAGGAAAGAAAGTAATTAATTAAATGTCATAAAAACCTAATAAAAATTAAGACTTCAGTTATTTACTTAGTTACTCCCTCTATTTTATTTGAAATAATAACTCTTATTACTATTTTGAAAATATTCCTCTAATCTCTTTAGTGGGCTAAGATTCCATTTAAATTAGTCGTCTTGAGCCTGGGAAACTAACTAATGAAACTTAAATTAAGTAGACAAAATCCTTATCAATACATCTCATATGACTCCCAATTCTATCAAGTGAAAACTCCTTATCAAAACATATCTTATATATTATTATTAAATCTTACACTAAATTCATATGATCATAATGTTGTACATCAAAATGATACAAATTTAGTTAACAGAAAGTCATTGGTATAAGTCTAAACATATTCGAATTAAAACAATCTTAAGTTTGTTCAACAAGGCCAACAATAAACATAACTCTAATTTATTCTTATAACAATAGAAGACAACATTCATATTCTAAACATGAACTTAATATTTGAATGAGGATTTAATTTTTGAATGGTCTCATTAAACATAAATTATATATGAAAAATCATATATATAAGCATGTAATTTAATATACATAAAATATACAATATATATAAGAAATAAAAATAATCAAATTACATACATAAAAATATCAAAAATTATGTCATTCTAGATATTTTTAAAATTTAAAAATAATTATATAATGTAAAAATGAGCACCAAGAATTAAGATGTATAAAATGTCTAGTGCAAGCTTATCTCATCCCTATAGTTGCTAGTAAAATATCTTCATTGTTATTTGCATCATAACCCATCACTGGTAATTGTCGCTATATACAACTATCTAATTTTATATTCAGAGTGATGAGGGTCTTTCATTATTCAACATTAACAAGAAGCAAGTAGCATCTAGTGTTCTTTAAAATCCATAAGCTACAAGTGATATAAATTTAATGAGTTACTAGATGTAGCTTGATATTTCTACGAAGTTCCTTTAACAAGATTTCTAATTATGTGTTCTAGTTATAAAAGATTCTATGGTTGCATTTCATCCAAAGTCTATAAACAACATAACTTAAGGAGATTTTAAATATGAACTTATCTCTTGGACTTTAGTATAACATTGGCAGCAGCATTCCTTTACAATATTCCAATTTGCCTTTGGAGGAGTAAGGTTACTTAGATGAAGGATATATATCCATATGTTTTTATAAATTGTCACTAAAAAATTAAGTGATCTTAACTTTCATCCTTATGATTGCACAAAACATATTGGGATGGAATGTTGAGGAATTTGATCAGTTTTTTAAGAGTGTTTAGTTTCCCTTTAAATGCAAGCTATAAACATAAATTAGCCAAAATATATGCATGCTTGAACTACAAAATTTTTGACCAAAGGACCTTATGAGCTTGAGTTCTTAGTAGGTTTTTACAAGAGTCATTTATGTTATTGCCTAAAGGTTTTTTTTTTAATTACAATGAATGTTAGTCCCCTTATTAGTTATCAAGTTCATTCCCAAGATGTGGTTAAGTCGTGGAGAGCTAGGCAATAATTGTAGGTGTTGATTTGTTTGTTTAAGTGCCTCTTTCACAGTGCTATTATAAGGGATGACATTCCTCAAAGGAATTAGCTCTATAGAGTTAGTAAATGGGCTAAATGAGACCAATTACCATGCCAAAAAGTTATGTTTACACTATTACCAACTTTTCTTTTAATTGCATCCTTACATTCCCCTCAACATAAGGATGTTGAACGTAATCCATGAAGCGCTTGCTTTAGGTTGAATATTCCATATGTTTTCATTACTCAAGTAATAAGCATGTATTGATTGTACCTAAAGTTCTTGCTTATCACTTAGTATCCCCCATAATCTCTTTATCATGAATAATTAATTTGTGAGTTTCAATGCTTTGATTCCTAAACCTCCTTGTTCCCGGGGTAAGCATATTTTAACCCATTTAACCTTTTCTATAGCTCTTTTGTAGAGTCTCCTAACTATAAGAAATTATTAAGAAGCTTCTCCACAACTTTGCTAATGTTATTAGCAAATTAAATATAAGAGGACTAAAAAATATATACTCTATTAAAACTAAAATTATGGTATAAGCTCTTCTAATTAGTGTGAGGTTTTTATTACACAAATTGGCCTCTGAATCTTGTCTAATAAGGGTTAGAACTCTCTATAAGAAGGTCTCTTGGAGGATATAGGAATCCTGAGATATGTGAGTAGAGGGCATTAAGTTTAAGGTCTGTGATAATTAAAAACCAAACAACATTTTGAAGAGCACATGATAAGATATATATGTAACTTTTTTCTCTATTTATAGATAGTCTATAAAGTAATCTCAAAGATTGTAGAGTTGATTTTGAGAACGCTCATAAAATTAACTTCATCATTAAAATAATATCAGATCATTGAAAAAAGCTAAACTGATGGGGTTTATTATTTTGCATAATGAATGGAACGTAAAGTGCCTATCTTAAGAAATGATCTACCTTATGAGTCTAGTAAACACTTCCATCACCAAGGGAAATAAATAAAGAGAAATTACATCTGTTTACATTAGTCCCCAGGTCTTTCAAAGAGATTAGTTGGATCACCATTAACAATGACACTATAAGAAACCATAGTGAAGCATTACTCAGTATGTCTAATAAACATTTGAGGAAAGCCAAAGGTTCTTAAGGTGTCGAAGATGGAATTCCAACTTATTAAATCAAAGGCTTTCTAGATATGTATTTTGATGGAACAATTCTTGCTTACATGTTTTTTATTATAACTCTTAAAATGTGCTTATACAAGCACGATATTACTACACAATACATCTTCCTTTAATGAATGCACACCTTGAAGCATTAATATAAGTATGGAGGATGTGTTTTTATCCTATTTTCAATAATCTACTTTAAATTTAAGTTAGGTGAATGCTTATTTTTTTCTTTTTCAACATCCATCTATTGCTAAAGAATTTAAGTGTAGCTTTTGTTACTATCTTCTTAGCGACTTGTTAAATCTTTTGAAAGAATAATTCATTGAATCCATTCAAACTTTATTCCTTTGAAGGATTAAGAAAGAATAAGACTGCCTCAACTTATTATTCAATTACTAGTCTAAGTAATATATACTACTGATTGATATGTTCTTTAATAATTAATTTAAAGATACAAATTAAGGAATTCCCTTCAACTAAAGTACCTAAGATTTAGAGAAATAGGAGAAGGCTTCTCAAAGTAGATCCTCCTGTAAGATAGCAATTGGATTAGTTTCATGTGCTAATGAAACAAATATTTGAGTTCTTTCTAGATAATAAGGATTTGTGAAAGAAGTTGGAATTTCCATCCTCATTCTTTAACCATAATACTTTTTATCTTTACTGAATAATGGAATTATTGATGAATAAAGCTTGTTCATAATCCTACAAATCTTCCTTTCATTATGTTAAAGCTAAGGATCAATTGGCAACTAATAAATTTGAGATTATATTGAGTTTAATTTCTCCAAGGTATCTCTCAATAACTTTTGAGTGCTCTTGAATTTATTTATGTTAAAGGCTTTCAATTCCTCCTTCACTGAGTTGAGATTCCTAATGTATATAAAGGACTTTATTCCCTTGAACCTCCGTATTAATGCCTCTCAAAATTATTCATAAAATCCCTCTACTTTAATTAACTAGTTGTTGAATCTAAAAATTAACCTTTTAGGGATTTTGATGAACAAGTCTTGAATCACAATTGCTCTATAGTTTGAGGAGTGTCATTGAAGCAAGCTTTTCTTGTAAGAAAAGTGGATAACCAGTCATATTTTATAAGAGCTTAATTAATCTTCTTTCTGATAAATTAATTCCCTTTTTTATTGGATTATGCACAGAAATTCCCAATCGTTTTTAGATTTGTCATTTGGATTTTGGCTGCAGATTACCTCAAATCATATGTATGATTTCTCAAGTTGGAGTTACCCTCTACCACATATGAATGTATCATGCTATTAAAGTCTCCAAGTAAGATCTGTACAACTTTTAAGCCAGTTCTAATTTCCATAATTTTGTTCCATAATGATGTTCTTTGAAAACTTAGATTATAGACATATGTAAATATTATATACAACTTGACCATTTCTTATTTTAGCCTTGCAAAAAGTGTACCATCTGGTTTGTGATTGATGTATTCAGGATCTGCATTTTAATAGCATTAAAGAGTAAAATGAACCTACCAATAGAACTTCCTATTGGCCTTTCATAAACTTTAATTTCTTACCATTTATATCTTTTAACTTTGTTTGTAAAAGCTCTACCATATAAGAGTTATTATTAGTGATAAAATTACTAAGAGCTAGTTGTTTAGAGGGACAATTGATCCCTTTTACGCAATAATCTTCATTATTAAAGAATATGGTTAGCACCCTCTCTCTTTCTTTTAGATCTCCTCCTTTCATCTTTTTTAAAATCTTGTATTGACCCAGAAGTAGATGCTTCACTAGTTTTGGGGTTTAGAGCTACACTTCTTGATTAAGTATAGGGAGAGGCAATATCTTTACGGAGTTAGGGGAATCATCTAAATTTTAATTATAACCCTGCTCTGATTCTTTTGAAGGCTTATTCAGTAAGCTCAAGTTATTAATAACTTTTGGAAGTTCCTTTGGGTTATCTGTCTCTTCTTGCTTAAGTTTATCCTCCTTTGTAATTGCTTCATTATTTAATTATATATAAGCATCATTCTTACTATCCTTCTCTATTACCGAGTCAGGGTTTTATTATTTAAGATTTGCAATGATTCTTAATAGTCTCCTTTAGTGAATTTCCTTCCTCTAAGCCTGCATTTCTCCTTATTATTTAGTTATTCTAATCTCTAGGAGTAAGTTACTATAACTACATCCTCAAGTAGCTAATCTTTCTCTCTTATTTGAATAAGAGGAATGGTTTAATCTTCCACTCCTATTTGCATAAGAGGAATGGTATCAGGTGCTTGATTTTTTAATCCACTAAAACATATACCCTAACATAGTTAATCCTCTTAGTTATTGTTGTGTATTCATTAAGGTAGATATGAACTCCCAGATAATTTAATTTAGATGATTAATGAATTTTTGTGGATTTTTCAGTTTTGGGTGATCAATTGGGTTTCAAAAACCCAACTATTTTGAAAATTTTCAATATAGATCATCAGATTATTTCTGATTGGTGGCATAAGGGATATATCAAACATCTAGTTTTCAAGTTTGCAACAATTTGCAATTTTAATTTCAAAGCTAATATCAATAACAATCAAACATATACAGTAACTAAGTTATAAAATTAAAGAAGGTTTGGATACCACCTTTGAAAAATTAGGACGAGATCACATCTCGTGCATAACTGAAAAAATAAAAGTTGCTAATAATTTTTTGAAAGCAAAAATCATTTCAATCTATAATATAATTAATCTATAAATATAATGAAGCATAAATTAGAAATTATACCTTATTATAAATCTTAATTTCTTTTCTTGCAACTCCCTTCGAATCCACATATTAAGTGAAAATCCATAGTCAAACAAGCGTTCGACTTATACTAATATCTATACGAATGAATTGAGAAAACTCTATAAGTGGTATATAGAGGGGTAAGCTAGGAGTGCTAGCTCTCTTATAGAGCTTATGTCTCTTTATAATAAGATTTGAACCTTTTAGTAATTGAATTATAATTATAATTTTATGAGAAATTAAAATTCATTAAAGAATTAAGGGTTTAACATATAGAAGAGGTATGCCACGTGCAATAAGACCCCTTAATACACTGTAGCATTTAGGCTAAGTATTGTCGTTTTACAATTAGGGTATAACTAATTGTTCCTTTCTCAAAGACTACAGAAGCTTCTCGATTCGGGTAGGTGAGAGGTGAAGCTCTAATGGCGAGGATAGCAACATGATTTTCCAGTTTTTCTTCTTCTTCTTTCTCCGCACACGATGGATCTCATCTCAGGTAAATCTCAGCTTCAGAAACACAATGATTCTTTGTGTTTTAGGGCATAATGTATCCTTGGTTCCCGACTCTTCAGACATGGCTTACCAATCTTAGGACTCGAATCTGCAGTGAAGGACAGAGGAATCTCACTCAGGTAAGCATCTCAAATTGGTTTGGCTCTTTTTTGTTGTTGTTTGAACTCATACAGTGACTCTTCAATTTGATAGGAGGGACTGAGGAGTTCCTTTAACCAAGATTGAGGAGGGAGCTATTACTGAAAAGGACTCTAGATTAGCAGCACATAATCTAGAGATTTTTGCCCAAATTTCTTTAGAGAAATCACACTCAAAGAAAAGTTTGTCTCTAGATTCTTTCCTTAGATTACATAGAATACATGTCTTTGAGGAAGGTTGAAAT
>JAOSBL010000212.1:31091865-31104238 GCA_027568915.1 Erythroxylum roraimae
GGGGGAGGAGGGTGTAGCATGTAGGTTAGCAGTTTTTAGAGAAGAAGATAATAGAGGAAAATCCGTCTCCATTTTATAAGGAACCCTAATCTGTTGATATTTGAATGCAGGTCATCCAATGGAGGAGCAATTGGAAAGAGGCCAAGAGTAGGTTTTCGAAATGAAGGGAGGTGGGTGTTTTGTGAAATAGTAAAGGTAGCGGGGAAAAAACAACAATGACTAGGGTATTCAAATGAAAGAAAGAGGAGTTCAATTCTGGGTTAGGATTTGGTGGGTGGAAAGAGGTTTGGGAGAAGATAGAGTTTCTATGAAGCTCAGTTCATTAAAAGAATGAGCAGAAAAAATAGCAAAAAGACAGGTATTTAGATTTGAGAAGGAAGGAATAGAGGACTGAGATAGGGTTTGGTGGATGGAAGGGTGGGTTAAAGAGAAGCTAGAGTTTCTCTTTCATCTTTTATAATTATAATTTTAGTTAACTTTATTAGAATTATAACTAATCCTAATTATATATCAATTGTGTTCAAATAAGATCCAAATTTTAATATTGGTCCTTGTTATCAAATATTTTATATTTGACTTTAGAGTTTTTTAAACTTTACAATTAATTCCAACTTGATTAAAACTCATTTTGTTATCGTGCCTATTAGGATTTAGGATTAGATAACGTGTACTATTCTTCTATTATATTAATGTCCAATCTTAATATATGGTAACGATTAAGAATAATTTAGGGATAATATTTAAATTAAATATGAATATAATAATTTTAATCTTATTAAAATTTTATTTGTAAAGTATATTTATCATGCAAACTTATTTTATGTGTTAATTAATTAAACATAAGATAAATAATGCATTTAATTAATTATGTCACGTATATACTGCCAATTGATTGGCGGTAGAGTATAAATCAACAAATATTATATCAAAATTTAAATAAAAACACTCTATCATATTAAAATTGGCATCGAATCAAAAGAAAAAATAGAGAAAATTATGAAAAATGAAAAAAGAAGATGACATACATAACACGGGGTAATATTAATCCACTAGGTAAGTTGGAGAAGCAACGTAATCTCAGAAGCATGATTTGGAGCCACTTTAAGACTTCGAGGGAACATTGAAGAACTGGATGAAGTAGTGGAATGGTCGATTATTTGGACGTGATAGTCTCCATGAAAAAGGGAGATCTCGAAGAAACCATCGGCGTCTGTAGTACCAAGCAAAGGCTTCATAGCTCCCCACTCGTGAAACAGGCTGTCAACTATATCACCAGTAGGCAAGTTCCTGAAATTGTTATCAGTTAAGCACATCCTGTAACACCCCTTTGGATCCCATGCTGCCCATATTACTATTCCACAGACTTTTGGGTGAGAGTATGCCTCCCTTAGAATTTGCTCCAAGTATCTTGCCTGCACTGCATGCAATGTTAATCAAAGCTTTCAAAGCCATCAAACAGTCCATGCAATTTAAGAATAAAAATATACATTCAGATTATCCGATTTAAGAATAAAAGCCATTCTTACTTCATAAATTATTTAGACTAATGGAAAGAATTCTACGAGAATAAATATGTTATCTGATAGAAATAAAAGTAATTATGTAATTACCTGATTGGGGCTGCTCTGAACATCAACCTCTGTCAGCCAAATAGGCAAATTAGCAGCAGCAAGTGTATCAATTGAAGCTCTCATGTAAGGAAGGTTTGGAACATCGAAATGCGACTCTAACCCAATCCCCATATGCAAATTCCTGTTACAAGGAAAACTTTTGATAACTCTTAACATCTGAAGGTACCTGGCTGGTGAAGACAAAGGATCTCTATTGTCTTCAATGGTATTGAACTCGTTCATAAACATTGTGGACTTTCTATCGATCGCATGAGCCAAGCAGTAGAAAATAGATGAAGCCCAAGATCCTATCTTGCTTTCAAGGAGATTAAAATGTAGATTTTCGTTGATAACGTCCCATGCAATAACTTCCTCTTTGTACCTTGACATGATAGAGTATACTCTGCTTTTTGCAGCCTTATAAATTTCAGATGGAGAGAGTGACTGGAGCCAACTAGGTTGGTATCTAGGATCATCCCAAAAAACATTGTGGCCGCGAACTTCTATGTTGTGCTGCTGAGCAAACTTAAGCATCGCGTCTGCGATAGAGTAGTCAACGTGTCCCCTTGAGGGTTCGTTGCTGTACCACTTCATTTCGTTCTCGAAGGTTGTAACTGTGAAGGGATTGGAAGTGAACCAATTTTGGTAGGCAGTGTTGGAGAGGATGTTCTTGTTTATGGCACATCCAAATGGGAACCCTGGTCTGTTTTGTTTGATTGAAATGGTTGCATTTGGTAGCGGATTTCCTTGTTTATCAACTGCCTGGATCCTGACCTTGGCCTTTCTTGCCTGTCAAGGGACTTGCCATCAGGATATGTAAGCAAGTTATATAGCTGACCGATCGATGAAAATTTCGTACCTCCTCAGTGCTTTGTTCTTGATGAGATTTCCATTGCTTTTCATTGAACGGTTGTAAAGAAACGCTGTCCACCCATATGTCAACTGGTGTTTTTGCTCTATATAGAAGATAAAAAATATATGCTTGTATTAAAAGCCTGAAATGGAATATAGCTCGGAGAATGTTATGCTTTGAACTATAATTAACAAAAGAAAAAGCCCTCAAAACTCAAAAGGGTTTACTCAAAATAGAGATCAACAGGCCCTGATTCATCTGCAGTGAAACCACCTTTGAGCATAGACCAACACTTGGACTCGGCGATCACAGCCCCAGCATATTTGAAACCGTTAGTTGTTTTGAAAATAGCTGTTACATGACCACTTCCTTGGCTCAACTGAATCCATGCTGTTCTAAGACAAAGTCATAGGTTCTCTTGTGAAAATTAATAAGTAACTTGGAACTAAAGTTATGTCCTTTCTTTGGCGATTATGTGCATGCGCTCTGCGTCAATATATGTCAACAAGCCAATGTAAGAAGCTGAATCAATGAAAAAGAAAAAAGTACCAGAAAAGGTGTAGTGTCTATTCTTTCTCAGGTAGACATTCTGTGAGACACTATCATATGATTGATTTCTGCCATGGGCTACAATGAATTTATTGCCATTCAATTCCCTATGCTCTATTTTGGGAGCTCCAAACGTTGTCCATCCCGTCAGCCCATAGTTCAACTCTGGGTTCACTATTATTCCTCCGCCGTACTGCGGTTTGAATGGACTTCGTAGGCACTGAAAATTTTCAGAAACTTAAATTATGCAAAGATCATCGACCTAAGTTCTCATTGGAAATGTGTTTGTGTTTATTTCCTGTGACTTAAGCATGCAACTTTAACAAACCATAAAGACGCTAGTGGAAAACTTGCCTCAACAGTAGCGGTATAGTCGTAGGACAATGCATTAGCCTCCAAACCTCCAAACCTGCAAATAAATGAGAATATCGAACCTGTTAGAAGAAGAAACCACGACAGGCGTAGTAGACGCATGTCTCTAGCTCTCTCCAGTTTCTCCACAGAATCCTGAAATCCAAGTGTTCATGGAATCAGAAGCCATGCACGCATCCTTGGGAAGTGCTTCGAAACACATAAACTACGCGTATGCCTTATGATATTATATGCTCCAGATAGCCATGTTTATGAAGGAAAATAGTACAGAAAGCCATAATACATTTACCAAGGGAAAGAGAAAGGGTTGAGATCTTGTAGAAGACACTGACACCACAGTGATTTGGAAGGAAACATATCAATCGCATTTATAGTGAGCGATATACATTGATTGGGTATATTTGGCATTAACGTATATGTAATCATAGAGATTTGTGCTTGTGTATATGTGGAAATTGGAATAGATCTTATCTCTACGTAAAACCCCCCAAGTTAAGCATCATAAATTTCGTCGTCTTCATCAAGTAAACACTGATAAGTTTGGGCCATCTACATTAGACGTAAATACTAATAATAATATATGGTAAGAAATTTCGCATTATACTCTCAAGAATATATAGAGATGTGTGAGTCCATACATCCGTAAAAGGGAAGGCTTCATACGATATTAATACACCCTACCAGGTAAACAAATGACTTTTCTCTTATAAACTAAGAAAGAGTACACAAGTAAAGCCCCATACACACTAAAGCTACTTGTTTTTCTTTTCTTTCTTGGAGCAAAGAAACAAAATCAGTTGAAAAGAAATCTAAACACGCATTAAGAGAACAGGGATACGTTAGATTCCAAGTTTTCAACCTAACAAACTCTCCAGAACCTGAGGTGATATTTTCAGACTTATGCGACCACATAGTCATAAGTTTGCGAACCAATTTGCACACATATCATCTCCCTTAAAGCGTGGAAAATCTGCACTTCCGAAGCTCTTGCCATTACGACAAATAAGTGACATAAGTTCCTCCTGACTCCAATCCCGCCACAAGAATCATATCCTCCATAGTTCTGTACAAAGTAATGAACAGTGCCTATTTTCCACACAAAGGCCACTCTTATCATTAATTTTATAGGGAAGTGATTAATTTCTTCTTACTGTCACCCCACTAAAATTTTCGAAGCAAATTTGAAAATTTAAAAAAAAACTAAAGCTTTATAATTGGGCACTTATCTATAACCATTTTGTCAGATCAGGACAAGTTCGAACTCACGATACATGGGCAGATCGTATGTTGTACATTTTTTATAGTTCAAAGTCCGAGCTTATACGTGCCTTATAGAGGGTTTCCAGCCCTTTTGCTTGGAGGAAATTGCACAGTGATTTTAGTCTTTTTTGTTATATATAGACAGAATTTCCCTTGAAAGAGAGGACTATAGTAGTAGGACCCCGTGCATATATGAAGAACACACACTTCAGGCAAATTTGCAACCCTGTCAGTCAATATCATATAGAAACACCAAGCACAGACGTCGGAGTTTTCGAGCCGACAGTTTCTCTAGATCTTAAGTTTAAACGATTTTCTTCTACACCTAGAAATACGTATCACTAGTAAATCTGTACAAGTTTTGAATTCATTAAAAATTTGTATAGACTTCTAGCAACTTACAACTCCTTGTAAAACTGTTTCGTGGTGACGAACAAAAAGGCTAGCCAATGGACTCTGTAAGGAGAAGAATTACTCTGCCAAGTGTTGAACAAGTTGGGAACAATCAGCAATTTTAGAATGAACACAAAAATTCTGATACCTTCGTTTAAAACCATTTTTTCGTTGAGAACTCAGAATGGATCTTTTCCATTAGATGAATGAACACAAAAATTAAAAAGAAACAATAAAAGCCATAAAACCTGCATAAAGCTTGAATGGTACGAGTAAAGCTTCTTTGCACTTCAAAGACTTTTGGGAGTTTGTTAGCAATTTTCATTAAGGGAACCAGCGGGCTTGTTCATATACCTTGTGATAACATCATATGAACAATTGGAGGATACTGTTATTGTTGCACTAATACTTACAACCTCTGCAACAAGTTTAAAAAGATCAGTAAAGCAGAAAGAAATAAAACTTGAATTGAGAAAACAAAGCACAGGATAGACCCAATACTGCTACTACTGAACAAGCAATTACACTTTCCTCCTCACAAACTGTAAAGCTAAGCTAAGCTAAGCTCAATCCGATATGGAGTACAGATAGTTGGGTACTAGCTAATTAATCAATCAATTAATGTACAACCAAAAGGCCTTTCAAGTAGCCGGAAGTCAAATTTTGGAAGCCTGTAGTTTCCTCCATTGCCTTCAAAGTGGAGTAACGAAGGGATTGATGGTGCCAAGTAAGTGATACCAAAGCATACTTATGCCTCAAGATAACCTTTTGCCTCCAAGTAACATATCACTTTTTCAGCCATTTCGTACGGGGAAGCACAGTCTCCTACTTTGCATTTCAGTACAATCTACAAAAGCATCAGATGAAGAGAATGGAAACTAGTTGAAAGCCTAGACGAAAAGTAACTCCAAAGTTGAAATGTTGAATAGTCATAACAATAACAGCAAAATTACATTCAGATCGATTGTCATCAAAAGTTAAGCAGATGCACTCAATATTTCCTTCTTCAAACCTAGTCCACAAAAATCTATTGACGCAAAAGAATTTGAAGTTTATAAAAAATAAAAAGAGATGAAGTTATTCAATTACAAACTTTAATTTGGTAGAATAAGATTGAGAATTGAATTGACAATAAAAACTGAAATTTAAATTACTTTAAAATTCTTTATTAGGTTAGGAAATAGTAATAAATTAAATATGTTATTCTAGTTTTAAATATAATGTCCTAGTTGTTTAGGAATTAAACTTATAGAACCTTTATTACAATATACTTTAAATCTTTTAGGAACCTTTCTTATAAGAATATAGATTTTAAAAACTTCTCTATACATATGTGTGTACTCAGCCTTTAAATAACAATTAACAACATATCATGAATTTTCTTCTACAATTTTGAGTTTTTAACAAAAAGATGTGATAATTTCTTTTAGGAGTAATTCTTAAATCCCATGAGTGATTCCTAATATTTTCTACCTTCATTATTTGTTTTCCTCACTATATTCTAACAATTCTAACCTAAAGTTCTAGCAACTAAAACCCTAAATTCTACTCATATTAAACCTAAATTCCAGTCATATAAAACCCTAAATTTTAATCTAAAATTTTCAACAATCAAACCTTAAAGACCCAATTATACCAAATATGAAATTTCAACATTACAAGTTGAAATTCAGACCTGAAACTTGATATTCCAATAGCCTAATATTAGTCGTATTTCCTAAATTTTGTGAGTTTAGCTACTAGTTAATATTTTTCTATTTGTCCTACATCAATTTAATATTGGAGGTTTGGTTCACAATGGCGATATGTAGTGGGAGGGCATATAGAAAAATATTTAGCGACCAAAAGTGAGATGAAATACTTATGAGAGTTATAGAGAGCTTGGACTTTAATGACCCTCGATCACAAGATGCTCCAAGAACTAGTCCGAAAAACAACATCAGATAACAAATTACACTGGATGTTGAGGCTCGAGAAACTGAAATCCAAGATGAAGAGGCTGAAACTAATCAACAACACACAACACAAGGGTAAATCTTTATTGAAAAATCATGCACTTTGATTCCTTAAATTTAACAGGCATTACCTCAAACAAAGTGTTTGTTATGGGTGGTGAAACTATTGACACTTCTCCTTCAACTCATTAATTAAAAATCTTCAAGCCTACATGTAGAAGGTGCTCAAATACTTAATGACGTAGAGAGTTTGGCAATTGAAGATGATCATGACATGGAGAGTTTGACAGTGGGGAATGATGAAAGGATTAAAGTTGAAAAACATAACGAAGTGGATTCTTTGGCGAACCTTAAAGTTGAAACAAACTTAAACAAGTTGAAATGCTTGAACAAGAGGTTCACGCACCTGAACAACAGGTTGAAACCTGAATAACAAATCAAAACACAAGACTAACAGACTAAAACAATAGGGCAACAGGTTGAAAGAATAGGATAGTAAGCTAAATAATGGAATAGGGAGGTGATGAAGGTGAAGTAAACTTGAATGAAGATGTGAAATTAACACAACATATGAATAAAGGGGAAGCTGCGAGTGCACTTGCAAAGTCAAAATTCAATAATGACAGAAAGTTAAATGATTTGATTACAAGAAGCAACAATATTTATGTTCTTGATGCCTATATGATAGAGAAGCCATTTGGTTTTATCATGAAACCATCTACAAATATAATGGTTAACACTTATGATGCTGTGCACACTATTAAACTATTCTTTAAATGGGTTACACGTATCCATAGATTACATTTTAACCATTATCTTTGATCACGAAGTGAAGTCTATGAGCTATACCTGGAGAACTCTATAGAAAACATTGAACATTACGCTTCAATTTTCAAACTCTTTCTATTTCTAAACCGATGGACAAACAAAGGTGGTTAATAGAAACATAGGAGACTTGTTAAGATGTTTAGTTGGAGATAATGTGAATAATTGGGTTACGACAAAATTTGTATGGAACTATGTTATAATAGATTAATGAATAAGAGTCCTTTTGAGATAGTTTCAAGAGTTCAACCAAGGAGTTCAACCAAAGAAGCCTATTGATCTAGTTCCTTTAACACAAAAAATACGAGTTAGTGTTAAAGCCCAAAGTTTTGCACAACACATGAGGGATATCTTTGATAAAGTACAAAAAAAGAAAATAACAACTTGACTAATAAAGAACATGTTGACCAATATTGTCAATGGATGAAATACAATAAAGGGGATATAATGATGGTAAGGATTCATCCAAAATATTTCCCAAATGAAAAATATAAAGAAACTTTATTCGCGACGTTCTAAATCTTATAAGATCCTTAAGAAGATAAGTGCTAATCTCATATTTTGGGATCCCCAAGTGACATAGGAATTAGTCCTATCTTCAATGTCACGAACTTAACTATTTATCATGAATATGATGATACGCAGTCTCCGACTGCAACTATTAAGAATTCTGGCTACTCCTCATCTTAAAGAGTAGATAGATGATGTTCTTGATGAACATAGCCATAAGAGAGTTGGAGGATATCGACAGTTTCTTTTCAAGTGGAGAGGAAAATCAATTTCTGACAGTATTTGAATTTTTGAATCTGAATTTCAAAAATTGAATCCATACTTATGTGATCGATATTTTCACATTCTATGGCGAAGACAACTTCAGATAAGCTAGGGAGAATTGATCCAAAAGAGCTTAAAGTCCATAAAAGAAATAAAAGAGAAAAAAATTAGTCAACTACAAGCTTTAATTTGGTAGGATAAAGATTAAGCAATGAGTTGATAGCAAAGACAATAAGGGAAGAAATTTAGATTATGTTAAGATTCCTTATTAGATAAGAAGTAATAGTAAATTAAATATGTTACTGTAATTCTAAATATGTTATCCTAGTTGTTTAAGACTTAAATTTATAGAATTTTTATTATAACAGAATTTAAATTTGTTACGACCTGTCCTATTAGAATAAGGGTTCTAAGAACTTATCTATGAATATATGTGTACTTAGCCCTTCAATAACAACATATCCTGAATTTTCTTTTTGAGTTTTCAACTAAAAGGTGTGATACTTTCTTCTAAGAATGATCCTTAGACCCTAAGAATGATTCCTAGTTCCCTACCTCCATTGTTTGTGTTCCTCACTAAATTCCAGGAATTCTAATCTAAAGTTCCAGCAACCAAAACCTTAAAATTTAGCCATATTAAGCCTTGAAATCTTAGCCTAAATTTTCCAGCAATCAAACCCTAATGACCTAGCTATACCAAATATGAAATATCAGCATTCCAAGCTGAAATCTAGACCTGAAACTTGATATTCCAGCAACCTAATATCAGCAATATTTCCCAAATTTTGTGAATTTAGCTACTAGTTAATATTTCTTCCATTTGTCCTAATCATCCATGCTTCCAGGTAGCAAATTCAAATCAAACTGGTTGCTGGAAATATTTTCAGGAACCAGAAAACCCTAAAATTTTCATGTTTATGTTTATGAATTTGACAATTTTCATTGAACACAAACATCATCCAGAAATGGCAATTCAAATGGCCCTTTACAACCACGCTTATCTTTACACATTTTCATAGGAGTCAAAAATTGGATCTAGATTTTAAGTAACATCAATATGTTGTGAGAAGACTTATGCAGATGTCAAGATGCCTAGAAGATATCTTTGAGCAGTTGTGTCATCCATAGACTTGTGTTTTTTGCATCTGTTATCATACTTTACCTCACTATCTTGTGGTCGCTCATATGGATCATCAATGCCAGTAAAGCCTGTAAAAGAGAGGACCATATCACAATCTAAAAACAAAGCAGGTTCCATGGCATTATTTAAGACATTCGATCATAAATTGCGAATTCATTGCTTCAAACAAAATTCTTCAATGCAACATCTCAATACCCACAACTTTGCATGTTTTGGATTTAAAAGGTGCAATGAGGCTAAATTGCCTCTCCCATCAAGATTCCTTCCGAGAAATCTTACTGATGTTCACCATTGAAGGCAAAATCAGTGTAGTATGGATTTGCAACAATGATAAGACTTTATCCTCACATGATAAACCTAAATAAGTAACTTTGCTAAGAGCTATTTGGTAAGAAATCAAAACAGGAGTCACATATACTATCAAGATTTGACAAAGTTTTGGATACTCATTAATAAAACTCATAAGGTGTGAAGACTATAATAAGAATGCAAATTATTAAACTTGAAATAGGCAATAACTTTTCACCAACCATCACCAAGTTGTAGTTATCAACTTGCAACATTCTATATTAAGTCAAGAGAACTAATAGACTGCACAACATCACCATATGCAGGATCTAGGATCTTGTAAAAGGATAACTATCAAAAAGGGAAATCCAAAGAAACAACAAGGGATGTGAAAAATGACTCATGATAAAAAAAATGACATTTCATGATCTGTAGGAATACCTTTAATCTTCCCTTCACGAGCAAGCTTATAAAGTCCCTTAGGATCTCTAGCCTCGCATATTTCAAGTGGCACATCCATGAAGACCTTTTACAGGTAAGGTTAATCAGTTCAATCGTAACTAGTAACATATATGTCGAAACATATACGATGTTCAATATCCTATTAATTAAAAAAATAGATAAATGACTAGAATAAAAAAGTAAGCCACAGTTATGGTAAGAAAAATTTTCATAAACAAATCATAATCTACAGAAGGACCAACCTCAATGAAATCCCCCTTTGGTAACCTTGCACGACATGCTTCTCGATCTCTTTGGTATGGAGAAATGAGGCATGCAATGCATATTACTCCAGCATCCGCAAATAGTTTTGCCACCTCACCTAAACAAATGAGAAAAAATAAGAAAAAAAAATTTAAAATGCTTTCTATTGTCCAAAGGGTCGAAAATGCAAAATATTGCATTGCTTAGGTGACATCAGCATTGACAATCAAATTGCCAACAATTTAATGTATCCCGTATTGCAACCATTAGTACCTACCAACTCTTCTAATGTTCTCTGCACGATCTTCTGCCTTAAAACTAAGATCACGATTGAGGCCATGTCTGACATTATCTCCATCAAGAATATAAGACAACTTTCCTCTTTGGCACAAAATTTGACTTAATGCGCATGCCACAGTGCTCTTACCTGCAAGTTTTTCGAAAAACATAACAAGAACTGTTTAAAGAGCTAAACCGATCATGAGCAGTGGTGCCCATCTGAAATTGCAAACAGATAACACACACATTGTTCATTTCAAATTTCAACAACATTTCATGCAAACCCAAAAAAGAAACATCATAAATAGATAATCATAATAACAGAAGGAAAATAGCGGAGCAAATAACCTGAACCGCTGAGACCAGTGATCCATACGACACAACCCTTTTGATTAAGTAAGCTCTGCCTTTCAGATTTTCCAACTGAGCACTCGTGCCACTTCACATTTGTTGAATTCCCTACTGTAGACAAGGAGCTAGGATTCCCATTTTTCCCTATCCCGAACAACCCGCCAAAATGAGAGAGTAAATAGATATCCCAATCCCATCAAAACTCATTTCTCATGAACGAAAATACCATGTTAAGATTAGAAAGCAAACCAAGAAAAAGAAACGAAAGGCAAGATTATCATATACCAAAAAGGAGGAAGCAAGTACCTTGAACCTCATTAGCCAACTTCAAGTCCAAGCACGACCCATTAGGACCAACAGTCTCCCCTTTCCCGTTCACATTCACTCGCAAATGTGACCCTTCCATGGCCTTAATTCGCAAAAATCCCTTTTGCATCACACAAATTATATGATCGCCATCGCTGTAGCTCCCTAGCCCCACTCTCTGCGTCCTAATTCCTGGTACCGGTTTTAACCCAATCGCATTCATCTTCCCAGGAGCCAATTAATTTAATTGATCACCCAGAAGTTAGCAGGCGGATAAATTCAAAAGAAAGTGATAGAAAGGGAGGCGGAGGCAAAACTTGAAAAGCTACAAAGGAGAGAAATAGAAGGCTTATTGTTAGGACATGTATTTTGGCATTATTTATTAATCGGACATATAAGATGTTAATTGGATAATGACTTGGATTCTAAAGTCATATGGATAATCTTCTAATTGAAGCAGAATCCTATCCTATCTTGATTTGGAGTCTATCTTCATGGAAATATTGGAATTAAATTATTGCTAACTTTGTGCGGATTTTGGATATTGAAAACAAAAAGATGTGGTTGTGTTTGTTTGAAGTACACGTCTATCTACAGCCGAAGAATATCTCGTGGTAGTGTGCTTAAAACATGGGATTGTATGCATTAAAAAATTAAGTGGAGTGAGCGTTGATGAAGGAGCTTCTGGTTTTTGGTTCTTGAAATTAAATGG
>JAOSBL010000212.1:31104338-31116274 GCA_027568915.1 Erythroxylum roraimae
GAATAAGCAGTGAACATATGTCAATTGGAGTTGCTGATTTTATGTGTTTTTGAAGAAGGTTATTGGTTGCGGCACATAAGAGGATATTTGTTGATGGATGCATGATTTGTGAGTGCAGCAACTTGGTTGCATTGTTAAACAACTTCAGATCTATTTTTGGAGAGCTTATCAACCTGGGAAGTTGTCTTTCTCTATTTTTATTTATTATTTTCTTGAGTGATTTAGTTACTGTTCTTGTTCTCAAAAAAGTGGTGAGAAAATCCTTTGTTGAGGTTAGTACGAGGCGGTCGTACTATTGGGTGTGAAAATCTTTTACGGGTAGTTTGGTTGAGGGATAGTGCTAAGGGTTGAGTGGTGTCGGCTCAGTAAAGCCTTGGGTAAATCTATTGTATCTTCGTGAAAGTTATTAAGCTGGGTGAGGGCTCCGCAGGCGTAGGCAAGGTGTGCCGAACTGCGTTACCAAAATTTTGGTGTTTTTACTATTTCGGCTTTGCTTGTTTCTATATTTTATTAGTGCCAAAGAAATTTGCGAAAAGTTTGCGAAATAATTAACCCCCTTCAATTTTTCACTTATTAAAGAGAAATGAAGAGTAATTTGGGGTGGTTAAATTAGTGACTGAACTTAGAAATCGTGAAAGAAAAGGCAGAGAGGTTCAAAGATTAGGAGGAAGAAAGCCTAGCTGGCCACCT
Organism: Erythroxylum roraimae; assembly: GCA_027568915.1. Taxonomy (NCBI): domain Eukaryota; kingdom Viridiplantae; phylum Streptophyta; class Magnoliopsida; order Malpighiales; family Erythroxylaceae; genus Erythroxylum; species Erythroxylum roraimae. The sequence continues at coordinate 31,105,029 of JAOSBL010000212.1, forward strand.
TACTTGATGGTCATGATCTAGGTCCAGTCTCCAGGAATGAAACCAAAATAGTTAGTGTGGTCTTAGGTAGGGTGAGGTGGCCCGTTAAGCAAGCTTATTGGAGTCGAAGATGATGCTTTGGATACTATTGGGAGATTATGCCCTTTTTTGTTGGATACTACGAATAGAGACCATAGTCTACATTCCCGTGAGTCTTGATCCAAGATCGTAGGAATAAATATCTTAGTCTGTCTATGGATATTTTTCATTCTGTTAGTGGATATTTTCATTCGGTTGACCAAGTAGTCGACGTAATGCTTCCAAGATGTAGTGGATATTTTCATTCGGGTGACCAAGTAGTCAATGTAATACTTCCAAGACGTAGTGGATATTTTCATTCGGGTGACCAAGTTGTCTCAAGACATAATGGATATTTTCATTCGGTTGACCAAGTTGTCGCTGTAATGCTTCCAAGACACGTTTCAGCGATACAAATGACCAACTTAAAGTTCTTGAAGCTAATTTAATAAGTGTTAGGAGTTAACCGCTTGTAATTCTGGCCGCGTCAAAAATATATTATCATTATCATATTTTAAAGTTCTACAGTAAAATAAGATTTGAGAAGATTTAATAATATGTAATATTATTCTTACGTAATAGAAAGATTGTTTCGAGCAGACTCACTTAAAGATGTGATAGAATAATAATGATGTAGGTAAAAAAAAATCCCAAAAACACAAATGATCTAGTTGCTTTAGATTTGTTTACTACCTTCAATGGCATACAATATGTATTTTATCAAAAACGAAAATATAAAATTATTTTAAATTTTATTTAAAATAATATTTGGTATTTCTTATTACCAATTGAAACTAATTGTGGTATGATATTCACAACATTGCTATTAATTCAATCTTTAGAAATCCAATCTTATTTAAATTAATTAAGACTATGTTAAAAAAAGATCAAATAAAAAAATAAAAAAAAATTATTATTTACTAAAATAAAATTATTTACATTTTTTACTGCAATAACGATAACTTAAATTTTAAAAAATTATATAAATAGAAATATGAAAATATTTTTTAATAAATTATGCCAAGTAAAGAGATAAGAAATTGTTATTAAAATATAAATAAATTAAATATATAATATGTAATTATTTTAAATTAAGGAATCTATATTTAAAAGATCAAAGTGCCAAATATATAACGCAAATTATATTTTTAATTGAACTTGGAAACGTATATAAATATATAATTTGGATCACATCAAATAATTATTTATTTCCTATTCGTGAGGCGGCGGAATTACATATTTGCCTCTCAATTTCCTTCTCTCCTACAGTCCTACTCCTTGTCCAGTCCTGCTCCTGCAACGATTTTGAGTCCAAAGATCTTAGAGAGATGGAGAAATGTGAAACGTCTTCCGAAGGAGGGGGGTCTGGACTCAAGCCAAGGCCGTGGCAATCTTATCACACAGCTTTCACCAATGCTAAAGCAGGTAATCCAAACCTGAAAGTTGTTACCTTTGCTTTTTTTTTTTTTTAAGGTTATGATGTCTGTCTTTCCTACACTCGTTGATTTTAGGACGGCCCAGATCTAGACCCAGTATTGATTTGGTTTTGAGACTTTCATTTTCAGGTCACTTGATCAGTGATTCACGTCTTTTGTGAATTGCTGTTAACTTTTTTTTTGTCAAATTTGTTGATTTTTTGTTACGCAGTGGTGCGTTTTGACTTAACTGAGGATGCAGATCGCTAAAAAACCAATCTTGATATGTTTAAATTTTGTTTAGAATAGGATGTTGCCGAGACTTTAAAATCTTGTTGATTTCTTGGAGAAGTACTTGTGATAACTTATTACTGAGTAGCTTTCCCACCTTTGTTAGTGGGGGCATGGTGCTACTCCTTTAGGACTTCTTCCTGATGATGGTATGTTGCTATATGTTTTAGGTATGGATGGAGTAGACAAGGAGAAAGTACAAAGAGTAGTGTACGAGATGAGCAAGGGATCAAAGTATTTTGAAAATGAGGAAAGAAAAGAGGAAATGATGAGGCAGAAGATAGAGCAAATGCGTGCACAATGTGCAAAGCTCACAACAGCTGATATTTCTCACTATCAGATGGTAAAACTGATTATTTATTGTTTTGTTCTACTAATTGCCTTATCCATTGCCAACTCTATTTCTAGTCTGAATGAATAACTACCATTGTAGCTTGAAACGTATATGTGAATCTTGTATATCTAAGGGGAGAGCCGAGGTGTGGGACAAGGCTTTTCTATCTTTTTTCTTTGTGCATTAACTCATAAGTGTTCTGCAGAGAATAATGTTTGCATTATCGTCTCAATGATGAACTGCTAAAAAGTGTATAATAACGCTGGATTACATTTGGTCCATTCATAAAGATATCTTGTGGTCTAAAGATGTATAACTAAGATAATCATTCTGCCTCGCTAGTTTTATTTCTGTTGTGAAAAGCAGTGATGTCTTATTGCATAATTTACTTGAAGGAATTGCAAGATTCTTTTGCACTTTATCTGACCATCTTAAGTCTTAGACTAGACCGCGTGCTTGCTAATTAAATAATTTTTTTACGCAGAAATGCAACTTGGACTTAACATTGTTTATTCTGTATCATTGTAAATATTTTTCAAGTATATTGCTACTTATTGTTCACAATATTCACAGTTAGCAGATAAAAGCATTTTGGATCTTGAAAGCACACGCGACCTGTCTAGAATTTGGCTACATGTAGATATGGATGCTTTCTATGCAGCTGTTGAAACATTGAGCAATCCTTCGCTAAAGGGAAAGCCAATGGCTGTTGGCGGTATGTCTATGATCTCCACTGCTAATTACGAGGTTGAGTTTTCTGCTCTAAATTTAAGATCTTTTTTCTTTTCCCCTTTTTTCTGCTCCATTTTCATGTGCCACATATAAAGATTCACATTCCTTAGTAATGATAGTTATAGTCTTTGAAAAAAATGTTAGGCACGGAGGTTTGGAGTTCGTGCTGCGATGCCTGGTTTTATTGCAAGAAAGTTATGTCCGGAGTTGATCTTTGTTCCCACAGATTTCAAGAAATACACTTTTTACAGTGATTTAACTAGAAAAGGTTAGTTAAAGGGCCTCAAATTCGGATTTGGAATGCAGTGTGTCATCTGATGCAAATACTTTGACTTGCTCATACATATTTGTAGTTTTCCAGAAATATGATCCTAATTTCATGGCTACCAGTTTGGATGAAGCGTACCTTGATATAACTGATGTTTGCAAAGAAAGAGACATGACTGGTGGAGAAGTATGTTGATGCATTTTTCTTCCTTAACATTAAACATTTGCTTCCCCAAATGCATTGACAGTTTCTTTTTTCTGTCATGAAAGATTGCTGAAGAACTCAGAGCTGGTGTTTACAAAGAAAGTGGTCTAACTTGTAGTGCTGGTGTTGCTCCAAACCGCTTACTTGCCAAGGTTCTTTTGGCTATTACACTGAAATGAGTCTTGCATATATTACTTATGTAATGCACTCTTTCCTAATTTGTGCGAGATGGAAGATGTTGGGCCACTAGGTCACGTTTTGTAGAAGACAGATTATTTAGAATTGATGGGGGTTAAATATCTGGAGGTAAACTATGGAGAAGACTTTGCGGTTTATTGAGAGCAAACGATACGAACTAGCTAAGCTGAAATGAGGGCATTACATGTTTAATGTTAAATCAATTAGAAATTTTGAAGGAGCTAATACACCACTCCAAAGTGGTAGTAACGTTGTTGTTACCAAATATGAAGAAGCTATTATAATTGTACATACTGTCCCGTGGTTGCCCACATCATGGTGCATGGTTACTGGTCAGACATAAAGTAAGAAAGTAGGTCAAACAATTTGAAGGTATGCTAGGTTAACTGAGGAGAAATTCAAATAATTTGAAGTTATGCAAGATTAACTGATGAGAAATTCAAGTCTTCAGAAACATAACATCGCAGCCCCCCAATTCCCCGCTTGTTTCAAATAGAAAATAAAAGAACTCAAATTGGATTAATGGTCAGGGGACGTAGAGAAAAAAAAAAGAGAGAGCAAAGTATAGATAGGTGCAATGATCAATGAGTTTACCTTGTTTAGCATTTGAAAGGACTATTTTGGCACTGAATCATATATGCCTCCCCAGGTTTGCTCTGATATTAATAAGCCCAATGGACAGTTTGTTTTGCCAAATGACCAGATGGCTGTCATGACATTTATATCTTCACTTCCTGTAAGAAAGGTATTGATGCCTTGAGCTTTGGCTCATATTTTGGAATAGCATTTTCAAGATATTGTAATCATCAGTTTCTTATTTTGTGTTTTCTCTTGATTGAAACTTATTCAATTATCTATGAAGATTGGAGGCATTGGTAAGGTCACCGAACATATTTTAAGGGATGTTTTAGAAATAAACACCTGCGAGGAGATGCTGCAAAAAGGAGCCCTCATCTGTGCACTATTCTCTCAATCAACAGCAGGTAGTATCATTGATTTTTCTTTTCCTATGATTCATGGTTGTCAAAACTACATGACATCTGCGTGCATAATTGGAGATTATAGGGTAAAAAACTTGGATCTCCCCTATGATTTCATTTATTTCAAAAAGACACTCATATGGTTTCAAATTACAAAAAGTTGTGGTATTAAAAAAATATTAAAGTAGAACCTTTTACTGAGTTCTGTTGAGTTATTTTAAAGCAAACTGTTATTTTAAATGACTATTAAGCATGTGACAAAGTATGTATGAGTTCTTTAACCTAACTTCAATAACGAATTCTATTAAAATAACCCAACAGAAATTTGGTAAAAGGTCATTTTTTAGTATTTCTAATTACCACAAAGTAATATTTTGGTAATTTTAAACCAGAAGAGTTTTTTCTTGGAATAAGTAAAAATGTAAGAGAAGTTTATATCTTTTATCCGAGATTATACTATTATTTCAAGTGGCCAACGGAGATTCTAAAATCTTAGCAACAATTCCTATGGAAGAAGAAACCTGATTAGGAGTTTTGAGTTAGTCACTATGCAGTAGAACATTAAGAGAAGGTTAATATTTTTTGCAATAGCTGAGCAAATTGAATCAAAGAGGCCATTCCTGGGGTGAACATTTAGTACATCAACTTCTTTTTTCTATATCCAGTTATCAAACTTATCCAAATAAGCCTGAACCACATGCTTATATAAACTGGCTATAATATTTGGTCAGTTCCTAATTTTTTTATAGTACATTGCAGATTTTTTCCTTTCTGTTGGCCTGGGGCTTGGGAAGACAAGTGCTCCTGAAGTTAGTGTTCGCAAAAGTATAAGTAGTGAGAGGACATTTTCAGCCACAGATGACAAGATATTTCTTTATCAGAAATTAGGTGATCAATCCACTACATTCATTGTGATAAGGGCTTACAGACCATTCTATGCTCTCAAATGGAGCAGCACTTTCCTCTCTTAGCTTTTTTTTTTTCCCTTGTGGATTACAAACCTTTTAAAAGGTTTTCAAATCATCAAACGAATAATATATATATCGGTCCATGGTATTGCTTGACAGTTAAGCCTTTTTGAATTTTATTTCAGCCGATATTGCTGAGATGCTTTGTGCTGACATGCAGAAAGAAGGTCTTTGTGGTCGAACATTAACCCTCAAATTGAAAACTGCATCTTTTGAGGTAGTGTATGATGCTTTTGTTGCTTTTCATTGTCTGAATTTTAAATTAAGGTGAATTACAATGTGTAATTGATGGATTAAGGTTTAACTTCTGGGTTTCCAGTGAAGCTCCTCCATTAATCTTTTTGGATAATAAGATTAGGATTGAAGTTTTGGAAGCAATTGTGCATATACATGGAATCACAAAAGGGATATTGCACCTTTTAGATCCCTGCAAACAGCTCCTGTGAATTATACTAGCTAGATATTGCTTGGTACACTAACACATTCTCTTGCTTAAAATTACCAAAACTTTTCTATCACAGCAGAAAAAGGCCATCCGCAATAGATGATATAAACAAGAAAGTTGGGTGTTGACTTGTGGCTAATTTTCTTAACACAGATTATCTTTGTTGCAAACACTACCAGTATGGTATAGTGATGATTTAAAGGTTTTTCTTTCTAGATAAGGAGACATATCAGCGATTTTGGTTTTTTTCCTAGTTCATGTTGTAAAAGGAAAACTCGAGGTATGAATATCACTCTAACACTTTGTCATATTAGTAAAAAGAAAGTAATTGTCAATGGTTAGACACTTGCAAAACCAATTAAAATTTCATGCTCTCTTTTCTGTCTAAATTATCTGTGTTTGATTTTATATTTATTTCCTAACAGTATGAGCCTGTTATTGGGCTCCTTTTAAACATTATTGAATGTAATTTTCTTTCTGAAACTTTTTGACATTACTTAATCATTAGGTTCGAACCAGAGCTGTTACTTTGCAAAAGTATATTCACTCAAAGAAGGATATTTTGAAACATGCATCAAAGCTGCTCACGGCTGAACTTCCTGTCTCGTTGAGATTGATAGGTAATATACTATCTTCATTCTTTGAACTAGTCTTTTCTGTTATGAACATGCTGAAATTTGACAGTTTTATGTTGCCAAGTATATGTGCCTTTTATAAGACTGTATGGATATGGTTGTTAGCATGAACTTTTGATGTAGAGGCAATGGATGAACTTCATTATACACCTCATATAGCTCGTCAATGACAATGCATTTACACTATCCAGGCCTCCGAGTATCTCATTTCAATGAACACGAAATTGGTACTCCATTTGATCCGACACAGACAACTCTTACCAATTTCATTCTCTCAAGAGATGAGCCCAGGAAAATATTGGGTGATCAAGCATCCTTGCACAATGAAATTTGTGCTAAAGTTTCCATCGATAGTTCAGCAATTTCTTGCTCTATTGATAGCTGTGAGACTGGTCATTATGAAATTAGAGATCTAGAAGACAATGATCTACAGGATCTGGATGACCACTGCCGTGGCTTTTCCACTAATGACCTTGATGTGAAGAAAACTTATGAGACTAGCAATAGCAATGGAACTTTAGAGAAGGTAACATCAAGAACAGGGAGTGATCTACGATATTGACTGAAATTAAATACAATCTTGCTCTTTGAACCTTTTTTGCCCCTTATGGTCTTTGAATATTTTTACCATACTATATAGCTCAATTATGACTTTCGACCTTTGCCTAGGTGAATACTAGGGATACCATGAGATCTGGATCACTCTCAGAACCTTGTCAAACCGAGTTGTCAGAGTCAAGGGAATTAGAATCTTCAGTCCTTCAGTTAGAGAGGAGTGAAGAAGACCAAGTAAACAAGGCTGTCACTAACGGGGCTGAGATCTTCTGGGTGGATGAATACAAGTGCTCAATATGTGGCATTGAAATCCCACCAGATTTTTTTGAGGAAAGATTAGAACACTCAGATTTCCATCTTGCAGAGAGGATTCAAAAAGAGGAATCTGCATTTGACTCAAGAACTCCTGTGCGGAGGCAAAGGTGCAGTTTATGCATTTACATTAACTATGTTTCTAATAATTCCACTGAACAGTAGGGGAAACTCTTCTTATGCCGAGGCAAAGGTCTGCTGTTTATGAATTTCCACTAACTATCTTTATCATTATTCCATTGAACAGTACGGGGAAGCCTCTTCTGCATCCATAACCATCTCAACTTATTGCTAGTCTCAGCTAGAACTATGCAGAACCCTAGCTTAAACTTTTCCAATCTATTTCAGCTACTTAAATACATTTAATTGAAAAAATGTGTTGCACCGAATCTCATAATTCTGATTACCTGTTGTTCAGTATCAATTTTCTGAATTACATGAACGAATCTACATTTGGCTTAACGCAGTCATCAACTCTTTTCAGGAGCCTCCCAAAGGAGCATCCCTCAGGCCAAAGCTCACAAAAGAGGCGCAAGCCATCTGCAAAAGAACAGAGGCATATTCCCATAGACATGTTCTTTGTCAAGAGCAGCCAGAATTTCTAGCATTTGCATGCTTATGATGTTCCATTCCTGTCTATTTTATCTGAGCGTTTGTAAAATTACAAATTGTTAAGCAAATTTTATGATAAGTCATAAACCACATTACCCTGTAAATGATAGTCAGTAGCTCAAAAAACAAGAAAATATCCAATAATGAAGGTTGCCGCCATCATTTTATTCCTTAATTTTCTGTTCTATCGATTGTGTATGATTAACTAACTAATGACTCGTCTGGTTGGTAACTGCCATACAACCACTTCAGACTAGATACAAGTGTTTGTGAACGAAAATAGCCCACGTCAGCCAGTTTCAACTTATAACAGTATCGTTCATCCCTTCCAAACGAACATCGATCCTGCTTCTCCATCTTCATCTCCCTCTCTTCAAATGTTGGATTCTCAGTTCTTTACTCACCATACAAATTTAGCTGTTTTTCAACCAAAGAGTCTATCGGATGAGCAATTTTGACAGTGCTCGACTATGGGACTAACATCCATAACTTCAAGCTCCCAACTTCCGTTGCCACATGCAATTACACTAACAAGAACCCAAATCACTTCTCCAGTCACACGCAGTTCTCGCTTTCCATCTTCAGCCCAAACGAGGGTAAAAGCCCACTTAAGTTCAGACCAGGCGACCGCCGTTAGACCTCAGCATGGAAGTAATAACTTGAAGGAGAGAGCCTTACCTACGATGAGTGATATATTGGCCTCATCCAAGGCTCAGAAACTTGATCTCAAGCTCCACACATTGGGACCCTTTTTCAGAATCACAGTCACGAGTCTGGAGACCAATAACGAACTTGGGAGAGCAGAGGGACTAATAAGGGTATGGTTGAGAGGGAAGGTTCTTCATCTGGACTCAATGAGACTAAAAAGAGAGACATTGGGCATGGAGAAATCGATTTTTGGTATTGGTTTGTTCATAGGTGCTGTTGCTATTCGACATGGATATGAGTGTGGGTGTAAAACGGCAGAATTGCTGGCCATTAACGACTCCGATCTTTACCATACCAAGGTTCTTACATGTTCATGTTAATGTTAGCATTCTCGTGTGATAGTAACGTCGTCTCATCTGATGGTTATTAACTGTCTCTGCCCTTGTTTGTTAAATGCTAGCTTGTCAGGTTTTATGGAAGAATAGGATTCAAGGCTGTGCACGAAGTGACTGGCTCAACATTTGGAGACCTTGCCCACATGTTGGTTTGGGGAGGAATTGGAACAAGAATGGACGCTGATGTCAAAGAGCTGATGCTAAAATGGTGCACCAGGTTCAAACAGCAAGCTTGAGATAAATTTATGTCGCCTGTGCTAAGGGTAAGATGAGAAAATATTCAGGTTACCATTTTCTAAATGATCCAGTCCAGCTAGTGTCATAGTAATGCCATTTTCGTCACTTTCAGCTGAATCTGTATGGGTAAACTGTAAACATTGTGGATAATCTTGTGGTGAAGTCAACATTCTTCTCCTGCAGAACTGAGAATTTGTGAGTAGAAGAAGGTGTTTGGATGACTTTTATGTTATCACGTTCTCTTGAACATAATGATGCCAATGGAGACATAGAACCGACTTGAATCGAAAGAAGCAAAAAGAAATTTAATTACGTTGGAAAATTTTACAGAATCAGATTCCATGCACAATAAAAGAAAAATCAAAAAAATTTTCTTCAATTTTCTGAAAATTGTTATTACTTTAACTTTTACAACGTAATTAATGGGAAGGATAAATCATAAAAAGTTTATTTAGTCAAGTATTTGATCTTAAAGTTTGAGAATATGAGATAATTATTAATCAATATACTTTGGATTTAAAATACCATAAAGTATATAGATAATAACTAAATATTAACTTATAAATAATGTTTAGTTATTAAATTATTATTTTAATAAAATATATAAAATTTTTGTAACACCCATATACCCCCTGGCAGGATATATGAATGATACACTTTACAGTACAACAAATCAAGCATACAAAAACTTCCAATAAACATTTCAAGTAAACATACATTATATTACATAGTACTTAGCACAAACTCACTGAAAACTCCAAAATTAAACTGAAGTATCGTTGTTACAAACTTACAAACAAATTCACAAATACATAGCAGATACAAGCCCAAAAGTCAAACCGAAAATTTACATTAGTTTCACAACAACACTCAGACACCTTTAGCCAATGCGGTTGACTTATCTCGTTCCTTAAGTCCTTTTCTCTGAACCTACACGGGGCAAATTCACCGTGCTAAGCATATAGCTTAGTGAGTAATAACTAATCTATAAATGAACTGACAAATCATCACATTGAACCATATAATAGCATCGACATGCATTCAAAGATTTCTTTAACAGTAAGTCGAGCAGAAAGCATTTCATAACAGAGTTTTATAAATAATGAAACTGCATAACACAAGAGGGTATAAATCCTTCAGAATCAGAACATAATTTAATTTATGTCAAAATCATGTGGAGAAGTTGATATAAACCAAAAGAATTAATACTAATACGAAATAAGAAGCCGTAAATTGTTATTGGATGCATACATCTTAAATAGGATACAACAGAGGTTAACGTTAGGCTATCTAAGGTAAGTGGGTAAAGGTTGGGATATGGAGCCGTTAGACTATACATGGATATGAATCTGTGATTGAGAGAAATATGGAGATAAAATTGATATGTACATAAGGTGATATACGCCAATACACCCCCTCAAGTTGGAGCATGGAGATTCGTAATGCCCAACTTGGATAGGAGAGAATGAAACTGAACTCGGCCAAGAGCTTTGGTGAAGAGGTCAGTTGGTTATTGTTGGGATGATATGTGAGCAGTGTGTATTCTGCCAGTTTGAATGTGTTCACGAATAAAGTGGCAATCGATCTCGATATGCTTGGTGCGTTCATGAAAGACGGGGTTGGCAGCTATGTGAATAGCAGATTGATTGTCACAGTAAAGTTGAGCTGCAATGGAAAAAGGAACGCATAGGTCTTGAAAGAGTTGACGTAGCCATAGCAACTCACTGGTTGTGTGGGCCATAACCCGGTACTCGGCTTCAGCGGATGATCGAGAGACAATAGTCTGTTTCTTAGACTTCCAAGAGATTGGAGATTGACCCAAGCATATGAAGTAGCCTGTAGTTGATCGTCTTGTGGTTGGACAACTTGCCCAATCGGAATCGCAATAGGCGTTCAATTGGAGTGTGCTGGAGCTTGATAGTAAGATGCCTTGACCGGGAGAAGCTTTAATATATCGAAG
>JAOSBL010000212.1:31116374-31137957 GCA_027568915.1 Erythroxylum roraimae
TCGGGAACTTCCCGGAACAAAAAAGTTTTGTTTTCCGCACTGTGTCCATGTGATGGACACCCCGGGATTTTCCTACAACTATGATAATGATTGTTATGCTCAAAGTCACTTAAAACTATACATTGATCTCATGTTCCTATAAACTCCAAAATATAAGCTTTAAGCATACCTCCAATAGTTAGGATTATTGGTAACTTAAATATTCAGTCCCTTGTTTCTACTTCCTTAGCAGTTAAATACTATTTTGGTGTATTCCTACTAGGATGTCCAACTTAGGTTGTTATTTGCTCTCTCTAGTAGTCTCTTTGCTCAATCATTTTTATTGGGTACACATCCTTCTTATTTCATTTTTCCTATTCGGACTCAAATTTCAAATTCATTTTCAATTCCTTAATAAAATTTATATATCCTGGATCGCCAATTTGGGGCTTTGCTAATCTTTTCACATGAAACTGATCTTAAACTTCAATGTAACTAATAATACTTCATTTTGCCCCACATTTAACTCGACATTCTATGCTCTTTATTGCACTAGGTTTTTGTAACCTCAATATCTGAATTTGTGCTACACCATTATTGAATTTTCTGTTCAATACATCGGATACAACACTAGCTTTACCAGAAAATACCCATTTGTATATCAAAATCTTCCAGTAACTCTATCCATTATCTCAATCTCATTTTCAGTTCTTCCAAACTCAGTAATTACCTTGAACTTACTGATCTCTATAAATTTCAAAATGTTTTTGTATATATGATGTCCCCAAATTTTCAAGCAATCACCATTGTAGCAAGTTTCAATTTATACTTCGAATGATTCAATTCATGACTTTAACTATCTCCTTGCATATGAAATCACTTTATTATGCTACATTGGACTTCATCCTAGCCTTTGATGTGAAACCTCATTATGTACTCCATAATCTCCAATTCCAAATGATGTATAATATTTCCTCAAAATTTCTCTTTATATTCATCACTCATATGATTGACACATTTTTCCTTAAACATTTTTTTTTTGTCAAAGAGCTAATATTAGTAAAAACCCTTAACAGTCTCGGGTAGTATCCAACATACAACTAGTTCTAAAGAACTCCGAATCTCTCATATATTCTTGTAATTTCTCATTTTATCATCACTTCTATCTTCCTTGAGTCTTCCAATATGCCATGTTCAAATACTATAATAATGTCAGGGGCATTGTTAACTCCAACAGATATAACCCAAATTTCCTTATGCCCATGATTTGTTCTCTTTAATTCTTTAAGAATCTAATTCCTTAATGAGATAGTATTATCTCATGTTATTTTGATTTTCCCAATTAACTTCTTCTCTCGAATGATTTTCTCAATTTATTCTATTTTCTTTGATTTCACATTGACGTGTTCTAACGTCTGTTCATTCTTACTAGTTTCTTCACACATTTCAATTTATTTGCAATCTTAACTTCCTGTGTTTATAACACATTCATCATATCAAATTTGTACCTCCTGAACATATTTACATAGAATATAACGTGGACTTATATTCTCCTCAGTTGGATACTTTACATCAAACACAATGCTTACCTTCTCAGTAGCATATTCTACCTCTTATGCTTGAGTCTCTGCTAGGGATATGACTCCAGTATTCACTTTTTGATTTAATACATATTCATTTCTGATTTGTCCCTTCATTAATCATTCTTAATTGAATCATCTGATCAATTTAACCTAATTTAGGGAAATTCTTCTTTGAAAGAAGATTTCTTGCTACTTTCATCGATACCACTCATGGAATTCTTATCAATCAACTGTCTTCACCATTTCTTTTCAGCCATTCTTAGTTCCTTAAGAAAATCAATTTCAGTTATTCATAATATCTCATTAAGATCAATTTATGCCATAACTTATATGATCATAACATCCTTTTTAATAAGGCTCATTAAAGCATTAAGCAAATTATTTACTCTAGTACCTTGGTATATACCATCAAAATCATTACATCTTATCTAGAGACATATTTAGGACAACTCACCAATTGGTAGCTTATGTTAAGGATACCTTAATCTCTTTTTATTCTAGACAACACTTCCCTTTTTGCGCCTGTCCTCGATCGTAGGGATTATGCCATGATCGTGTCCTTCTTCTTTTTTTTTCTCAAATTCATCGTATATGGTAATATCATTAATAATCTCAATTCATTCCCAATTGATCACTATAAGCACTTTCACGTCTTACTTCTTAGACTTTAAACTATAGGAACTATAACTAGCAATTATTCAATAAGTCACCGATTGCTTCCTATATCATCTCCACACATATAATACACATATGCTTAATATTTTCACTGGTCATGGTGATCCCATTATCAGAAGTGCATTCAAACAAGCAAACCAACTAAATCTTGACAACATTTTCATCTACCGTTATCATCGTCCAATTTCCATTATTTCGTCATACCTACGTATGTTCATAATCAATTCGAAATCATAGATGCATAATTGTCTTGAAATTTTGATTTTGATCCCACTAATAAGTCATAAACTCTTATCACAACAATCAAACAACCATTCCAAGCCTAATTTCAGCCTCTCTAGATCATAGAAAATTCTGTTTCCATCCAACTTTGATTATACACTTAATTTTTTTTTCGTTTCTACCGTATCTCTATTTTCCTCTATCAATTCACAACAATATATTCATATGTATCCCATATTTAAGGATATATTACCTCAATATAACATTGTTGTTGTAACACCCATATACCCCCTAGCAGGATATATGAATGCTACACTTTACAGTACAACAAATCAAGCATAAGAAAACTTCCAATAAACATTTCAAGTAAACATACATTATATTACATAGTACTTAGCACAAACTCACTGAAAACTCCAAAATTAAACTGAAGTATCGTTGTTACAAACTTACAAACAAATTCACAAATACATAGCAGATACAAGCCCAAAAGTCAAACCGAAAATTTACATTAGTTTCACAACAAGACTCAGACTCCTTTGGCCCATACGGTTGACTTATCCCATTCCTTAAGTCCTTTTCTCTGAACCTACACGGGGCAAATCCACCGTGCTAAGCATATAGATTAGTGAGTAATAACTAATCAAACTGACAAATCATCACACTGAATCATATAATAGCATCGATATGCATTCAAAGATTTCTTTAACAGTAAGTCGAGCAAAAAGCATTTCAGAACAGAGTTTTATAAATAATGAAACTGCATAACACAAGAGGGTATAAACCCTTCAGAATCAGAACATAATTTTAATTTATGTCAAAATCAAACAGATATCAGAGGACAAAATCAGATGACTGCTAAATCTATTTACAGAAGCGGGTAACGGGACTTATACAGAAGAGACCGAAGTCTCGACACTAAAGTGTCACAGAAGAGACCGAAGTCTCAATACCGAAGTATCGCAGAAGAGACCGAAGTCTCGACACCAAAGTGTCACAGAAGAGACCGAAGTCTCGACACCGAAGTGTTACTAACAGAAGACACCGATGTGTCACAGAAGCAGCTGCAGACCCTTCTAGGAATGCCTATTTACCCACAACTAGGACTCAACAGTTTTAAAGCAAAACAAAGTCATTTCAAACATTTTATGTGCAAAGCAAGTAGTCAATTATATTCACATAGAAGTAGCATTTACAATGATATAATCATGCATCAAACGCCTCGGGCAATCATTGTCCGAAATTCAGAACACAACCAGCATAAATCAAATTTAATAAGCAGAACAAAGTAAGGTGTGACCATCTAAGATTACTCACAAAATTTTTCGTCTAAATTACTTACAATTGCTCCCCTAAGTGACTATTTCAGATTTTCTACCCATATAATTTCGGGTCAACTTTGTATAATTAATATGATAGGGTATTAGGCAATACTTCCTTCTGAAAAGTTGTTCTACAGTATCTTAAGTTTCTAACGACTCCAAGTTCATCCAATTTGATTAAGTATTCAATGAGTTATACCCAAAATACCATAAACTGTACACATTTGAACTTTTGGCTACAACATGATCATTCCCTCTAATTGTACAACTCATATCTTTCAGCTCAGTTATCCAAAAATTACAAACTTTATACCAATTCAAACATAAGAGAATAAGCTACAACTTTGATGAAGACACCTCAGCCTAATTCTGCCCACATCAATACAGTTTAATCAATAACCACAGGACATGATTTCTGTCCCTAACAGTGCTTCAGCTTAAGCTACAACTCACTTACATGCCAATTTTGAAAATCAAAGAGACAGAATTAAAATTTGACCTCTTCATAAGAATTGTACAAATATGTCTCTAGTTTAATATGAATAAAAAACGAACTCATTCAGAAATCTACAGCTCAATTTATAATTAGAAAACCGAAGCATGATCATGAAAATTTCCAGTTCATAACATTCCAACAGACTTCCACACTTTCATCCTATCAATCGCTTTCAAATCAATTCAGATAACTCTAAATTTTTATGGAGAGAAAGAAAAATGTCTTAGGAATCCATTGGTCCAAGTTTCAAGTCATTTGGAGTTCGGATGAAAAAGTTATAAGAAAATGAATAAAAGATGTTCAAAACAGTGGTGTAACTCTTCACTTCTCTCTCTAAAACGCAGGTCTACTTCTTCTTCACCGAATCCAGCTATCTTTTTCTTCTTTTTTTTTTTTCCAGCTTTTCCAGTTTTACACTTCATACTAATGCATCCATTGCAATAACCAACTTCCCTACTCCCCTTTTGCATTCAACTTACTCTCAAACAACTTAAGATTCAAAATTAATTTCAAACATCAAATACAAAACTCATATGCGGACAACATCATTTTTCTGCTCTCTCTATTGCAACAAGTTTTCATTTTATTCTTTTATCACTTAACAGAACCGTCACTGCTCACCCCAAAACAACTCAAAGATACATCCATCTACATGCATTATACACCAACACAATCCATTCTCAAAACCAGAAAATGAAACTCACCTACTAGCTTTCCAGTGAAAACTCCAATAGTGAGAGGGAAGATAAGGTTTCGGTGAGTGAAGTTCTTTGGACTACTAAATAGATATCTAGTATTAGATGCTTTTGTGATGGATGAATAAAGAGAGCCTTACGGTGAAGAACAAAGCAACAACTTTAGAATTCTTTTTTTTTTCAAAGACTAAAAACAACGTGGGTTGCTCATTTAATGTCATATTTCACCCATGCATAATGCCATTTGTCACTCTCCCATTAGTCTCTTATTCCACAAATATATACATATATAGATATCTATATATATATGGTCCGAAATATCCCAAAATTGTCAGAAAAATTCCTAAATTTTTCAAAAATTCCAAAATATTACTAGTAGTCTCCAAATAAAATTTTCAGCTAAAATAATTCGTCAAATATCCAAAATGTACTAAATTTGTTTTGAAAATTTCTAAAATTCACCAAAAATTTTGAAACACTAATAACACTCTCCAAATAAATTTTTAACGCAAATAATCCATAATTTGCATTTATAAATCAATTATACCCGAAAAATGTCATGAATGCATGTACAATTATTATATGTGTCCAAAATGCTTATGCACAAATAAGCAAATATTCACATATGCAAAGCATAAAAATATCCTAACCCCTAATATGGGGTATTACAATTTTACTAATAGTTATTTATTTATTTTGAAACAAGCCAATTTTTAATAGCATCAAATCAGAGTGTAGGGAAAATCCCAACCACAACGGCTAGCATATAAATGTGAGACCCTTGCTAAGTTATGAGCCTCCACATTGGCTTGCCGACCAACCCAACAGACCTTGGTCTCAGATTTAGCACTTAATAATTCTTTACATTCAAAGATAACTCTACCAAATTCAGTCCAGTCATCATCACAATTATTAATAGCAGAAACTAGTTTTGGGTGTTTGAGTAAAAAGCCCATCGACCATGACAAAGAGGCAATACTCAAATTAATGTCTCTCGAAGCTTCAATCACATCTGAGTTACAACACCCTTCAAAATGACCAAATATTGACCTCGCGAAGTTTTCTTTCCTATCTTAGCACACAACCCCATAGCCACAGAGACATCTCTCCACAAAAGTGTCACCATCTACAAGGCATAACCAGTCCAATTGTGCCTCATCTCTCAGTCCTTCCACTACCCCACTCCCCTCCACTGCATGGGCTTGTATGGTTTTATGCATATTGGCTTGTTGCTATTCATTAATATAGCCTAACAACAAGCGATACAGAGCAAAAAAGGAGTACCTTTTGACCACCAAATCCAATCATTATGTACCTGCCATAGTTTTGAAGCTAATGAGCATCACTGAACCACCCGTGCCGCCAACTCCCTCTCACATACTTCCGCAAACCATTGGTTACATCTGAGTTACAACACCCTTCAAAATGACCAAATATTGACCTCGCGAAGTTTTCTTTCCTATCTTAGCACACAACTCCATAGCCACAGAGATATCTCTCCACAAAAGTGTCGCCATCTACAAGGCATAACCAGTCGAATTGTGCCTCATCTCTCAGCCCTTCCACTACCCCACTCCCCTCCACTGCATGGGCTTGTATGCTTTTATGCATATTGGCTTGTTGCTAGTCATTAATATAGCCTAACGACAAGCGATACAGAGCAAAAGAGGAGTACCTTTTGGCCGCCAAATCCGATCATTATGTACCTGCCATAGTTTTGAAGCTAATGAGCATCACTGAACCACCCGTGCCGCCGACTCCCTCTCACACACTTCCACAAATCATTGGTTAAAACCCACCCACCCCAAAGAGACCACACCGCCCGAGCCTCCTCACAAACAGGTAGAGCATGGTTAACATCCATCACTTCCCCGCAATGGACACAACCAACACTGATGCTCATATTCCTTTGTACCAGCTTGCAACACGTGAGTAAAATGTCTCTCAAAGCTCTCCACAAAAAGTTTTTAAGCTTAGGAGGCATGACCAGTTTCCATAATTTCCCCCAGAAATCACCTTCCACTCTCCCATGTACCCTTCTCGCGTAATTCAGACTCAACTGATAACCTGAATTTGTTGTATAACAACCATCCTGGGAATAATGTCATATACGACAATCATCATGGTATTTTCTCCCCACCGGAATGGTCAAGATGGTTCGAATATCCTCGGTTGAAAATGATTCCAGCATCATATCCGGATTCCATCTCCCCCCATTCGGATGAAACAAGTCCTTTATCATCAAGTTACCCAAAGTGGCATCACCCCCCACTACACAGAATTCCCCATTTGCTCTAGGAAGCCAAGGTTCATTTAGCATCTGAATATTTCTCTCATTTCCAACAGACCAACGAAAGTCATATTTCACCACATCGCACGCTTGGAGAATACCTCTCCAAGTGAAGTTTGGATTGGATCCCAATCTAGTTAACAAAACATTCCCTCAGGAAAATATTTGGCTTTGTAAATCCGATACAGAAGAGTATCAGTATGACGAAGAAGTTGCCATACCTGCTTTCCAAGAAGTGCAATATTGAAGTAGTGTAGCTCTCAAAAGCCTAAGCTACCATCTTCCTTTCGCACGCACATATGCTCTCATAAGATCCAATGAATGTTCCTCCTCTCGTCTGCCTTCCTCCCTTATCAAAAAGAATTCATCATCCGTTGAATCTCATCACATGTAGAGATTGGTAGCACAAAGACACTCATATAATATGATGGAATGGCTTGTGCCACAAATTTAAGCGTGACCTCCTTCCCGGCCCTACTAATATTTATTAATAAACATTGTACAAGATAATAACATAAAATTATTTTCTTAATTGCTTCATAAATTTAATTTATTTTTAAGTTTTATCTAATATTTTAATTTTCAGTAATAAAAATATAATTGTAGTAGTATTAAAAATTAAATAAAATTTTGTTTTTGTTTTAAAAAATAGAAACTAAAAATTAAAACGAAAATTAAAGTTTACAATAAAAATAAAAAATTGCAAAATATAACACTGAAAGCAGTTCTTCTTGAATCGAAAGGTCAAAGCTCACACACGGGACATCAAGATTAGACACAGACAATAGAGTCAAGCAAACACCAGTAATCTAATCAGACGGTCCGAACGCCGTGTTATGAACAGAAACAAATAAACGTCACAATCGTGATAGAATCTGTGTAGTAGCATCCTTGTCCTTTGATGGCAAACTACCTCTCTATCCACTACAGCAAGCAAGGGATACGGAAGCAAGAGATACGGAGCAAGAGCAACAAAACCCTTTTCGGCTACTGCCATTCTCTTTCTAGTCCATCTTCTTTAGCCCACAACCATGTCTCGACGAGAACGAGAGAGGGGGCGAGACCGAGACCCCGATTCTAATACCAAGAGACGTCGTTCCGGTTTTGACAACAGAGAATCTAGGTACCTTGAGTTCAGATTTTAGTTGGTTTTGATTCCGGTGCCTAAAGGTGCTTCGTTTATACGTTTCTGGTTTCTGTAATGTCCGTAGACTAAATACTCCATAATTTACCCGGAAATGTTTGCTTTTTCGTGTGACATCTAATTGTTTGTTTTACTTGAAGATATTCGAGTTAGATATTTACAGATTCTGTTGGTGTTTCTGAGGTATGACATAGTGTTCCATCATATGTTTCTCTTCTCTGCAATTGCATGTTTTAGTGCCTGATTAAGAGGGTCTAAAATCATGACACTGACTTGTCGAATAACACTTTGATAATATCATATATATGAGAATTTAAGAACAACTCCTTGATAATACCATATATAAGAGGATTTGCGTTTTCCTAGTAAGGCAGGCGCTGATTTTTATTTAGAATATTTGTAGCTTGCAGTTACATGATTAAAAGATTATTGATCACTTTAATTGTTGCATGGATTATCTTCTTGGCTTCTTGCCATTTGGTTTTAGTCCAAAGAGGTCTAGGAGGGATGGAAAGCCAGAGATAGAGAGAGTAAGTGAAACTAATCCGGAAAGTAAAGACCATACTGATCGAGATCAAATGAACCACCGCCGGCTGCAAGATGTAGCTCCAACTGAGCTTTATTCTAAAATTGAATCTGGCCTTGCGGCGGAAAACTTCGGCAAGAAAATGAGTGAACAAAATGAAGGGGTAAAAAAACTTTATGATCCAACTGAAGTGCCTCGGTCAAGATCTTATTTTCAGGTTCTTGTCTTCTTTTTTTTCCTAAACGTTCATTTTATCCCTTTTCTTTTAGTCTCTAGCTTAGGTTTTCCAAGAATTTACGGTGATCTATTAGGAACCTTCAAATATTTTAGTAGTTTGGTCCAGTTGCTTACTATAGATGAAAGTCTCAGCAACTTACACATTTTGTGCAAGTTCAACAACTGGATGATTATCTTATTAAATAAGAAACACCAAGCACCTGAAGTGTAGTAGCTATTAATTCCACGCTTGAGTGCAAGGGGTGTTTAAGTTGTTGATTTGAATAAAAACCTTCGTGGGCCATGGTTTTGGAGGCTTGAAGTTATCCATTCTATTTGTGCGATTGTTGCTTGGATGAACATGGTGAAATCTAGTTTAGAATTGTGAGAAAATTGTGCTGTTACATTATAAACGAACAACTCGGGATTTGTATGTCAAACTCAAAGAGAGAGAGAGAGAATATATCACCTTAACAAGCTCCCACACTAATTTTTTTCCTTATAAACCTTTTATGTGAGCAAGCTATGGTGACTTTGGAACCTCACATGTTTGGTCAAAGCCCATTTACATTTCAAAATGTTTATTTGCTCAATCAAATGACAATCCTTATGTTGATTTTAATTAGATGGTTTTCATTCTATGTATGGGAATCTTTTTACTGGATTGATGGAGCATGGTTGATCCATGAATTCAAAGCCTCCTTGTACATAACAATCTTGGGCTTGCCTATGCATGTCTTTTTAATAGCACGATGAGCGTGGTAGTATCGGGCAAGTTGGTCGAAGCTTTGGTCAAAGAGCTACTGGTGAGTCCCTAATTCATTGAGGAGTTCTCTCAGTTTTCCTTGACTCTTGTTACCATCCATGACCATTTCAACTTTAATCTTTTTTGCATCTAGCATTTGTTGTTTGTTGGATTACTTTTGATGCCTTGTATTGCGGAATGCTCTAGGTAATTGTAGAAGGATATTGGTTTGTTGCTTTCTTTTCAATGTTATTAAATATGTGCTTCCATTTTATACAATTCTCTCCCTTTTTAGTATATTCTCCATGCGACTTTCACTCTTAGCCATGTTAGGTTGTCGCCATTTCAAGCCAAGTTTATTTTTTCCAATAGTCAGGACTTTGAATGATGAACAATATAATGTTTTGGAATGAAACTTAGAGTTATATGTTTAATCTTATCTAATGTAATAGGGAAATAGGTGATTGAGAACCTATTGCATGCCTGCTAGTTTGAATGTAATCTTTGCTTATGTACTTTGCATTGTGATTCTTTTTGATGTTGTTAATCTGATGCCGTGTCATTATTTTTATGTAGTGAATCTTGCTAATTCTTCTGTTGTTGAAATACGGATGCATGTTTATGTTTTGGTTGAATTTGCCCTTACAGTAATTTACTCGCTTCCAAGAGAAGAACAATCAAGAAGAAAAGAATAAAAAATAATAGATGGAGAGAAATAATTGAGTTTTGCTATTGAATGAGGTGATCCGTTAACAAACACTTTTAACAGAAAAAGAAAGAACCACCAAAATGGGGACAAGTAGCATATGTTGCTATTCTCATACAATTACATAAATGATGCATATGAGTAAGAAAAATCTCTAAAGACAGGCATCGTCATTATTCTATATAAACTTGGCTCTTCTTTCTTGCAATCATCGTCACTTATTATCTACATCAATTACTTCCCCCTTAAGAACCTTGTCTACTCTTTTGGGAATCTCTATTGTAGCTTATAGAGATATTCTCAAGTTGTACTGTTCCATGTGAACATTGAACTAAGAATTGGGTTGCTAGTTTGTTTTGTCTTTTCACCATCCTCTTTCCCAAAATTGCTAAGGGAGTATGCTTTGTTACAATAAGACTGGTTGGGAGTTCTATTGACGTGGGGGCTTGACTGGAAGTAAACTTCTTGAGTTGGGACACGTGGAATATTGGATGTATGGAAGTCTCTGCTAGTAGACATAATTTATAGGTCACGTACCTACGCCTTCCATGATCTCATAGGGTCCCTAGTACAATGGGGAAAGTTTGTGATTGGTCATCTGTATAGTTAATGTTGCTTATAGGGTTGTAATTTGAGGAATACCCAATCTCTAGCCTAAAATTCTTTGTTAGATCTGTTCTTGTCAGCTTGTTGCTTCATTTGGTGTTGAGCCCTTCTTAGATGATATTTTGTCATCGCAAAAGCCATCTCTCTTTCCTTCATAGCTTGATCAACAACCATGATTTTGGAGTCTTCTGCTAGGTAAGGAACATGTATGGGTGATGGATATCCATACAAGACCTCAAATGGTGTTGAGCTAATGGTTGTGTGATCGGTGGTATTATGCACCATTTAACTAAAGGAATCCACTCAACTCATTTATGAAAAAGCATCACAACAAAACCTCCTTAGGTAAGTATAATTATTTTTTTGGCGACCTCGGTTTGCCCATCAAATTGGGTGATAAGCTGTGGAGGATCCTAGCCTAAGCCCTTGTAGCTTAAAAATTTGTTGCCAAAAAGTACTCATAAATAAAGGACCCCACTAATTTACTATTGCGTTTGGCATTCCATAAAGTTTAAAGATGTAACTAATGAATAATTGAACCACTTTAGAAGCTGGATAAGGATGCTCCATGCCGATGAAATGGGCATATTTGGTAAAACCTATCAATAACTACAGCGAATTACTTCTGGATAATAACAACCCTTCAACGAAATCCATTCTTATTTCTATCTAGCATCCCTTAGGTATAGGCAATGGTTGAAAGAGACCTAGTTAAGTTGATGAATCTATCTTATTTCTCTGACATATCAAACATTGTTTTAATGGGATTCCTCACAAATTTGGCTAACCCTTTCCAGTAAAATAGGTTTTGTAGCCCTTTCCAGTAAAATAGGTTTTGTAGCCTTTTTGTAGTGACCAAGACATTTGAAAGCTCCCTTGTGCCTCATCATTCTCTATGGAGACCCACTTGGCCTCAATTTTGGATTAAACCCCACTACCATTCTCTTTCCATCTCAACAACCCTTCTCTCCATTTATAACCTTCAGATCTTACCAGTCTAGCTTCCAAACTTTTAATGAGGACTTAAATTGAAGAATCTTGTTTTCAACTCTCGTTGGTTTCTTCCATTAAGCCTGTATGTACTTGAGAGATTGAGAGATTGAAATTGCTAGCAGCTAATTACCAAAAAAAAAAAATTGCTAGCAGCTAAGTGTTGGTGAGCCTTGATAAAGCATCAGTTGGCATCATGCTCTTTGCCACTCCTGTAATGCTGCTCAAAAGTCGTATCTTAGCAATTTAGACAACGAAGTCTTTTGGAATGGAGTGGTGACTCTTTGTTCTAGTAGATATTTAAGGCTTTTATGGTCTGTTTGCACAATGAATGATCTTCCATTGAGATAATGGTGCCAATGTTTGATATGGCTTTATTCACAACCAAGAATTCCTTTTCATAAGTAGACAATCCTCTGTACTTAACTGCCAACACCTTGCTTAGGAAGGCTATAGAATTTTCACTTGTTCTAAGACCGTTCCAATTCCCCATTCTACTTGCATCAACCTCATTTTCAAATGATTTGGAAAAATTAGGTTGTGAAAGGACATGTGCAAATACAGTTGCCATTTTCAGATCCTCGAATGCCTATTGTGCTTCTGTAAACCCAAGCTGGTCGTGTTTTGTTTCTTCAGCAATTTTGTTAGGGTATTAGCTAATTCTCCCTAATGTAATCTATGGTAGTAACTAGTGCGACCCAAACAACTCCTTAATTCCTTTAATGTTCGAGGTGGTGGCCAATACTAAATGGTGTTCACCTACAGATTGAGTAGCCCAAATAATCCACATGCCTTGCTCCAAAAACACACTCGCTTCCTTTAACAAAACTGATTCTCCTGAAGTATTTTCATAGTTCTGTCAATGGCCTCCAAATGTAGTTGGAAAGAACTGTTGTAGATTAAGATATCGTCAAAGAACACCAATATAAACAGCCTTAAGAAGGGTTTGAAGATGTCATTCATCAAACTTTGAAAGGTTGAAGGGCCATTGGTTAAGCCAAAAGGCATAGCCAAGAACTCATAATACCTTTCATGTGTCCGAAAAGCTATTTTGGGTGTATCTCAAGGGTGCATCTTTATTTGGTGATATTCTAACCTTAGATCAAGCTTAAAATACGAGTTAGAACCATGCAACTCTTCTAATAGTTCTTTAATAAGTGGAATTGGAAACTTGTCAATAATATGCTTATTTTACTCCCTTTAGTTTATGCACTTTCTCCATGAATTGTCCTTCTTCTTAACAAGGACTCCATGAATTGATGCATAAGGCTCAATGCTATGACCAATAAACCTTTGCTTCATCAACTCCTAACCCATGAATAAAGATAGGGTCTAATAATATTAACAGCTTCTACCCCCTCCTTGAAGTGAATTTTGTGGTTTTGCTTACTGTTGGGAGGTAATTGATTAAGCTCTTGGAACACTAATGCTTAACCAGCCAAGACCCCATTGATTTCACCAAAAGCACTCAACTGATCCTTTTTAATGTTTAACTTGTTGTAATTGACATTCAATTGGTTATGTCAATTGTAGCATATACAGCAGCCCTCTCCTTGAATTTTTGAGCATTTTATGAGATCCCTTTCCTGAAATCACAATGGAATTTTGCTGGGATTTCCACTAAGAGTAACCACATGATTATTCCACTTGAAAGTTCTTTTCCTAAAGTTGTACAACACATCATCAAGGTAAACCAGCCATTGCATTCCAAGTAGTACATCATAACCGCTCAATGCTATTACCAAGGCATTTATGGTAGACTCATTTCCTGCATAGACTGTATAAGATTCATACAACATTGATTACATTCCTGCTTCAATCCTTCTTAATGTAATTTGAAAAGGCTTCACCTCATGAACTTCACACTTGCTTTTCTTAATCACTGATATCTCAACAAAATTATGGGTGCTCTAATTGTTTACTAGAATATTTATCATCTTTTCTTGGATGTATTCTAGAAATCCTCATTTGCTTAAATTCTCACTCTCCTTCAATTCCCACCATAGCCTGCAAGGACACATTGAGAAAAATAGGTTCTGGACCTTCTCCCGCAGATTCCTCTTCCTCCACAGATTCTTCCTCCCCCTCCATCATATACAAGTGCAATTATATTTTCTTACAATTATGAGTTGGTGCATATCTCTTATAACACCAAAAACAAAAGACCCTTGGCCCTTTTTTCATCAAACTCTTAATTACTAACATGCTTGGACAATCTGTTAGTTCTCAATTGAGTCAGCTTGTTGACTTGATTACTTGATCCGCGTAACATTCCCTTTGATTTATTAAGCTTATTGTGATGGGTCTTTGGGGGTGATCCTCAGACCAGGGAGCCATTATTTGAGTTACCTCAACAGTGAGGTAACTTGATACTGCCTCCTCTATTTTGATGTGCACTTAAATTGTTTGCCACCAACGCTTCCTATTTTCTAGCAAGAACATAAGCTTGTTGAAGGCAGATTCACCATCTGTTCTGACCCTAGTTTTAGCCCCTTCGCAAAAAATCCCACCGAATAATTCTCTGGTAGTGACAGATGATTTGAGTAACAATCAAATTTTGCACAGTATTCCTATACTATTCTATCTTGACTCAATTCCTTTAAATCACCTACTGGATCTTTGAAAATCTCCTTATCGAATTGTTGTTTGAGAGTGGTTGCAAATTCCTCCCATTCGGTTGGCTCCACCTTTTGTTCGATTCTTCAAGTAAAGATGGTAGCACTCTTGTGCTTGTTCCTCCAAATGCATGGTTACCATTCCCACCTTTAGGTGATCGATTGTTAGTTGAGAACAAAGATTGCTCACACTTGTATAACTATGCCTTAACATGAGCTCCATCAAATGCGGAACAATTGATTCTACTGAATCTGGTCGGTATGGTGTGATTGTCATTCTCGTTAGACTTGTAGATGTCCCTTGATTCATTCCAAATTTCTGCATGAATTAACATAGATTGGAGCTACATCATCTCACTTGCTTGCTTCGTTATTCTCGTTAGAGGCCCTTGGGATGGCTCCCATATTTTCCTTGCCACCTGTAGATGTCCCTTGTTTCACTCCAAATTTCTGAATGGATTAAGTGAACATAAATTTGAGCTCCATCATCTCATGCTCTTGCTCATCTGTTCTCTTTTTGAGTTTCCAATAGGATCTCATACCTGGCTTGTGTTTCCACCGAGGTTTGAATATTTTCTTCAATCAGGCGCAGCTCTACTCTTCTAGTTCCTTTTGCTATAGTTTCTCCAGTGCTAAGGTTCGATTGCTCTGATACCAAAAGTTTTGGTTGAATTTGCCCTTTAATAATTTAGTCACTCCCAAAAGAAGAACAATCGAGAAGAGAAGAATCAGAGAACGATAAAGAGAGAAACTAGAGATAGAGAGAAACAATTGTGTGCTCTTATGGCCAGAGGAGATCCATTACACTTTGCATACTTTTTTGTTCTCAGAAACTTATATAAATGGTGCGTATAGGTAAAACTTGTAAATACAAATGTTGTTGTGCTATTTAAATTTGGCTGCGATCTATTTAAGTTTGGCTCTTCTTTCCCGTGATTATCGTCGCTTATTATCCGCAACAATTTCTCATATATTCCTTGTGGATCACCATCATTTAATTCTTTCTTTTGGAAATTGTAGAGCATAGATCCAAGAATTTGAAGGATGAACAAGACAAAAGGACAACAAACAAATTGGGAACCCTCGATTCGCGGCAAAGAGAGCAGAAATCAGAATCGAATGATCACAATGGAATGTGGGGCCATGATGGTTTTCTAAAACTGGAGACTGAACCTCCATCACCTGCGAGAAAAAGACCTCCCTTTAGGGAGAAAAAGGTACCCATGGACAACACCAACAATGACCAAGTTACTGCTAATCCTGTAAGGGTGGGCCACTCAGTACGGCCCGTGTCTGGTGGTGAGAAAAGAGATGAAAGAGACCACAATCCCCGGTATTCAGACAAATCTGAGAGGTCATTTTCTGGTAATAGGGATGAAGCACAAAGACACAGCCTTCTGCCTAGAGAAAGGTATAGAGGTGGAGGTAGCATCAGCAGCAATTACAGGGGAAGAGACAGACTCAGTGAAAAGCAAGGTTACCGGCCTAGGGATAGAGGAGAGAAGTGGAAGCATGATTTGTTTGATGAAGCTAATAAGAGCCAATCCATAAAGAATGAAGAGGATCAGATTGCAAAAGTTGAAGCACTCTTGGCTTCATAGGAGCAGTGTTTTAGTTTTTATGAATGTGTTCAGCGTTTGCTGGGATCCTTGAGAAAAATGTTAGAATCTTATGTTCATTATCTTACCTTTTATCTGACAAAAATGTTAGAATTTTATGTTCAATATCTTAACCTTTTTCTGAATATATTTTGTTCTCAAGGGTTGTCAAAATTGGATTATGATGTGCTCTTGGTAATGCAACTTCGATGAATTTGTTTCTTATTTGACATCATGAATTTTCTTTTTGTTACAAAAAACCGAGCCAGGTGACTATAGGCTGGAGAGGATGTTGCCAATCGGAACCAAAGCTCGTTGGCATTAAATTTGAGATTGTTCAAAGCATTGCATGTGTTGTGGATGAAGTAATGTTATAAATGCAAGTTCTGGCCGTCCTCATAATCCAAGGTTTGTTTTCCTTCAGCATTATGGGTCTACTTCCATTATGTTGCTACAAAGATACCTGTCCCAATAAGTTATAAACCATTCTGGTGATGTACTCGTAGTTATTGGACAAAACTAAAATACAATTCTGATTCAAGTTCCTCAAATGCCCAATATGGTTAACTGAATAATTGCTACAAGTGGTTATACCTACCACCAAAGACATGGTTTATCTTGACGGACCAAGATCTTCAATGTCACTTAATGCATCCAACGTCTTATCAGATGAATTCACCACCAATTGACCACAAGCACCACTTATGTCTTGGCCCATTTGCTTGCGAATTGTAGTCCGTATGTTGTATGTACCTCTAAGAGTTTTCTGGAATCTTGACACTTTTTCTTCACCACTAGTTCTGTATCGACTCAAACTGCCAATTGAGTTGAAAGGTATCAAGTTCACTACCTGCTTGGAAATTAACAAATACGTGAGAATCCATTTCTCTTGCAAGCAAAGAAATGCATTCAAATATGCATTGACATCAGTAAATAAAAAACAGGCAGGTCCCACTGCACTACGAGTTGCATAAGAACTGCGCAAAGTCGGAAATGTTTAGGATCAAAACAAGCACAATTGAACGTGTGCCTGTCATCAGTTAGCTGAACTTCACACACATTGCAAATTGAAACCAGCTATCAGACCATGGTGTTGTCACTTCAAGAGGTTCCACGTCTTACAAGTAACATATGTATCAAACCAACCATTGGACCATCGTGTGATGATCTATAAATCATAGTTTTGATTTCCTTCTTGTGCTTCAATCTTGGATAATCACATATTTTGCTAGCATCAGTAAAACTAATTACCTTAGATTCCGTTCTTGAACCCAAGTATGGATAAGACTATAAAATAAAAACTTGAACTTGATACCAAAATTGCATATTTTGACAAATTATGTGAAAAGCTTAATTAAAAAAGAATTGGGTAATAATATTCATGAACAAAGAGATATCAGAGAAAAACGTATATTGGTCAGAGTAGAGCAGAAATTTTGCAACCAAAAGGGAAAAAGTACATTAGGTGACAACTTTTTACTGGACACTCAAAACTCCACCCATAAACACACAACTGTTATTGGAAGAAGAAAATATTGGTCTAAATTAGTGAAAATTACGTTAATACCCCTTGCATTACCCATTATTTTAATGCTTCATAGGCTTCTCATAGATAATTGACGCAGTTTGCCATCAAGATATTCATTGGTGCACATATAAGATCACCTTATGGATTCAAAGGTCAGTAAAGTAGTATATAGCTTGAAACATAATTCCATTTTCTGCAATCAGGTTTGAATTTTTGAGCGCTCACCACTTCAAATGACTCTAATAATTTTCCCAGCTGATGGGCATGCTGCTCTTCATCATTGATCGCATCAAGCATTATGTACTCGATGAAAATTTTCTGTTTACTGTGGATTAAGACAATACTAGATATCTTACGCAACAATTCCCTGAAAACGCAAGTAGATCTTTAACTGCAGAAACTTGAAGAATGAGCATATGTACCTGTTCTTTTGATATACTTGTAAAGTATCCATAAGCTTTTCTAAAGGAAAAGCCCTAGCAGCAGGCATAATATGGCAGCGTATATCTTGAACTGGTGCATGCAATGAGACTGCCAAGTTCAAACCTGGTAGATCTTTCTGAAGCTTATTAATTGCATGAATAACCCCAACCTACAAAAGAATATATTTTCCAGAATATGCTTATAAGTCACTTTTTCCCGCATTCATGAACCAATTTTAAATTTCAATTTATCCCTGTTTATTGAACTATGCTTGTGAAAGTGGTTGACCATGACAACAATTCATTCATAGACTAGCAATTGAAACAGTAATGAACTGATTTTGCATTAAATCACACCATTTTCATTCAAAATTTCAACCGACACATTTCCTATTCTTCTTTTTTAACTTTTTTTTGAGGAAAGGTGGTGGGGTATGCAAGGAGCCAAGATTATAAAATTTAAGTGAAATAGTAAAGTATGTACGGTTGAGATGGTAATTCTTTTTGTTGACAGCCTAAATGGGGATCCCAAGATAATACGAATCGCTTCGACCACAGCAGTATAGTTATTCAAAGGTTCTCCCATCCCCTGATAAACAAAAGAAACAGAAATTAATATTTTTAGCCACATCACTAGACTGATAAGTACGCAGACAATAAAGGATAAGATGAAACAAAGAAATGAAAAAAGGAAACAGAATCAATTGCTTGTGTTATATATAGGTACTCATGTTTGACATTCAATCTTTATAAGCTTGTGCCCAGACGTAAATGGATAATAAAAAACAAAGAAATGAAAACTTTAACCGTAATTCAGTCACATATTCTTGCTGCTGAAATAAAAGAGGTCTCATTTTTGTTTCACAAAACCATCACAGAGATCACCAATTCAATTGCCAACATTCTCAAAAGAGACTAAAAAGAACCAATTCATTATTGAAGTTGGCCCTTGCGGCCATTAGTGGAACCCTCTCCACATTATGAAAAGGTGTTTTGCATACCATCTTAATGAGTCCTGAAGAAGGAGGTCATTGTAGCACATTCTATCTGATCAACAGTTAACTCAATGCACGTTGAAGAGAAAGCTTAAAATGCATAAGGCAAGTAATAAAACAAAGCATTGTCAGGCTGAAAGGTGAAATGCCCTTACCATGAAAACAACATTCCGTATCTCTGAAAAATGAGAAGCATGCACTAATTGTTCAACAATCTCACCCGAGGATAGGTTGTTTTTAAACCCCATACTTCCAGTCGCACAAAACTTACAGCCCATCTTACAACCAACCTGACACAAAAAAGTTGAGGAAGACATCTATATATAACCTGTGTAATAGATGATATATCTTGGTCAACAGTAAACACAGAACAAATTATTAATACCCTTGGAATGATGATAGTGATAGAATTCCTTGTTTCCCAAAGTTGGATTCACACATGCAAGAGCAGAAATTAACTGCCATGAAGATTATAAGATACCTGTGACGATATGCATAGCGTTGACCTTGGCCCACCAGAACGAGGTTTTCCACCGTATTTGCCCAGCCGACTGTCATATCTCATAATTACAGCCTCCACGAATTCTCCATTCTAAAGATCATTCAAAAGAGGCAGGATAATAAGTTGCAGCCACACATAAAGAACCATCCTTTGCACATGTGACCATGCACTCTCTCTCTGTAACTGTATCAGTGTTTACAATAGAATCATATAAAGATGTGTATTTAGCTAATATAAACCCTAATTGACGATCAAAAATAGATTCCCAAGGTAGGATGCACATAAAAAAGCCAAGAGAAGTTCTTAAATGAGCATTAAAACATGCAAAATGTCTACCATCATTTTAGAAATTAGAGCACTAGATAACCACCCATAAACAACAGACATTCAACCTCAAGTTCCCTTTATAGTTTCTCTAAGGAAAACACAAAATTGAACCGAATTTATAAAATTAAACAATCCTACCTAATCATACGTCGGCTAATCTTTCGTCTGACTTCCATAGTATTAATCATATATTGGCCAATCTTTCTTCTCACTCCCATAGTATTAATCATATGTTGGCCAATATTTCATCTCACTTTCAGATTATAAATTGTGTAAGAGGAGTACCTGGAGCTTGATGAGGAGCTTAGTCGTGACCTCATCACTAGAATCAATGACAGAGTGCACATTAGAAGTTAAAGTTTTGAACTTTGAACGCAGAAGTGGATATGCAGACAAAGGCAAACTGGGTATTTCATCCCATTCCAGATTAGGATTCTTAATCACATACCTATCATCCACAATAAGAGAAAATCAGCATAAATCAACCAATAGAGTGAAAAGCAAACAGACGTGTAATCAAATTTGTAAAAATTCAAAACTTTCACACACTTCCAAATGACGGGGATGAAGTTGATGTTAATTCCTGACTTCTCAAAGTTGTCTCTGAGATGGGCAGCGTCAAAAATCGACCGTGCGGACATCCTTGCGGAGTTCTGCGAGTGCAGATGCTAGATGTCTCCTCTTCATACGAGACAACGTTATTGCGTAGTTTTCAGTTTGGTTTACACTCTCCCCGGACAAGGCTACTTTTCATATAATTTTTTTAAAGATGCAATGAGTTAAAAAGGGAAAAGTTTTTACATATATTTCAACATATATATTAAAAGAATCCAAACATTTCACATATACTAAAAAAGGTTTCTATTATTTTACAAATATTTATCAAAAACACCTACTAAAAAATTATAATTAATAATTTTTTTTTTTTTTTTGTAAACCCTTATCACATGTGTAAGGCATATGAGCCTAGTTAGTAGAGTGGGGGAGAATAGAGCTAAAAGGTTATATGTTCAAATCCTCCTACTTACGCTCTCTTGATCGAGCCTATTGTTGGAAATTTAGAACTCCCAAATCCACACCCAAGGATATTTAATAGACAAAAATATCAGAAAATAATAACACAAGAGAATTTACGTGGAAACTCCCAAACCGGAGAAAAACCATGGGCAACAAGAAGAAAATTCACTATGTGAAAAATCCTTACAATCACACAATTTTTCCTCTCACCCAATCCCCTAATACATCAATACACTCACAAAGAAATACTCAAGATAAACTCTCCAACTCTCACCTCAAAAGAGAAATTTAACTAGAGTCAAATTTATCATACAAATCTTTGACTTTGATTTGGTGCATTTAACAAGGAGGTAGCAACCTCCTTATATAGGCAAGAGTCTTGCC
>JAOSBL010000212.1:31138057-31168610 GCA_027568915.1 Erythroxylum roraimae
CCAAACCCACACCCAAGGATATTTAATAGACAAAAATATCAGAAAATAATAACACAAGAGAATTTACGTGAAAACTCTCAAACCGGAGAAAAACCACGGGCAACAAGAAGAAAATTCACTATCTGAAAAATTCTTACAATCACACAATTTTTCCTCTCACCCAATCCCCTAATACACCAATACACTCACAAAGAAATACTCAAGACAAACTCTCCAACTCTCACCTCAAAAGAGGAATTTAATTAGAGTCAAATTTGTCATACAAATCTTTGACTTTGATTTAGTGCATAAACTAAGGAGGTAGCAACCTCCTTATATAAGTAAGAGCCCTTGCCCATTTGTTGTCCCCAACCAATATGGGACAACAAAGGAGCTAAACTCAACACCTATCGTATAGGATTTGTTTAGTGCGGAGTATCCAGTTAGCGTGATTTTCAGGTTATTGCGTCAATCCGGAAATTTATTCAGTACGCATTCAAAAGATAGCAGCTACGAGTTTCTCCATTCAAAAAAAAGTGTATGGCATATGACAAGTGAGCCCAAAATAAAAAATTTTGCAGTTCTAAATTTTTTTTAATGACAATGTCTGGGAGTTTGATATCAGATGTTGGGTCCAGAGGTGGTTGCTGATCATTTAAATTCCACTCGTCGTTTTATGGAGAAACTCTATTCTACTAGCTAGCGAATTCTATTCAAACAGACTATGTCGAAGGACTTGGTTCGTCAACTACAGGTTCATTAAGTTGTGTGATTATTCACTTCATTTCTCTTGGTTCATCAACTACATGTTCATTAAGTTGTGTGATTATTCACTTCATTTCTTCTCATAGTATGCGAAGATAAGTCCCTGTTGTAAAAGCTTGAGAGCAACTCGATAACTCTTTGTCTCAGTGACCTGGAATTGAGTCATATAACATCCTACTGTTTGTAAGCATGGCTAAGAATACGAGTAGAGCTAAAACTGAAGCTACACTAGCAATGAAGAAGACCTTATAAATTTTTGATATCAAGACTATTGGATGAAAGAAAGTTGATTGGATCTGGATAACTTGCTTCTCTGCCAAACCAATGTTTCTCCTTCTATCATGCCTAGAATTCCCTGGAAACATCACTTACTAGTGGGGAACCTCTAGGAAACACATAAAATAATGGTACATAGTTCGAATAATAAACCAAACCCATATCAAAAAATAAATACAATATGAGAGAGAGATGAATTTACGAAGACAAGACCATCAATGTTAAATTTAAGGCTCAGCATTGATATATTTGGAGCAATACTTCGCTAGAAATAGTTTTACACATTTGGAGCAACCGGTAAAGTTGATTATCAAGTTACAGAAATAACTTCTTTGTAAAAATAAAAAGAAAAGATTGCGTATATTATGACCCTCTTCAAATCCCGCAAAGCGAGGAGTCTTGTATACTGGATATGTTGACTTCATCAAATGCTATAACTATACCACTGTTGCCCCTTCCTTTGGTGAACAATGCGTCCCATTCCTCTAGAATTTTGTAAACTAAGAGATTGGATTCATCTAAACCTAGGTATTTCAAGAGTCATAAAATGAATGCTCCTAGTAGACAACATAAGCACCATTTCTTAAAAGCTCCTTCTGTCAGTTGAAGCTTTTGGACTGTTAGAACTGGTGTTAGACGTCGAGGTGGTGAGACTCTTTGCTGTTGGCCACCTGCCTAATCAACGAGTCCTTGCCGATTGACTTACATAAGCCATTTGCTAAACGACAATGTTTAGGAAATCTCACACATTGTCATCTAGAAAAACTCAGACTGCAATTTTTTTTAGCCCACTTACAATATGCCATACGGATGTGACAAGGGCCCATAAAAATAGCAAAAAAATTAATTAATTCAAAGCATTAAAAAACAAGTAAGATAGTTCTTTGTTGCATGACAATAAGGATATCAACTAAAGAATCAAGCACTATAATAAGCCCCAAAGGAAGATAAACCCAAATACAATATTAATGTCTTAAAGTTAAGTTCATATCCTTAAAAGTAGTAGTTCATGCATTAAAAGGAATTATGTCTTTAACGATCTGTGTCATTTAATCGGCTTATCATAATGGACATTGCATAACAATTGGACTTTGTTCCTCAATTGGTTGGTAAATTGACAATTGAAATATAAATGACTCACTTTTTTAATATCTTGATTTCAAACAAAGTAGCTTAAGCTAATATGGAGAAAATAAAAGCCTATCTTTTATTCTAAGTTTGTTCTTGATAATTAGTCGGAGGATAAATGAGGACTTCAAACTAACTTATGTCGTAAAACATTCCGATGCAAAATTATGAAGATCTCTATACAAGATTTATTTTTCAAAGTAAGAGATCTATGATGATGCCAAGTTAGTTTATCCTCTTCTTCCACTCCATAATTATAATTAGGCATATCATCTTTAATTAATGAAAAGTCTCTCAAGGAATGACCTAGCCATGACCAGTTTCCCTCTTGAATCACTAATTTTACTTTAGTTGTGTCTCATTCACTTGCTCTGAGAGATTTGTAGGTAAATAATTTTTGTAAAGGGCTTAGTTGCTGCCAATTATCAAACTAAAATCAACTGGATTTCTCATTCCATATAATGCACTTGAATTCTTTACTAATTGTGTCCCTCATATTTATGATTTGTCTATGTGATTATGAGATTTTTATTTTTAGTGTTTCTTTTCAAAAATCTTTTAAGATGTGAGAGTGCATCCTTTTGCCTATAAAGACTTCTTATTTGTGAGGAGTTTTTAAATTCTCTTTGTCAGTAATACTCTATTCATTGCATTGATATATTTAATGCCCATATCACCTTTCTTTTTTGACAAGCTGACCTCTAACTATTTGGCCTTGCTTCCTTCTTTTATGTATAAAAAGTCCTTGAACAATTTTTTTAATTTCTTTGATGAGGTTTTGGGGTAGAAAAAAGATAAGAGCGCCAATATGTATGTATACTATTGAGTACATATATAATTAACTACTTTCTAGCTATAAAAGACAAGAAGTTATTGTTCCACTTACCTATTATTTTAAGTATTTAGTTGAATAAAGAGTAGCAATTCCTGGAAGTTAGTCTTATTATAACTAAAATTTCAAGACATTAGAAAGCAATTTGCTCTATTTTGAAGCTTAACATTTAAGATATTTGATCAACCAGTGAGAACCGGTAAAAACCGGTCAATTGACTGGTCGAACCGGTCCGATTCGACCGGTTCGATCACTAGTTCAATAAATTTTTTATTTTTTTATTTTTTTAATATTTTTTTATATTATTTGGTATATTTTCTATTTTTAATATTACTAATATTATATATAATTAAATATAATTATTGCATAATTATGACGTCACACCGGTTTAACCGGTGGTTGAATCGGTCAAATCGGTGACTAAATTTTAGGATTTCCTTAATGATGTTTATGTTCTTGAACATTTCTTTATAAAATTACATTATTCGTATAATTTATTTAAGATTAATCCTTATTATGTCATATTTGTCATTTTAGGGTTTCAAATTTAAGTACTTTATCATATCATTATTTTTGAAGTTTTAAGGCATTCAAATTTATACACTTTTTTATAAAAATAATGATTGGATATTTCTATTTAATATTTTTACAAATCCAACATTTAATCTTGTTAAAACTTGTTATTTTTTTCTCTAATTGAATTTTTCAATTTAGGCACAATACTAAAACTGGAAATTTTCAATTTCCTTATGCTTTTCTCAAATTAATTATTTATGAATGTTGTTAAGGGTTTAATCAAATTATTTTTATTTAATTGCACTTTTTTTAAGAATTCTAATTGAGTTTGAGTTTTAGGTATGATTGACTTGAAATTTAGGAATTTTCTAACCTAATACATTATATAACACTTTATTTGTCTTGGATAATTGTTTTCTTTTTCTATGATTCCAAAAAGGGGAGAAAGATTAATGATATTAGATTTAGAGGGAGTAGACATTCAAAGGGAGTGAAGACATTCTTAGGGAGTATTTTTGTATTTCTTGTACTTTATATGATATTTTATACATAAATAAAATTTTGATGTTTAATTTATTTTATTTGTGTGTATGGATATTTTTATACACTTGATATTGGATATTTTATTTTATTTTTGATGTTGAATGATGTCTTATATATGAATTAAGGGAAAGTAAATCACTATCTTGATGGTGAGCATAACTTTATTATTGCTCTCTAATATAACAAATGTTTTATCATCATAGAAAAGGAGAGATTGTTGAACTAAGGAAAGTTCCAATCATTGTTTTTATGACAACAAAACATAAGTGCTATTCATGAGAAGTTATATAAGAACAAGATGCATCCATGAATAACTCAAGAAGATAATTTATGAAGATGATAAAGAAGAATTAAAGTTCACAGCCCTTGAAGTGAAGGTTAATTCAAGACAAAAGAAGATCAAAGTATATGAAGGTCATTCTATATTTTGTAATGTTAATTGAAATTTCATTTTGTTACTTTGGTAATTTTAAAGGCTTACCATATATAAACATTTTATTTTACTTCATTTTATGAGTCTTTTATTTCATTAAAAGATATTAAAGCTTTTGTTTTTAAAAGAAAAGCCCCTTGATATTTCAAAAACTCTTTAAGGGACATTCTAAAAGTTGTTTTTACTTATAATTGTATTAAACAAATCAAGTTTAAGCATTCGAAATTATTAAAATTATATTTCGACCAATGTTGATTAGTGGTAGATCAATGTAAATTAAATATGTAATAGAGGTGCTTATTGACATATTGGTCAACCAATATGATGATGTAGTTAACCAATATTCCTAGTGAATGACCAATGCACAATGCCTCGTGAATACTGTATAATGAATGCACATTGGTTGACCAGTATGACCTAGTGGTTGACTAGAGTGTTGTAACTAGGTATTTTAACAACTAATTTTTGGATTTAAAGACTAGTAGGGGTCCTAAAATTCTATAAATACATATTTTCTCTTTGGTTCTTGAATTGAAAAGCATTTGGTCTTATCAAGTGTTTAAGCATTCATTATTTCATATTTGAGTGAGTGAGACGCTTTGATTTTATCAAAGTAATAAAGTGAGATATTTTGAGTTGTAAGCTTCTATTAGAGTTTTGTATATTGTATTTAGGGGTGTTCTAAGTGACAATAAGGTTCCTCTTCACTGTTAAGGAATATTGTAAATGGTTTCTCTTTACTAAAAGAAGATTGTACTAAAGTTATTCTTCACCTTATAGGAAGACTTATAGTTTAATTTCAAAAGAGTTTTAGGAGCAGATCTAAGCAAATGTTGTTTGTAAAATCACAATAAATCAATTTGCATTTCTCTTCCCTTACCCTTTTTAACTTATTGCTTATGTGTGTTTTATGAAATTTAGTTTTTGATATCATATTTTCATATTTTATAAATTGTGCTTATTAACACACCAAGTTAGTAAATATTTTGTTTAAAATTTATTAACACTCAATTCATCCCCCCTCTTAAGTGCCTTTAGGGACTAACAGATGGAAAATTGATATTTTCTTATAAGTTGATGTTGTAATCTAAATGAATGTGTGAGATTACATTCTGTGAAATGTCTTTTTATAGAAATTGTGCATATTCTTGCCTTGGGAAAATTGAGCTCTATACCTAGTTTTCGATCCATATATGAAAACATATGCTTTACATTTAGGCTAAGGTTTAAAAGTTATGGCACGTGTATAAAATATATATGTTTTCTTAGAAATGGATGCATCATGCCCATTTATCATCTTACTTAAGATTTTTTTACTAAGGAAATATTT
The DNA here is from genome assembly GCA_027568915.1 of Erythroxylum roraimae. NCBI lineage: Eukaryota > Viridiplantae > Streptophyta > Magnoliopsida > Malpighiales > Erythroxylaceae > Erythroxylum > Erythroxylum roraimae. The sequence continues at coordinate 31,143,860 of JAOSBL010000212.1, forward strand.
TCCCTTAATAAATGTGATTTTGTCATTGGATTTACTTCTATAGTTATATCCAATATTAAGTCTATTATTTACACTCTCTAACATACTTTCAAGTTTCTCACTTCCCTCTTAATTTAGACAATAAATCTTTGAGAGCATTGACCTCCTTTTTTAATGTCTCATCTTAATGTTTTAATGTTTCTAATGTATGAATGCCCTTAATGTTCATATTTTTAGATGATTTGATGCTATACAATTCACTCTTCCATCTTTTCTCTTTCATTTATGCATGCATCTAAATGCTTTTAAACCTATTTGACTTGGAAGATAGCTTATTACTTTTCATACTCATAATTTCTAGAGTTTGTATTAGTTTATCATATATCAAACTATTATCACTATCACAATAATTTGAGTTAGAGAGTACCTCATCATCATCTTTTTTCTTGAAGCACAAGTGAGCTACTTCTCCTTCTGAGTGCTTACTTTTGAAGTCACTTGAGTTATCCTAAATTAATGCTTTGAAAGCTTTCTTCTTTTTATTGTCCATCTTCTTTTTCTTGTAATTTCTTTCAATAAGTTGATTAGTAAAATTATGTGTGACTTTAAATGTGTGTCAAATTTTGTGAGCAATTTCATGTATGGTTACCTTCTTTAATTAATATATATCTAGTGCACATATTAATATATGAATGACTTTGCTATTTAAAGAAATAATCTCTTTTCTTTTAGATGTCATTCTTCCTGAAGTTTAGAAGACTTTTTTTTTAATCATATATAACTTTTATAGGAGTGAAAGGGTCATTTAAGACTATTTCTCACAAAAAAAATACTTTTAACCATAAAGAAGAATTTCATCCTAATTTTTCAATAGAGATAGTCATTACCATTAAAGAAAAAGGCTTTACTAATATTTTTTTCCCTCTTGATAGTATGATGATGAACCTAAGCATACCATTATGATATTTACTCTAGAATTTTGTTTAAATTGCAACTTAAGATACATGCTTTGGTACCATTTGTTGGTCCTTAATGGTACCCAGGAGGGATTGAATTGAGTGTTGGTAAATTTAAACAACTATTTCTTATATAATAAATGCAATTGAACAAAAATCAATATATAATGAAAAATAGTTTGATGCAAATCAATAATATAATCAAACAATGATATAAAGAATATAGGAAAGAAGAAACACAAATTAATTTGTAGTGATTCGATGAATAACCCTAACCTATGTCCACTCTCTAAGACACTTCTTAAAATTTCTGTTAATCTCTCTTTTGAAGACAATAAAGAAGAACCTTCTTAAAACAATATTCATGAGTAAAGAGCAGCTTCTATTACAAACTTTCTTTAAGTTTAAGAGTAACCCTATTTATAGAAGAATTTACAACTCAAAAGACTTTGCTTGATAACTTTGATAATATTAAAGACCCACTCACTTCATAATGCAACAATGAATGTTCAAAATACTTTTAAAAACTCTTAGAAATGTGTATATACAACATTCAAATACTTTTTTTATATCTAAAAATATGAAATTTATACATTTATAGGATTTGAGGGTCAAATAAGCTGTTAGAAACAAGAATAAGGATTCTTATTTCTTATTTATGAAATATAACAATATGATTTTTAGTTAGACTTTTGCATTAATAGTGATTGAAATTAAATTATTTTTGAACAAATTTATACTAAAAATGAAATGGTTTAGAACGTTAAAAGCTTAATAAGTTTTTTTTATTTCTTACACCTTTAGATTGACTAACATGTATATTATATTAATTCTTATACTTCTTTATATTATTATTTCTTTTATTTTATTTTCTAATAAAATTATTCTCAGATCTTATTAACAAAACTAAATATATAAATCAATCGATTATGAATATTTTGAAATGTAAATTGAATAAGAAGAGACATAAAAGATTTAAATATAAAAAAAACTTATAGAAGTTTTTATTAAAGAAATGCAATATGCATTATTATACATGTTGCTTCTCCTAATATATACAACTTCTAAAATATAAATATGAAATTATTTTTATTTTAATATGTATTCTTGATGCTTAATATATTAATTTTAATTATAAGTTAGGTCAATAAAAGATGATGATTATAATTATATAGAAGGGCTCACTCTAAATAACAATATGTTCTTCAACATGATAATAATAATGAAACTCAATGTTAAATTAAATTTAGATCTTAAATATTATAAAAATATTTTTAATATTTAATATACTTGAATTATTGTAAAATTCTATAAGATTTAATAATTTTAGAAATTAATCATAAATTATATATATTTTATTTTATTTTTTAATCAAATTGGCTTGATTAAATCTGATTTGATTATTAAAAAATTGATCATTTTATTAAAAAAGAATAAAGTAAAAGATAGTTTATTTATTTTGACTTTTTCTTTCGATTCAGTATTTTTAATATTGCTAAAGACAATAGATCTAATATTTTGGTTGAATATTTATATATTGAATTAATTTTTTTATAAAATAGACTAGTATTAAAATTTTGAGAAAATTCTAAATATGATAAAGAAATAATCATAATAATTGTTTTATTTTCTGTTAAAAATAATTATTAACAATTTAGAATATTTTTTATTTAAAGGGTATAGTGTAATTTTCAAATACAAGATTTTTATAAATTTGATAACAACAACTATGGTGTGACTTAAATTATGAAATAAATAATAGAAACAATAGAATTATTAGTTTAGAAGTTTGTACAATAAATAAAAATAATCATGAAATAGTTTTTCGAGAATAGTAACTCATTTAAACAAAAATTGTAACAATGTAAAGAAAAACAATCAACACATTTTGTATTATAAAAACTAAGGTTTATTGTTACTTTTTATTTAAATAATAGTTTTGTAAAATTACCTCTCACAAGGAAATGAGAAAAATATCCAACAAAAGGTAATTATTTAAAAATAAATACGTAAATGATAAAATAAGTTTGGTGAAAAGGTTTTGTTTGCCCATAGGAAACTGAGGTTATAAGCAATCCAAACTCCAAAACGATGGTTTCTTTCTCTTTTCCCTTTACTCTATGTTATGGTCAGAAAGCCCGAAAAGTAATGTGAACGACGCTGTAGTGTGTTTCAATTCGAATGGTTTTACCCAACCCAAGTTTGGCAATTTTGAAGCGTTCAAACTTTCCTCTAACAAAAGAGAGAAAGAAATAACAAGAGAAGCTTTGAGGGTGGTTGCGTGTACTTTTTGTTGGTTGATGGATCGAGATTCACAAGACAAATAAATTAAAACAAAGATGGATTTTGAAACATAAACAGTTGCATTAGGGAGAAATTTGCAAATCAGTAATCAATTACATTTTACAATTATCTTGAACTGAACAAAATACATAAAGAATTTAAAACTTAATTAAATTCAAAAGAATTACCGTAAATCCAAACCATCTTCAGTCCTCGTAAATATTCACTTTAGGAGGCTAGAAGTTTTGTTTATGGGTGACCTTGGACATTTGATCAGGATAAGTATACAATTTGGAGGCGTTAGCCATAGCTGTAGCGTTCCCCGAGCGCATTCTTAAGCTACCTGAACGGAACAACTCAAGACCAGCCTGGTGCTCCAAAACCTCCATGGTGGGTTGTTGGAAATCTGACTTAGTCCTCCGGTGAGATGAGCCGCTGAAGGAGTCTCCTCCAGTTAACAAATGGTAGCTACGGCTTGAACCCTCCGAGAAAGACCTGTAGGTGTTGTGTGGCTTCTGTTTCTTCATTGCATGCAGAAGATACGGTATTAAACCTTCCATAACTATGTCTTTAATTCCTCTTGATAAGAACTATTTCCCGCAAGTATTGAATGCATCATAAGGTCACGGACCACATCCATATATATACTGCAAAAGGGTCCGTGCAAATGGATAAGTGAGGAAAATTCAAAGGTGATTGCGCTTGGTCAACCATAATTTGTTGAATTGAATGTGATTCTCTTGGATAGTGCTGCCCCAGTTCTTGACGCTTAGCAAATGAATATAGTGCAGTGCATAGCATCAATTCATTGTAACATGTGCACGTACAACCAATTGTCTTGCGGGCTAGCTAGCTTCCTACTCCATTGAAGTTACCAAATTTGACATTATTGAAAACGTGGTGCCCGTGGAGGTTTAGTCCAACGAGAAATCTTTGTCCGTAAATGTCAACATAACATCAAGATTGACCATTCAATTGCAAGAGGAAACATTGCTCTAGAAAATAAAGTAGAATGGTGGATGGATAAGGAAAGAAGAGAGAGAGTCGAGTTTGAGTTTGAGTTGGCATATAGCTTTTAACATCGATTCAATCTTTGACTTTTGCTTATGTGGAACGTGCGTGTCCTAGTGGGAGTGCATTGAAGTTAGAGTTATGTATTATCTAATGCTTGATTATTACTATCTACATATACAAAGGAAAGCTACTTTCCGAAGAGTTTGACAAACATGGAGGAAGTACCTTTAATTTTCATAATAAATAATTAATAAAATTAGTAAAATATGAAATAGTTTATTTGACTTTAAATGATAATTTATCACTAATAAATGTATTATATTTTCTAATAATATTTTTAACCAAAGGGATATACTCTCTTTATCCATATTTTACTATTTAAAATTTATTCACCATTAAATATTTATCTTCGATGAATGAATTTAAAAATTTTACAATTTTCTCAGTAATATAATATTTAATGATAATAATTAAGTTAGTCTTAATTTAATAAGATTTTATGCGTATAATGTACAAAAATTTAATAAATAAAAGAATCGTATTTATAAGAAAATTATGATAACTATTTTATATGTTAAAAGTAAATCAAATATTAAACTTGCAAAACGTTAATGTTTCGTTATAGCAGTCAATATATAATATAAAATTTAAAAAATTTTAATAGGTATTTTTAGAAATGAATTTGATTTAAAAATATTTTAGATATCAGTTTAAAGAGGCTTAGAGTTACGTACAAAATCTTTATAAATTTCAATGTCTCATTAAATATATGTTTACTATATTTAATGACACAAATATTTAAATAAATATATTTATTTTATCTATGCATACAACAAAATTCTTGATTGATCATTGATAATTACAAATTCTTCATCATCATAAATATGATATAAATAGAATCTAAATTGCATTGGACCACATAAGGTGTACCAATTTTCTAGATAAGAGACAAGATCACGGGCTATCCATTTGAAATGGAGTAGCTTAGCACAAGCTTAATATGATGCCGTCATATTAAAGCAATTTGTTGAAATACATAGCAAAGGTTGCATTAATCCTCTTAGACTAATTTCTACCTCACAACCCCATTAATCACTATTGTTTGATGAAATCAAAAGTATAGCACTTGAAAGGTCTTAAACCTTGCGGTAATGACAATATGCAAATAGATAAACATAATTCTCTCAGACCTCAGTAGAATTGGTATGTCAAAGCTCCGTTATATTCAGAACTAAAAGCTGACGTTGAACAATTGCGTGAAGTTGGAAAACATGCCACTAAAATGTATTAAAAGAAGTGAGTGACAGCATATTTCCATTGTTCTTTTATGGTTTCTAATTATAATATATTAGAATATAATATACCTTTACAAGATGAATATGTTAGCTTAAGGTTTATAGGTAACGATTTTGACGATAACTGTATAATATTTCAAAATTCAATTTGGATTTATTTTCTTATATAATTAACAGTCTAATTCTTAAAAGGAAATAAAATCATAAAAAATGTGTTTTCTTTCTTGCAAAAATCTTCTTTATAAATTTACCTTATTAAAAATGATTTATCTAAAAGGATCCTATAAATTATGAAGGTCATATAATAGCCCCGTGATTAATGAAAGATTTTTAGCAAAGATGATATCGAAATTATTCAGATTCAAATCAATCAAGTTGACTAAGGATGCAAGTGAAGCAACGACTAATTGAGGAAATGCCTAATTAAGGAAAAGCCAATGCAACTGTGGAAAAAGAACTGAACGATACAAAAGCTTATGAAGCTATATTGTCAAAACTCATCAAAAGCATATACATTCTTGAAAGTGATATCTTTGTAAAAATTCTCTTGTGCGTTAGAAAATGAAATTTTGTTGAGAGAAATTACTGAAGATCATATAGAGAAAATGTCTTTTGTTTATTTATTTATTTAAGAGCTTCTAGAGGTTAGTGAAATACTACTAGTGTGGAAGGTTGAAGAACCTTGAAAAATATTAACTTGCAAGCTTGGAGAGACTCGTCAAATTACTACTTGATTTTATAGTGAAACTCTCAAGTTGGATACTTGGGAACTGGACATAGGCTTGGGTTGTAAGCCGAACCATTATAAATCAACTGCATCCTTCTTCTCTCTCTCTCCATATCTTTTATATTTCTGCATTATATTGTGTGTGTATTCATTTCAGCAAGAGGTTCCTTCATTTTTATAATAAGGCATTTTTGTTTTCAACTTGCTGACGATTCCTTTTATTTTAACTGGCACCTTCATTTTTATTGTTTTCAACAATACTTATACTTTAGCATGCTTCTGTCATTTAACAAGCTACTATCGTTTGATAGAAAGTTATTGTTTTAATTTTTACAGGCCCCTATTTTTTTATATATAAATAGAAAGTAACTTGCGATTTTTTTTAATTCACACACAATTCACCCCCTTCTTGTTTGTGTTTGTTTTATCATTTGGTATCAGAGCAAGGTTTCACATTTTTGTGTTTTACAACATGTTATAGGTCATGGAAAATAATATAAGAAGTTTTGAAGGACAATCCGTCTTAAAGCCTCCTTACTTCAATAGAAACAACTACTTATAATGGAAAGAGAGAATGACAATCTATGTAGATATTAAAGTCTGGAAAGCCATCAGAGTTAGGGCTACACTTCTCGACTCAGATCACATAGAAGTATGAACTGAAGCTGATAGAAAAATGCACAGCTAAACGCTAAAGCAAAACATTATTTGATCTGTGCATTATCTCCAAAAGAATAAGAGAAAATATCCTACTTTTCTACAACAAAGGATATGGAATAAACTACAAGTCACATTTGAAGGAACGAATGAGGTAAAGAATAATAGAATAAGTCTTTTAGTGCATCAATACGAAACTATTGGCCTGAAACAGGGAGATACAATAAACGAATTCTTTGAATGCTTCAACAATATCATCACGAACTTAAAGAACTTAGGAAAGATATATTCCAATGACGAGCTTGTAACTAAGATTCCAAGGTCATTACCAAAGGAATGGAGACATAAGGTGAGAGCTCTAGAAATGGCAAAGGATCTAGACACTATTTCACTCGACTGGCTACGAGAAAACTTGATGATCCATGAAACCGAGCTTAGGCGAGATGAAAGATCCTCCTACAGAAAAGAAATGGCACTAAAAGCAACTGACGAATCAAACGATGATGAAAGTGACATTGAGTTTCAAATAGATGGAGATTACAAGTTCAACTTTATGGTCAGAAAATATGCCCACTTCTATAAAGAGAAGCTGATGAAGAAAAGAGAAAGAAACAAGAAAGTTAGGAATGGCTCTAAAAGCAATTGATGAATCAAACGGTGATGAAAGTGACACTGAGTTAAAATAGATGGAGATGACGAGTTCAACTTTATGGTCAGAAAATATGCCCACTTATATAAAAAGAAGCTGATGAAGAAAAGAGAATGAAACAAGAAAGCTAGAAACAACATATTCCTATCAAAAGGCAGCAGCAACAATAACAATACACAAAATAATCAAATCATATGCTATCATTGCAAAAAGCCTGTACACACAAGACCAAAATGTCCTCTTCTTTAAAAGGACAAGTCAGAGAACAAAAAATTCAGAAGGTAGGTGATGACTGTAGCCTGGTCAAATGAGGATTTTGAAAACTTAAAGAAGGAGAACTGGAAGAAGTCAGCAACGTTTGCTTCATAGCTGAATCAGGAGACGATGAGGTATATTATTCTGTCTCTGATATTAAATTTGATGAATTGAAAAAAGTATATTATGAATTGTATGATCAGTACAAAAGGTTAATAGTGAAGTATTTTAAAGAAGTTAAGAAGTCCAAGAGCAATGATGCATCACTGAATAGTAAGATTAAATCATTGGAATATGCGAATGAGAATTTGGTTAACAGGAATATATCTCTTGAGGTTGACTATAAGCAAAAGGTTTTTGAAAAGGAAGTTCTAGAAGAAAGAGTAGCTAAATTGGAAAATACGTTGCTAAAAAATGATTCTGGTAAGGTAAGACAATTAGAAGAAAAATTCGCCGCCTTATAACTTGAAAAGGAGAAAAGTGTTGGAAAGATCTTATCTCTAGAAAAAGATCTAGAAAATTTTGTTGATGGAAGGAAGAATCTTGATGCATTGCTTGGTAGTGGTAAATGCATTCTTGATAAGGTCAAAATAGGATACAATGAAGATAACAATATCAGGTCATATAAAATTTTCTTTGTTAAATCTAACAATAGCTATAGCCAAAACAACCAGTACCTGCTAAGTGGCAAAAATCATAACAACTATCTTTCATCTATTTTATGCGATTACTGTGGTAAACATGGTCACATGAGTAATTCTTGTAATTTTTGTAAAAAGAAATGATCTCATATGTATGTTTGAAAACCGAATGGTCAAACTACTAACCTGAAAGCACTTAGAAAATTTTGGGTACCTAAAATGAGATAATTCTTTCTGCAGATATGTTTCAAAACAGAGATAAGGGAGAATTAATGGATAGTTGATAGTGATTGTTGGAGACACATGATAGGTAAAATATCACATTTCAACTACATTGAAAGAAAAGATGAAGGTAATGTTGTCTTTGTAGACAAAAATAAAGCAAAGGTAACTGAAAGTGGTAAAATTGGTAATTCTGACTCTACCTCCATTGATAACATTCTCTTTGTTGATGATTTGAAACAAACCTGTTGAGTGTGATTTAGTTATGTGACAAAGGTTACAAAGCCATTTTCTATGCATCTCATTGTGAAATTGTGGATATTCATAATGATAATATTATGTTTGTTGGTCTTATAAATCAGAATATATATTGTGCTTATTTGGAAGGCATGTCCTCACAAAGTGTTAAGTGTTTTATCTCCTTAGAAAAGGATTCGTTTATCTGGCATAGAAGATTTGGACATACCAGCATGAACATTATATCAAAATTGTTCAAAAACGAGTAAGTAAGAGGACTACCAACCTTAAAGTTCGAAAGCAATAAAGTTTGTGAGGCTTGTTTAAAAGGTAAACAAGTTAGAAGCAACTTTCCTCCTAAAAATGTTATATCTACTAACCAACTACTTAAACTTAGGCATATAGATTTATTCAGCCCCACTAGGACTTAGAGTTTTGGTGGTAAACATGACGATTTTGTTTTAGTAGATGATTACTCCAGATTTATATGGGTTTGTTTCTTATCAAATAAGGATGATGCTTTTGAATTGTTTGAGAAGTTTTGAAGAAAAATTCAAATAGAAAAAGGGTATTGCATCACTTCAATTTAGAGTGATCATGACAGATAATTTGATAGCATAAAGTTTGAAGAATTTTGTGACAGCAATGATATAACTCACAACTTCTCTTGTCCAAGGACGCCTCATCAAAATGGAGTTGTATAGAGAAAGAACAAAACTTTGGTTGATATGGCCAGGACCATGCTGTGTGAAAGTGGACTATCTTATGGATATTAGGTATAAACAATATCCATGGCATGTTATGTACTTAACCGATGTCTTATAAGACCTATTCTAAAAAAGACCCCCTATAAGCTGTGGAAAGGAAGAAAACCAAAATTTGCTTAGTTTCAAGCATTTGGTTACAAGTGTTTCGTGCTAAATAATGGAAAAGACAACTTTGGAAAGTTCGATGCGAGATTAGATGAAGTTATTTTCTTGGGCTACAATACTGCTAGTAAAAGATTCAAAGTTTACAATAAAAGAAAAAAGAAGATAGAAGAATCGATACATGTGGTGTTTGATGAAGCACTACTTTTGATAACAGCAACTGATTCAAATGATGAAGAGCATCCTTTGATTCATAAAAATACATATGAGAATCAACAACACCTATAATACTTTTAGAATCACAAAATCAAGAAGGCCCCTCTGAAGTTAGAATAAAGCAAGCTCTTTCATCTCAGTAGGAGCCTATATAATGAAAAACACCGAGAGAATGGAGAGGTCTTGATACACATCAATATATTCTTAGAGATCCCTTTGGAAGTCAAAGAACAAGATCATCGATCACGAACAACTTTGTGGCTCTCATATCACAATTAGATTCAAAGTTTGTTGAAGAAGCTCTTACTGATGCGAATTGGGTCCCAGCTATGAAAAACGAGCTAAGTCAGTTTGACAAGAAAAAAGTATGGAATTTGGTTCCTTGTCCACAAAACAAGTCAGTTATTAAAACTCGTTGGGTATTTCGAAACAAACTTGATGAAAATGGTTTGATTTTGACAAAAATTATGCACCTATTGCCAGATTGGAATCGATTAGAATTTTACTTGCCTTTGCTCGTTATAGAAACTTCAAATTGTTCCAAATGGATGTTAAAAGTCATTCTTAAATAGTTACATTATCAAAGAAGTATTTGTTAAGCAACCCCCAGGTTCTGAAGATGAAAACCATCTAGATTACGTGATGAAGTTAACCAAAGCTCTGTATGGTTTAAAGCAGACTCCTCAAGCATGGTATGAGAGGTTAAGTAACTTTCTGCTTGAGAATAACTTTGAAAGAGGAAAGGTTGATAAAACCTTATTTATTAAGAGAGAGGAAAATGATATACTCATAGTGTAACTATATGTTGATGAAATAATATTTGGTGTTACTAATCTATCCTTCTGTAAAGAATTCTTAGCATTAATACAGGGAAAGTTTGAAATGAGCATGATGGGAGAATTATTATTCTTTCTCGAATTACAAATCAGACAAACAGAAAAAGAAATCTTCATTGACCAAGACAAATACACAAAGGAACTCATCAAGAAATATCATTTTCAGAATGCCAAACCGATGGTAACTCCCATATACACTGGAACTAAACTTGATAAAGAAGAAGAATGCAAAGCTACGGATGAAACAAAGTATGGAGGAATGATTGGATCACTACTGTAACTTACAAGCTCAAGACCAGACATTATGCTTAGCGTGTGTCTTTACGCACGCTTTGAATCAAATCCAAAAGAAAGCCACCTTTAAGTAGTCAAAAGAATCTTTTGATATCTATATGGAACTATGAATTTTGGACTATGGTATCCAAGAATCGATTCATTTGACATAGCGGGCTATTGTGATATAGCTTATGCAGGTGATAAAGTCGATTAAAAAAGCACAAGTGGTCATTGTCAATTATTTAGAGGATGTCTAGTTTCTTGTTTTTGCAAGAAGCAAAATTGCAAAACGCTTTTAATGACTGAAGCGGAATACCTAGTAGCTGCCAGCTGTTGTGCTCAAATCTTTTGGATGAAGCATCAGCTACAAGATTTTTTCTCTAAACTTCTCTCATATTCCTACATTATGTGATAGTACTAGTGCTATAAATCTTTCTAAAAATTATGTGCATCATTCTGGGACTAATTTAATTTAATAATTCAACTATTTGAAAAACTAAACTAAATTCTAAAGTATTTTTAATGAAATAATCCTTTAAAAACAATTTTCAAACATTTAGGAAAACACTTTCTCAAATTTATTAAGAATTTAAATTAATTGGATCTCAATTTAAATAAAAGGAAAGGCTTAAAACATATACTAATTAAAAGTAAAAATGAATTAGGACTGTCTGGTGCAATGCACTAGCAAGTCAACTCTGGCGTTTACTAATGCGTGCATTGCATGAGCCAACAATGTCTATCCTCCAGATGTTGGACCTATATAGGGCGCATGTCTTACATGCACCCTATCATTTTTCCAAAATAAGGTTTGTTAGGCCATTACTCTCCTCTCGCTTCTTGTTGCTGCCTCCATTGGTTTCTCCTCTAAGTGTCCTGGCCTGGCTTTGCGTTCAATTCAAAACTGGTTTTCATAAATCTCATAATGGAGGAAAATGTGTGTGTTTTGAAGAAGCAAAACACAAGGCTACAGCCTGCGAGTTCTTATAAAGATGGTGTTTTTTAAGAAACAGAAAAAACAAACGGGAGTTTTAATTTTTAAAGGAGTAAAACAAACCATAATTCATTAAATCAAGGTTTCAAGCCTTAATTTTATCAAATCAATAACAATCAAGAAATTGATTCAAGTTAAACAGTTAAAGGAGGTTTTAATACCACTGTTAGGAAACCAACTGTGATCGAATCATGAACATAGTGTAAAAATAAAATTTTAGTAGTTTCAGATCGGATCACAATAATTGAATAACTTGAAAAATAGGAACCATAAAATAAAGCAATTGTACTTGATTCAAACTTCCTACTGAAGCCTTTTTGTGCTATTAGCCACGAGCTGTTCATGTATCTAGTCTCTAATGGTATCCACAAAGCAATAAAAAGAAACTCAACATTTAGGAGGAATTAAGCAAGAGTGCTGATTCCCTTACACTTATTATTTTTTTAATATAAAAGCATTAGGGTTTTATTTTTATTAAAATTAGATATTCCAATTATAATTAAAATCAAACTCTAATTATAAGTTTAATAAAATCAAATTTCTCATATTTAATTCTTGAAGTTTCTTAAACTTCACAAATAACTCTAACTTAGTTTAAATTGAATTTTCTTTTAAACTACTTTTTATATGTGACACATTAGCTTCCTAATATGTTGACAATGATTATAAATTAGAATTAAATAAATTAAAATATTTTATTTTATATTTAATTCTCTAATTAAATAATTTATAATCATAGATCAAGATTGACATTTAGCAGTATGTCATGACCGCTCAAATATTAGGAATGTCAAAATGAATTGACTCAACCTATTAATACATGGTTATGATGTATAATTTAATTCTTTCATCATCCAGTACACCAACTGGACATGAAGTATAGACGTAGTGTCTATTCTATTTAACTCCAATCATGTTCATTCTTATTAATTAGTAATTGATTTATAATTGATATTTGAAAATACCTTTTCAAATCTCAATTCATTTTATGCCAGAGAATTCCTTTATTCACTACTAATCAAGAACAATGAAACATTCTATCTAATTATGTTAGAGTGATGAATCATTTATTGACTTATTCAACTATTTCCATATAGTTCATATTATATTTAAGTACTACTGATTGAGCTACCTAAATAAGATAGGTCATAAGTAGCATTAAAATATAATAATTTTCACATAAGATACCTTGGTAATTTAAAGTCTAATGATCAGTTATAAAATCATCATGATGAAGAAATCTACAGAAACGCAAGTTATATTTCACTTGGAATCCTCATAATCAGGTCGGTTTAGTGAACTTATTCTCTAATAAGCACCCACATGCTTGTTTAGGTATCGTCATACTTTAATTTATGAGATCAATTACTTTCTTCATAAGAAAGAAACATATCGTGTGCTAGTTTTACCATTTCATTAGTATATTATTTTAATAAAACTATAACTAGGAACGAATTAAAAATAATACATAAATGCAAGTTGAATATTATAATTATAATTTTAAATATACAATAATTGTTCTGAGAATTTTATCTTTATTATTAAAAATCAAATGTAATTAACTTAATACCTAAATATAAATAATACCTTTATTAATTAAAATAATAATATCATAAATAAACGTAAACTAACATTGATTAGATATAAGGATATCCCAAATGTATTGGTTAAGAATAATGTTCTGCAGCAAGATCGTGGCATTTTCGTGAGCTGGCTCTTGTTGATACAAATCATGAATTAGCTAAGCCAACGCGCAAGAATTCTGGATGTCAATGCCAGCCTCGAAGACTCATCCGATTAGTCCAAAAGTAGTTCAGGCCGAAACCCACCGATGGGATGCTGGTATGTTGCATCCAAAGGGCGTTACTAAATACTATCTTGTTTGACCTTCCATCTAATGTGCGATTTTCAATAGTTGCCATCTTCCATTAGTTTTATGTATTACCGTATACGTTGCGTGGGTATTAATTTGTAATGGCCAGTGTGTACTGGGAAGTACGTACAAGGCCAGATAACTGTCATTTCTAACTGGGAAGTAATTTGAGTTATAAGATAGACATAACAACTCCTAGCCCTAATTCTTAACGCTTACCAAATCAATTTAGTGTATATCATCAATTCGTTAGAAACTGTAACATATGCACATATAATCAATTGTTTTACGACCTAGCTGGCTTTCTTTGACGTTGAAGGGCTAAGATTCTGTGGATTAATAGAGGGCTAGTCCACTAGAAATTTCTGTCCTATAAATGTCAACATAACATCAACATCTTCAATCTCAGGATGGGAAGTTTCTGTGAAAAGAAAGTGGTCTGAAGGATGGATAAAGAAGAGTAAAGAGAAGGTGGGTTTGAGTTAGTAGTTTAGTACATAGTTTCACTTCAATTTGATTATGGTTTTGGGATGTTGAAAGTCAACCAATTTAATCTTTTACTTTTGCTTACATGGAACGTGGCCTGTCTTTGTGTTTGACCGTATATAATCTGATTCTTGATCATTATTAGATTAATCAATACTGAATGTTGAGCATATTAGCCCGGCTATCTATCCTATAAGGAATATTTTGTGAATCTTATATGCATGTTCTTATGTATATTTTTGATAGATTTTATTCATGTTTTATTTAAAATAATTCGTATTAATAAACTTATTTTATTTTTTAAATTTAATTAATACCTTTTCGTGTGACATCAAGTTTAAGCCAAATTTTATAAGTAGTTTCACATATGATCATACCTTAACTAATTCATTTCTACAAAATAATTTGTGAATACTTTTTCTATATAAGTAAATAAATCTCTTGCTTTGAAGTTCACATTCTTTCCTTTAGATTTTTTTTTAATCTACAGCTTTCATGGGAACAAATAGACTATTTGAAACTATTCTCAACAATCCATACTTTCGACCATTAAGAGAAATTCCATCTTAATTTTTTTAAAAAACATTGTCATTACTATTAGAAAAATGGGTTATGCTAATATTTTGTCCCTCTTGATTACACGAGGATGATGATGAACCTAAGTAAGCCATTGCGATCTTTACTTTAGAACTTTGTTTGAAATACTAACTTAACAGACTTATTCTGGTACAACTTATTAGCTCTTCATGGCATTCAAGAGGGAGGTGAATTGAATATTGATAAATTTAAATTATTATTTCTCTTCTAATGAATTGTAATTGAACAATAACCTAATATAAATCAATAGCACAATTAAAGAATAACTTAAAGAGTATAAGGAAGAAGAACGGCAAACCAATTTATAGTGATCCGACAAGCAACTCTTACTTATATTTATTCTCTAAGATACTTCATTACTAGCTTTATTGTTGTTTGAGGTAGAATGTTATTGTTATATATGACTTGGAGATAGAATGTTGTTGCTACATTATGACATCATACTAGAAGAAGCTATTTTCCTATAACAACAAAAGGATATAATAAAAGAATTGTTTAAATTGTAAAGATATATGTTAGAGTATATGTATACTTGAATGTATAAAGAAATTTCAAACTTGCATTACTAGTTTCATTGTTATTTGAGGTAAAATGATATTGTTGGTTAATAATTGAATTTCTTCCATTAACTGACTGATTTGGTTAAAGTTGCACATTGTTATGTTTTAAAATTTTTCTAACAACCACCTTCTTCTCTTTGTTTCTACCAAGTGCCATAATGTTGTGGATATCTATAAGAAAAAATAGACATCATATAAAAAAGGCAAATATAACATATACGAAATAGAACAAAGAAAACTTATCATTAGTAACAAATATAACATTTATGAAATATAATAAAGGAAAATATCATGTTTGGTGATCATTGAATTTTTACTCCTCATGAAGCCTCGATAGTTTATCCTTATCAACTTTTATGCATACTTGTTTATTTTCATTCAAAACACCTATGACCCATGCGATAATGTCCCTATAAATATCCTATACTTGATCTTACCTTATTATCAATATAAGTTATTAGGGTCGAAACGGAAAGACAATTAGTTGCAGAGGTCCCTTCTTACCTAAAACCTCTCCATATCTCTAAGCTTATTAGATCTTATATTGATCTCCCACTTCAACTGCTCTAGAGTATTGATATACCTTTTTAAATAACATCTCATTTTAAAAGTATACAGATATTCAAATAATCTTGTCAACAACCAAATATGTTCATACTTTAAGGAATAAACTTTAGTAATTTTGTTTAAATTATTCAAAGTTTATTTTCTTATTCTTTCAATCACTGTTTTGTTGACTTGTGATTCCAATTATAACATGATTTATGATGTATAGATTTAAGTTATAAATCAAATTAAGGTAACATTGTCATCAAACTTATTTTCACATACATTATCAATATCTATTCTAAAATAAAATATTTATGCTTACCGGTTGCCTTCCATTTCTCTTATATGAAATTTTTATATCTTTATTACAGAGGATATATTAATTTGACAATAGCTTTTAGCTTCTTTTATAGAGTTTGAGGATAAAGATATAAATGACAAAAATTTTACATTTTTTATGCATAACTATGTTAGAAGTACCTCTTAATTAAACAACAATTGTGCACAAATTATAGTTACTACCATTGAATTCTATAAAAATATGTCACCATTTTTGTCAAAAAAATAACTACTACATTTAATAATAAATATCAATGTATTTTTTTTTTGTGCATCCAGGGTATCCACCGACGGAATTAGTGACTAATTTCTTCGCTGCGGGAACATCTCCAACACGGGAGGGCTACAGCTGGCCCATGAGCTTGCTGCATTCCCAAGGGTGGGGATCGAACCCCCAACCACTTGGTTAAGCGACGAAGGCATGTACCACCTACGTCAACCCACTGGGTTAATATCAATGTATACTACTATAATATACATATAATAGCACTGCCTTATATAAAATATATGACCATATTATCCTAAACATATTACCATATTATTATAAATGTACCACTTTATTATAAAAAGTTTACCACTTCATAATATAAATTTTTTACTACATTTTACAAAATATCCTACAATAAAGAAACTATAATTATTTTTTTGAAAAATGAATAAATTCCATTAACCATAGTAAAGCTATTCTAACATTACAACACTACTACATTTCTATGATACAATAAGATCTTACATCACTTAACTAATCTAACAAAAAAGATAGGATCATAAAATTTTATAGATTTACAAGTGCCATCTGTTCTTTAATTTAGTCGAAATGTTGTTATGAGCATTTTTGACTATTGTTGTAGCCTTAATCCAATTGATAATGTCCTTTGTTAGCTGATTTATGCTTGTTTCTTCACCTCTATAAATTCTCCTATTTTTTCTTTCCATAGGGAATAAATTGTCGCAGTGAATGCTGCCTTGAAGATTGCTCCATTATGTTTTTGAACTTTATCGATCCTAGTGATCCAAATCAGTGTTGCATACCAATCATAAGTTTAGGAGTATTCTACCAACATATGCATGAGTCTACTCCAAACTGATCTGGAACACCTGTATTGAAAGAACATATGATCTCTATCTTCCTCAGCATCTTTGCACACCATACATTGAATTATAAGAACCAAACCACCTGTTCTTGGTTTCGAGTTTGTTCTTAATTGCCAACCATGTAAAAGCGTGAGAGGGTCTTTCCACAATAAATTAGACTAGTGAACATTCTCTTTGTGAGGTTGAAAGATTTCATTACAAGATTTGTTAGTAAACACTCCTTTAGAGTTTGCTAACCAGTTGATACTATCATCTCTATGTCAGTGAGTGATTTGGGAATAATACTCAAGTAAGGTGGTGAAACCTCTAAATTTTCCTGACCACAAGCCATTTTGAATGAGTGAAGAGGCTTTGGCATTGAGTGGAAGTCTATTCTTAAGTTGAGAGATCTCATTCCTTTACCCTAGTGGAATGTATTTTGCCAAATTATCATACCATAGCCAAATGATTTCTCCATTCCAAACCTGTATTTTATCTAGAGGTAGATAGTGTTTCTCAAGTTCATCATGTGAATGAAACACCATGAAGTGTCCTAGTAATTTATAGCTACCAAAAGCTTTGATCTCTAAGATAATTTTCATGAATCCATTTGATCTATATAATTCTCGTCTATGTGCAATCTCCATATCCTTTTATAAGTATAGGGATTAATTCAATTCCTAATCCCCCTTGTCTCTTTGGAATTGTTATGTCACTCCAATTGATTTTGGCCCCTTTTAAGTTTCCTATTTTGCTTGAATAAAGAAAAGCTTTAGTGAATTGATCAAGTTCCTTGATAACCTTTCTAGGTAAGATACTATGTGTTGGCAGTGAATATGCATACTAGTAAATACTGAGATGATTAGTTTAACTTTTTTAGCAAATGAGAGAAACCTATTTTGACAAGCATTAATCCTGGTCTTGTACTTCTAAATAAGGGGAATGCAATCTGAGTACTTGGGCTTAGCATGAGAGATAGCAACACCAAGATATTTAAAGGGTAAAGAATGAGACTGCAAACCTGAAATTCTACTTAGTTCATCTACATTGTTGACATCCCTTAAAGAAATAAGTTACTTTTCTCTGCATTGATTCTTAGCCCTGACCACTCTAAGAAGGTTTTAAATATTTCCAATAGGATCTTGAAAGTCTACAAATCTGATCCACTCATCAATATCAAGTCATCTACAAACATCAAATATGTGAGATTGGATACTTTACACTTGTGATGAAACAAAAATCTTCCATTGGCACTTGTTAGTAGGAACACCATTAACAACGATAATAAGAGATGAAGTTTTGATACATAACATGATCCTTGCTATGAATTGCACTGGGAAACCAAGTGCTTCCATGCAAGAACTTCCAACTCATTGTATCAAAAGCCTTGTAAAAATCAAATTTCCATAGGCAACTATTGATCCTCCTACCTGAATTCTATTCCTTAAGCAACTAAACATCCCAAAAGGTTTAAGTAAATTTTAAATTAAAGATTTCGGCACATTACATGAAAAGGTAATAGGAGAAAAGCACTACGTGCAGAGGTTTTATCGATTGATTCATATTTTATTTCATAGGATGTGTTTCATTACCAATAAGCACATTTTCCATGTGCTCAGCAATACCATCTGATTTGGGAGTTCTTATAACTATGTGGTGTAAAACTATTTCATAACTTCCATATAAATCATTAAATTCTCCTCCTTGTAATTTCAAATTGTTAAAAGTTTTGAGATATTTATTTTTCTAGTTTGATTTTTCAACTGGATCCTTCCATTAGTAAAGATATTGTTTTTACATTTGAGAAAATAAATTCACCTTTCAAAAATAGTCATCAATGAAAATATGTACTAAACTTCATCTTTCAAAGCAACTTAGCATATTCCCAAAGATATAAATTGTAGTGACCAATACTTTTAATTCTATGAATAATTGAAATAAAGAAAGTTTTTTGTTCTTTCTAAAGGTGCAATATTCACATAAGTTTAATTTTGATATACTCTACTCGCTTATAATCCTCTCTTAATAAGGTAATATATTTCTTGCTCATATGTCATTATCTCATATATCATAACTTGGTGCCATCACAATTTATAAAAGAAAATGTAGTTATTGAAAATATTCATGTAATAGAATTTCCTTCCAAAACTTATAAAGTACAAATAGTATCCAAAGTCCATTTATGATGAAGTATAAACTTTGCATCAGTCATTATAAGAATATTTTCTGCAAACTCTTTATATGATCCAACGGCTTCAAGAGGTTTATAATCATCACCCTTGTCGATTGTAATAATCGGCCTTACGTTCCCTTTTTATTTTTTATTTTTGATTACAAAGGAAGCAAAGCAAACAAAATTAACTCAAAGCTCGAGAATACATCACTCCTTGCGTATCTCGGTGCAGTAGCTCCAGGACTCCCATTGAAGGCTGCCGTAGAAAATGTAGACCTGAACTCAGAAAGAAAGTTATAGCCACCAGGCTGTCAGCGTACTGATTCCTTTCGCGATAGATATGCTGAAGTTGGACTTCCCATGTTTGGTGTAAGAGACCTCTGATATCTGTTACAAAAAAATTATCATCAGTCAGAACTATATGGGAAGACGAGAGAATATTAATAACCTCAAGAGAGTCTGTTTCAATAACAACTCGTCAATAGCCTATTTCCCAGGCCAACGAAAGTTCTGATTAAACGCCCCAGAGTTCTGCAGTTAAAGGCAAACCCCGCCCTATCTTAATTTTGAATTTTGACCTTAGTGGTATTTTGGAGGTGTGTTTGAATTTCTTTCGGTAAATTTACCAATAATAATTAGGCTTTGATGTTTACATTAAATAATATTACTATACAATTTTTGTCAATAATCTCTCTTAAAGATGATTTAACATCTTTTAGAGTGGAAGTCTCTATATCATTAATTAAAGTTATTCTAAGTTGATTGTATGATGACAGTAATGGCTTTATCATCCTCATCTAATCTTCGCGTTTCTTAAACTAGAAAATTAAATTTAATAGAAGTAGCTTACACCATGTGTAACATGAGCAACGTTATTTTATACCAGTGAGGATCTTTGATAAATGCGATCTCTGACTTTTGCCATCAACACTTTGTTGTTGATAACCTCTCTTAAAAATAAAGATGATTTAACATCTTTTGGAGTGCAGATAGCCTCTATATCATAGATTATGATGACAGTAATGGCTTTGTCATCCTTATCTAATCTTCATGTTTCAGAAAATTAGATTTAATAGAAGTACCTTCCACCATTCGTAACATGATCAATGTTATTTTATGATCAACTTACCAGTGAGGAAATAAGTAGGATTAAATACAACGACTCTGAGTTTAACCATCAAGACATTGTTTTCTTTTCATGGAGTTACTCTCGTAACACTTAGCATAACTGAATGGAAAAGAAACTGTTTTCAGTATTCTGTACAATAAGCAATAAAAACATTTACTTAAATTCAAATTTCGTAGAATTTAATAAAGTCGTTTTAATTTTTCATTTATCATCAAATATTCAATTTTTTAATTTATTTAAATAAAGTTTTTAATATTTTTTAACTTATTTGTTAATGTTAGATTGTTCAATTTGATTTATATTTTATTATTTACAAAGAATATAGGAGTTCATAAATGTTTTGTAGATATATTTACATGACCATTATTATCAATATAAGTTATTTATCAATATAAAACATACTTAATAGGAAATATATGGCACCGAAGTAATAGCTACCCAATTTTATTCACTTTTATATCTTATGCACATGCAAGATGGTTCACATTGGCTTAAACTACTGCTTCTAAGATATGGAATCCAACTAACCGTAGACTTTTGTGCATAATATTTAGAAATAAAAAATAAAATACAATCCATGTGCTGGCCACGAAACAATAGAAAAGAATGTATATGCCGGCCACTAATAATAAACAATAAAAAGGAAATCATGTGTGCCAAAAGAAAAAACATGATAAAAATTTGTTCGATTCCTTCCAAAGTAACTTGGCCGAAGTGATATGAATAATTGACAGTCGTATTTTACACTAATAAAAGAGAATTGCTTATATATACAATTTATGTTTTGTGAATCATGTAGTTTGCTGTTAGCCTAAGTTTTGATAGTGGAATCGGGCAGGTATTGGCGAGCTTTAACCATTATTTGACACTTAAGATAACATAACAAGGTAAAGACTTTCGAGTTGGCATGCAAGGGTACACATTGGCAGAGATCTTCAACAAGACGTAAAGATTCAGATGTGAGACTAAAAGATAGCTTGAGATAGATCTTAAGTTAAAGGTTAGTCGAATCACACACATGAGGGAGGCACATGAGAGATTTAAGAACTCAATGTGTGCTCAAATAGACGGACTATGATTAATAGACTTGAATATAGATCAAAAGGAAATGCTTTGGGCTTAGATGACTCATCATCATTGAATATAGATCAAAAGAAAATCTTAGATGATATGGCGGATGAGATCATAGCAAATATATATTAGCTTTAAAAGATAAAGACTATATAGAAGTATCATCTGAAGATAGTGGAGTTCTTCATGGATATAGATGTATCTTTACTAACTAAATGTAATATCTTATCTTATTAGTTGTGATATATCTAAATCATATCAAATAGAGTCTTATTTGGACAGAGGTGTCATCCAATTTGTTAGTGTGGTATCATCTGATAAAGATAGAGGTGATCTAATTAGTTGAGTTCAATTAAGATTCTGAATTATAAAGTTTGAGGTGCTCTAAATAGCTTATTTGAGCCTTCCTCCAAAATAGAGAACAAAGATAGAAAGGAAGCGAATACATTAAGAGAGAGCATTCCTTTGTATACTTTTGCAGAAATAATAAAAGTTATTTTTTATTGTAGCTCTTGTGAGTCTATTGTTGCATATAATTATTTAATACTTTTATAGTATTCTTACTCGAGTGTGAGTGTTAAACCCTTAGAGGGTTGTGAACGTTCGAGAATAAGGTTTTGTTGATCAGTGATCATGTGGAAAGACTGAGTCTTACTAAAATGGGCCTAAGCGAGATTGTCATGGAAAGGAGTAGGTGTGACTTTAGTATAAGTTCGATGTCTAGGAAAACCTTTTTAACAATTAGTATCAGAGCCAAAATATCGATATGATAGGAGGCAACAATTTGACAGAGCGTGTCAATAGAGTGGAGGCAGGAAGATTGATAATGGTAGATTGCATAATGTTTTAGTAGATAGTATAGTATGTGTTTAGTTGTTAAATTGAATAATTAGTGTATGTTTACGTTAGGATTGTTTTATTTATTTAGACATATGGGTTAGAATATGCCATTGAGCTTAAATTTTGTGTATTTCAAGTGCCTTGATGTGTTTATTAGTGTTTAAGGTCAAATATAAAAGAACAGGGGAGATTTGGAGGAAGCTCGGGACAAAACCTAGGGCCACAATCATGATAGAAGCCTGATGAAGGTGCCACGATCGTGATAGAAGCAAAATTTTGTGCCACGATTGCAGCACTATGGGCCACGATCGTGGCCGTCGTGACAGACGACGCGGACATCCTTCCGAACATAAGTTTTCGAGGTACTTTTTGAACTTTTTGGGCATGGGAAAATCCTAGGGTTTACCCTAAATGGAAAATACTACATAACGAAAGAGAAATGACCTAGAAAACAACTCCCACCTTTTCCACTTTAAGAAAGATCCAAGGAGAGAGAAAGAAGAAGAGAGAAGGAGGAGAAAGGAAGGGGAGAAGAAGGAGGCTGTCGTGATGCCATCTTATCGATCGATTTTGACCCTTCTAAGTGACTTCATTTCATCCTTATTGTTCTTTCTTTTGAGTGTATAAGATGGATTTGTTGGTGATGGATTTGGTTCTAAACTTCTTTAGGGATTTATTCTTGAATCAATGTTAATGTGATTTCTTTTGATGTTAATACATAGGGTGTTGTGAATATTTGTTGTATTTGCATGCTTTGGTAATAAATCAAGAGAGTGAACCAATAACAAAACTATTAGATTGGATAATGAGAGTTAAACAATCTAATAGATCACACAAATAATCAAATCAGGAATTTAAACGAAGAGAGATCTCGTGTGAGGACCCAGTTGTCTATTAAAGGACTTAAGATTTAATTGTAATTGTGGGTTTTTTGTTAATTGAGAGATTGCAAATTCCATAATTTAATTAAGGGTAATGATTTAGGGTTTAATGATTATAACTTGAAAGTGAGTAATCAACCCTTCGAAAGTCTAAGACCAATACCGTATTAACTCAAAAGTAGTCATGTTAGCATTTAATTGTAGGATAAATCCCTCTTATCATATTCGGCTAATATTCCTTGTGTGATTTCCATTGTTAATTTGGTGGTGCTCACTTTGATTCTCTTTATGTGTTAATTTTACATTTTTATTCCAATCAATCATCTTCAAGTGTTTACTTTTCTGTATAATTTTTATTTCCTTTTTAATAATTCTTTAGGCTTTAGATAATTAGAATTAGATTACTTCAACAGCTCCTTGAGGGATCGACACCTCACATAATACATCCATGACTTGTGCGTTAGCAGTTTTTTGAGGGTTTTAAATAGATTAAAACTTGTCTCAACAAGCTTTTTGTTGGATTCCGT
Organism: Erythroxylum roraimae; assembly: GCA_027568915.1. NCBI lineage: Eukaryota > Viridiplantae > Streptophyta > Magnoliopsida > Malpighiales > Erythroxylaceae > Erythroxylum > Erythroxylum roraimae. The sequence continues at coordinate 31,168,065 of JAOSBL010000212.1, forward strand.
TTTCCAGAACCCAACTCTTAAACTAAAACACAAAGAACTCATGAACACGTGCATGCATATAACCTTGGAGGGATTTTTTTTCATTGCACTATCATTATCCATCATTCGTTACATGTTCATTCTCATAACATCCCAAAATTCACTCACAAGTTGTTCAATGGTGCGCCCATACAAAAGCAGTCACATGCTTGAACTCATTTCTCCTGCTTGCGAACAAAATTGGGAAAATTTAAAACCTTAATTTCAATTTGATTTCTTCATGGGAATCATAGCTCTAAGTCTCTAATTTGATTTGGCGCAAGAATCACCTTAATCGGAGTTCTACAACTCAAGATATCATCAAAATACCAAAATGTGCTCATATCTCAAACATGCTCTCCTATCCGATCTCTCACTTACTTAATGCAAACTCTCTCAATTCAACTCCAAATGACACAAATTTTCATAGAGAGATAGATACATGTCTTATGAGTCTATTGCTTCAAGAATCACCTCAATTGGAGGTCGGATGAGGGAGTTATGACCAAAAGGGTAAACCATGTTCAC
>JAOSBL010000212.1:31191365-31202524 GCA_027568915.1 Erythroxylum roraimae
ATTAATTGTCATTATTATTTATTATTAAAATTTTTGAAAACATGGTTGATGTAAACAGTAAACTAGTAAAGTATACAGTACAACTATATAATATATTAATATGAATTATTTTGCAATTTTTAAAAATTTTAGGGACTATTTAATAAATTTTAAAAATTTTCCAAAACGATACCCGGTACCAATTAATACCGATACAGTTTTGTTCCAGAATTTAATTCAGTACCGAACTCGATACTGTATTCATAACATTGCTTATACCTTTTCTTAAAAATTGAAATGTTGGTTACACGTTTTTTTATGGAAAATATGAAAAGAGAACATGGCAAGCGTAATGATTCACGAAGCAATAATTGCATATATAAACAATTCTATTTTATTGTAATTTACTTGGAAGGAAACGAATAAAATTTTATATCACTTTTTTGGCACACATGACCTTCTTTTTATTGATTATTATTAGTGGCCGGCATATAATATCTTTTTTTTATTGTTTCCTGGCCAGCACATGGATTCTCTTTTATTGTTTGTCTCTAAATTATACACAAAAGTCTATGGTTAGTTGGAACGCATCTTTAAAGGTGAACCACCTTGCATGTGTATAAGATATAAAAGTGAATAAAATTGGGTGGCCATGATTTTGGTGGCATATATTTCCTAGTAACTATTTTTATATTAATAAATAGTTTAATCAATATAAATTATAATATAATAATGGTCATGTAATTATATCTACAAAATATTTATGTACTCCTATACTCTTTTTAAATAATAAAAAATAAGTTAAATTGTATTTAAAAAGATAAATTAAATTGATCAATCTAACATTAACAAACAAGTCATCAAGCTTATACTGAGTCGCACCTGCTCTTTTGCTCGACAATCTCACTTAGGTCTGCTTAAGTGAAAGTCTACCTTATTATGTAATTGTTGATCAACAACCTTGTTCTCGAATACCTTGCGACCGTTGAAGTGTTTAACTTTCACATTATGAGTGTGTAGATGGCTGATCAATCAATTTTTAATGCTTAATAATTATCACTCACTAACATAAACATTGCCTTATGATAGGACCAAATACAAGAAAGTATTCAACGACAGTCTCAGCAATCTAAAGATGTTGATGAGACTCAAACCTATCCTCATGCAGTGGGTCGTAGGGACCGTCATGGAAGGATATTCGACTTAGGTTCATTTGCGAACACATGTTATTCGCAATCCTCCAATGAAGTCAATGAGCTTTGGAGCACAGTGCAGACATTGGCAATTCAGTTGCAACAGTCGATAGAGTACATAGCTTAGTTTCGTAATGAGATGGATGAGTTGAAGGGGAGGGGTAGCACCTCATTGCAGAAATCAGAGCATCCGCGGTCACCAAATGAATAGCATACTTGTAGTCATTTTGTATGAATTACAAATACTTATTATGTACAAAATAAATTTTTTATTATTAATTAAGATAATTTTTACTTTATATCATTAATTAACTTTCTGTTTTAACAAATTAAATGTTGAAACAAATCAAAATATTATCAACAGATAACTTATAACTGTTTAAATTATGCATCAACCATAACATCATCAGATAAAATTTAAAGCAGGGAAATTTAAAAAATAGTTTTTAGTAAATTTATCGATGGAAAAAAAAGTTCGTTAATAAAATCTATCGATTTACCGACGGAAAACAAATAACTGTCAGTAATAATAATATGAATTTATCAACAGAATAACCAAATCAGTCGGTAATTTTCTCGACGGTATAATCTTCTCTTTCAGTAAATTTACTAACCGAAGACATCACAGAATAACCATCGGTACATTCACTAATGGTACTCAAAATTTTCGTTGGTAAATTTAGCTACGGTCGTATCTTCTATACTTTGGCTCGTCGATAAATTTCGTCGCTAACTAAGCTTTCCGACATAATGTGTAGACATTCTATCGGTAATTTTGTCACTAAACTTCATTTTCTTGTAGTGATTTAAGGAAATAAAGAAATTAAATAATTATGTGAAAGAATGTTTTTATATTTTTTTCAGAACACTAAATCACATTAGATGAGATCTCGCCTTATGAAATTTAGTAGTATGAAATTTCAGAGTAATAAATTACATAAGGTGAGATCTCACCTTATGAGATTTAATAGTTTGAAATTTTAAGACCCTTTTCTTTCTTAAGCCAATAAATTTTATGTTTTAAAAACAATCAAAGTGCAAACTATATATACGTAAAGCAAAATCAATAAAAATATCAAATTTTGGATTGCCTCTCGAAAAGTGCAATTGTTTAACATCGTTATGCTCAATGTGGCTTTTTCCTTTCCAACTTCTACGTAATTGCAGTTTTGTACTCCTTAAGTAGTGTTACTAGCCCTTCCTCTTGCTCTTTAGTCAATCTTTTTGAAATAATTATAAGTAATGACTTTTCATCACCTAAATAAACATACTTTAGGCGATCAGGTAATACCTGAATTTTATCTTCAGAGCCTACAAAACAGAAGGTAAGAATTTCTTATAAGTTATAGGAAATTCATTATTCAAAGTTTTTGAATCTATTAGCATTACCGACAATGGTTCTACAACTTCACAAGTTTCATCAACTTGTTGGTCAACTTCTGATTTAGCTTTAAACTCCAACTCATCTTCATCACTTTCTGCCTTAAACATATCATGCACAAATGAATCCATAATATCCATATGATAGACGAATTTAAAATCATTTGGGTGCTTCGCTGCTTCAAAAATTTTGAAGTTCACAATCTCTTCATCAAATTCAAAGAAAAGAGTAACCTTATCCACATCGATTTTCACCTTAGTCATCTTCATAAATGACCTACCCAACAAAATCAAAGTTGAATATTCAACACAATGTCCATCCATTTTCAAGAAGTAAAAATCCATTGAAAATACCAAACCATTAACTTAGACTAGAACATCTTCTATAACACATATGAATGATCAACTAGTTAAATAATCACATTAATTTCTTGCAAAGAATTTAGATTTAAAGCTCGATAAATTGAGTATAACATGAAATTAATAGGTACACTTAAGTCTAGCATGGCACGCTTAATTTTCTTATTACCAATAACACATGAAAGTGTAAATATACTTGGATCTTTGCATTTTTTCTTGGCCTTGAAGTCACTAGATCCCAGCACGGAATTAACATTTGCCAAAAGAAATACACACTCAACTTACTTACCGATACTCAGTTCTTGGAGTCCAAACCGGTTGCCACTCCTATTTTACTAGAAACAAAGCTATCCAAGGATGCAGGGGACGTTTTACAGGATGCTACTCATTACCTCAGGCTCGTTGGCAAACTTCTTCAGTATCTGACGACCACTAGACCTGACATCTCTTTCGTTGTTCAACAGTTGGCTCAATTTCTTGCTTCTCCTACTTCGGTTCACTTGGCTGCTGCTCACAGAGTCTTACGATATTTAAAAGGCACTATAGGACAGGGGCTTTTCTTCTCTTCCAACAGTGATACTCTGCTCACGGCTTATTCTAATTCGGATTGGGGCACTTGTCAGGATACTCACAAATCTATCACCAGTTATTGTGTGTTCCTTAGTTCTTCTTTAATCTCTTGGAAGACCAAGAAACAAACTACTGTTAGTTGCAGCTCTTCCGAAGCCGAATACCGTGCCTTAGCTACTACTACTTGTGAAGTACAATGGCTCCACTATCTACTTGCAGAGCTGCATTTGTCTCCTACAGTTCCAACACCGTTATTTTGTGACAATCAATCTGCCATCTATTTAGCTCAGAATCCGGTATTTCACGAACGCACGAAGCACATTGACATTGACTGTCATGTGGTTCGGGAAAAGGTGCAACTTGGTCTTACTGTGTTGCTTCCTGTTTCTTCCAAGAACCAGTTAGTTGACTGTTTCACCAAAGGGCTTTTTTCAACTGTTTTTCGCGATTCTTTTCACAAATTGGGAGTACATAATCTATATACTCACCAGTTTGAGGAGGGTGTTAGATTTATATCATAAGTTGACACGTGGACTGTTAGGCTCCGTTAGTTATTTGACTCTTTGTATAAATACCGCTTATGACAATGAGATGAATAAGAAAAAATTAACTCTTCGTCTTTTAGTTTTCTGACAATCATATTGATTTCCAGTACTATTCAATCTCATCAACCCATAATCAATTGTTTTTTCTTCGGATTCTTTTCATTATATATCTTCCTCCATATCTATCTATATTGTAAATGCACTGAAACTCATAACTGAAAGAAGAAGTTGTGCCACTTTTCTCCCAATCCGATCCCATGGCAACCTGGTCCGCATTTCGTAAAAATGAGGCAAGCAATGAAAGCGAAAGTTACAAAGAGACCATTAGAAAGCATGATGAGCTAGTCCAAACCCTTCCTGGAGATGATGCGTGGTGGACTCGGCATCTGTATAAAGGATTTTGGCTACCATCTGGTGGCCTCATTGGTCATCTCTTACTTGAAGATCACCACTTCCATAGTAACCCTACCGATATTCTCATAGCTAGCTCTCCCAAATGCGGTACCACTTGGATCAAGGCTCTCATTTTTGCCAGTTTGAACCGAAACATATATGACTTCGTTACTCACCCTTTGATCACCACTAACCCTCACACCTTGGTACCCTTCTTGGAAAAATGCTTATATCGAAATCAAAATACTGATGCTCTTCCCTTTCCTCGCCTTTTCGGTACTCACCTCCCTTACACTTTGTTGCCAGACTATGTGAAAGATTCAGGTTGCAAGTTTGTTTATGTCTGTCGAAACCCAAAAGATGCTTTTGTTTCAATGTGGTTGTTCCTGAACAAGGTCATGTCTCGATATCGGCCAACCGAAGTTTCTCTACAAGATGCTTTCGAGATGTTCACCAAGGGAGCTTCTATCTTCGGCCCTTTTTGGGATCATGTGTTAAGCTACTGGAATGCTAGCTTAGAAGCACCGTATCAAGTGCTGTTCCTCATGTATGAAAATTTACAGAGAGAGACTGTGCCTCAAGTTAAGAGGTTGGCTGAGTTCTTGGACACACCCTTCTCGATGGAGGAAGAGAAGGCAGGTGTAATTCAGGATATTGTAAAACTGTGTAGCTTTGACAACTTAAATAACTTGGAAGTTAACAAAGTGGACTCGATTTCTGATCCATCTACGACCATAAAAAACACTGACTTCTTCAGGAAGGGTAAGGTTGGAGACTGGAAGAACTATCTAACGCCAGAGATGGCTGCTTGTCTCGATCAAATCACAGCAGAGAAGCTACGCGGTTCTGGTTTGACGTTTATTGATCAAAGTGTTTGATTTTGTATGCACAAGTAAGAAGGATCTTGTTTTTGTCTTTGACTACGGTTTGGTTTGGTTAGGTAATATGCATATAATAAGATCACGCACCTCCATGATCTAGCTCTGTTCTTGATCATGACTTCTGGACGTCATTTTCACATAACATAGGCCTTCCATGACGCTTGTTATAAGTTGAATTGAAACAGCCTTCAATCCATTCCCTAGCCTAATTTTACCAAGTCCTGAATTATAGTAAAATAACTAATATGATTACAAGGAAATGACCTTGACATTTTTAAATTAAGTAAAAAAGAAGAAATTAATCATATTACTTTGCTCACAATAACTTTGTGTGAAATGATTCTTATATTTATATTTTACACTCTTATAATTAGCTGATTACTATGATTTGATTATGAGTTCCTTCACTTCAATAAATATAATATATAGTTTTTTAAGTTAAACCTTTATTTTTTATAAATAATAAAGTTCAAGTTTAACGTTAATTTGAAATTCGAGTTGAGTGAAGTAAATAAGTTAAAAACTATAATACATACAATATCGAAATATGTATAAAAAAAATTATTAGTCCGTCTATGTAATATAGTTAAGTGAAAAATGAAGTAAAAAGATACACATAAACACGATGGTTATATTCCACTTTCTACAATGGTTTTTAGCTTCTATTCCACCTTTCTTGACATCAAGCTTGTATTCTTTTACCATTTTAGATCATCTAGCAAGCCAATCATAACATTATATCAATAACTTATTGTAGTGGCCTGGTAGTAGATAGTAATGCAACATTTCATACAAATAGCTTTATAGAAATATGTAGCCTGGTCTAATAGTCTACTGTGTAAGGAATTTGGCAATATATCAGTAATGTTGCTACTATATAGAGATAAAGTGGCTCCCATGTTCGCTTTGAGCCAGTTTGAGGTCAAGATAGTGCCTGACTTGGTGCTCACTAGGTGACCCTACCAGAAAAGTGTGTAGTCCCATGACTAGCATCCTTTTTCCTTCACTGTCTGCGAGACTAAGTCCCTTGCATACATCTATTGTGATTGTCACATTCTGTGCTTTACCTTTCTTCACCTTTACTCTCTCAAACCCAACAAGTTGCACATTTGGTGCACCGGTTACATCTGATGTGGTAGGTGGCTTCCAGAACACCAACACTACATGTGCTCCACGCATTGGGCCTCGGTTCCTCACTCCAATTACAAGGTCAAGTTCTAAACTCGTGCAGTTTACTGAGGAAACATCAATGGCATTGGCTTGCACATTGGAGTCAAAATTTTGATTTGTTGAAAGTATGCTTTTAGGGTAACTGGGTGTAGAATTCAATCTAACTAGTAGTGTAGCAGGAGCAGAAGCTATAAACTTGGAGAAGGTTGAGTAGCTTAGCCCATGACCAAACTCATATAAGGATCTTCCTGTGTAAAACCTGTAGGTCCTTCCAGGGAGGTTCAAAGATGCATTAGCTCTCATGTTCATGTCTGTCATCGACACTTGATCTGCATATTCTTTTGGGTACCATGTAAATGGAGTCCTTCCAGCTGCAAAGATATAAATCAGCATGTGTAAGGTCTGAATATTCTTCAACATTAAATCATAGAAATGTCAGAGGTTACCTGGATTATAGTCCCCAAATATGACTTGTGCTATAGCATCTCCCCCATCTTGACCAGGATACCCCACCCACAAAATCCCTCCAACTGTGCTCTCATTTTTGACAAAAGAAATGTCAATGGGACTAGCAGACATGATCACTATAATTACGGTTCCACTGGTTGCATTTATAACACTAGTAACCAGTTTCTCTTGAAATCCAGGCAATGTCAAGTTCACTCTATCGAACCCCTCTCGCTCTATAGATTGATCAAGCCCCAATACTAACACCACTGCATCAGCATCCGTTGCAGCTTCAGTTGCTGCCGCAATAAGTGTGTCGTCATTACAACTTACAGACTTGCACCCAGGTTCAAATTTAGCTGTTGTAACATACTTTTGCAGCCCTTGAAATGGGGTGGTGTACTTGCAGGGTATACCAGCATAATTACTTATCATAGTTTCAGTAACATTACCATTTGGTCCTATGACAGCTAAATTCTGAATTGTATCTTTGGACAAAGGAAGAGCTCCACTGTTTTCTAGCAAAACTATTCCTTGTTTTGCCGCATCAAGTGCCAACAGCTGATGATCATCAGTACATACATCAGATGCCCCCAGATCTCCAAATGGGAGCAACTTTGGATTCCCATCAAAGAAACCAAGCCTCATGAGAACTATGTAATTGTAACTTAAGGCCTGATCTACTGTGGACTCATCTACTTTTGTTAGTTTAACTGCATTCTCGGTATACTTACCCAAGAAATCCCCACAGTTCATGTTTAAACCTGTATGATATGAACATATATGAAATGAAGTAATCTTTTCACGTTTCAATTTTCTAAAAAAACATTAATTTGTTATACCTGCTTTCAGTGCGAGGGCTACCGCGTCTTCAGGGGTGGCAGTGTAGTGGATACTATTATGATAAACCTCAACAGAAACGCAATCAGAAACAATATATCTGCCAGAAATCACATGAAATGGCTAGTTAGACAAACTGTTGTAGGCTTCACTCATTGAAAAACTTGACAATTCAAGGAAAAAGAAAAATGTAAGATTTAAGTTATAATGTCAGATAGGGGATTAAGCAAGCAGTAGTTCTTTGAAATTTGAAAAGTAAGAGAAAATGACAGGCAGCTTATAAAGTGGTTAGAGTAGAACACACCCGTCGAGATTCCATTGGCTTCTGACAATCCCTTTGAGCAGCTCTGGATCAGCACAAGTAGGAATACCATTTACCCTGTTGTATGAGCACATGACACTACTTACATGTCCCTCCTCTACACAGCTTCTAAATGGAGGCTGATATGTGTCCTCCATATCCTGCTTTGTTACCTGCGAAAACCTCATTGTTATGTAAAGCTTCAGCTAACCAAATACCACGTCTCAAAAACTTGACTAAGGTACAAAAGTTAAATCGGTAGTAAAACATCATATCCATCACTGAATACCCACGATCTTAGTTCTAAATAACTGGAAATTATTTTCAACGAATTCAGGAATATATCACAAGTCAATAGTAGTGATCATACAGTCAAATTTCCTAGTTTACTGCCCTACAAACTTCTCTGTCTGCAGCTTCTGACGTCTGTTAGAAATCTCAGGTTATGTAGCATAACAAAGGTCATAGTAATTAACTAAAAAATGTCTAGTGAAAGGAGCAAGTCCTAAACAACCATTCTAATTGGCTTGCTAAGAGGGATAGATTATATATACCTTGGCATCAAAATGAAATCGATCGGTTCCTTTCCAATTATCAACATCATATGCAGTGTAATGTTTGCAACAACTTGAAACTTTCAACTTGTCATCACTCGTGCTTCCTCCCTCTTCACCAACTTCTTGCAAGCCCTTGACATAATTTACAGCATATATGGACACAACGAGAGGGTCCTCTCCGGGTGTCTCTTGTCCACGACCCCATCTCGGGTCACGAAACACATTGACATTAGGACTCCAATATGTCAACCCAGCTAAACCCAAGTTGTACATTGCTCGAGCCTCTGTTGACACCACCTGCCCCATCTTAAGCCAGAGTGTCTTGTTGAAACTAGCAGCGGAGAGAATTGTTGCTGGGAAGCTAGTGGCACCTGGTACTGTTGCATTAAATTTGACACCAGGACCAACATTTGACACTCCATGTAGTGCTTCAGACCACCATTCATAGGCTGGAACACCTAGTCGAGGAATTCCAGTGGCAGTATTTACTAGTTGTTTTACCTTTTCTTGGAGTGTCAAGCGTGAGATCAGGTCCTTAGCACGGTCCTGATATGTTAGGGATGTGTTACAAAATGGGAATTGGCTGGTCTGAGGAATGCTCTCGTCACAAGCAAACTTTTGACTGGCACTAGGGACGATAAGGAGCAATGCAAGTAGTAGTGATGAGAGAAGTTGGCCCTTCATGGTCTCTCTTGTTATTTTGGCTACTTAGAGTTCTGATATACCAGTATAACATTATTAGTAGCAACTCAACGAAATTTATAGTTGAAGGGTGAGACTCAGTGTCGACTGAGAGTTACCTTGTATGCCAAACGATGTTGGTTGCTTGTAGTTTGAGACTATTCAACTGGTTTTCTAGTTCAGAAAGCAACGAATGCTTGGGTTGCTTGGCCAAAACAAAAGCCTCTTTTCTCTAACAGCGGCAGAATTTATTGACATTATTGGGACCCAAATGTTTAACCCTAGCTATTTACCTGGTCCCCATGGACTTGAGGACACTGAATATTTGCATTAATCTTAAGCATCGCTCCTTTTTCTATGAGTCATCAAGGATAAGTAGAGCACAAAAGCAAATCCTTTCCAAGTCTGTTAAGTTCTTTAAGCAACGCCATTCCCGTCCAAGTAAGATATTAAGAAGCCTAATCCTGATCAACTTGGCCCATCTTGCACTTTAGATAATCCTGTTATGAGGTTTGCACTAGGCGTAACTGTTACTGATTCAGTACTTGATAGGATTCAAGTGATTGCCTTTGCTTGGTGTTTACACAAACCTAGCACTTGAAAAGATCAAACAGTACAGGTATTCTTTATTACCACATTTTGATAGTTGTTTACTACACGGCTTACATTTGCCAAGGATCTTTGTCCAATGTTCATTACACTTCCACAATGTGAGTGTCAGGTCTCCTGTGTGTGTAAAGAGAGGAAGAAGGACAGGACCAGAGAGAGAGGAGTCATGGAAGGGTGCCTTCTAAGAAAGACAAAGAGTAAGGGAATCATTCTTATCCCGTTTTACTTACGCTAATTTTATCATTAGAATGTGATAGTGACGTTCTTTCCCCGGAAGAAGAATCAGTGTTGAGAGGATTATGCCTCCAGAGTCCCGTATTTTTGTTTTTATGTTTGCTCTCAATAATAAGATTATTTTTTTTAACCAATCCAAGACCTTCCCATGTTTAAATACTTGTTATCACATAGTATAACTTAAATCCTAAAATAACATTTCTCTAAAAATTTGACAAAATTAAATTTCCGCCATGTTAATATTTACGTGACATTATTTTGTATTTTAAATTAAAAAATAGGTCTCACTTTCACATAACTATTTTTCAATTAACCAAAAAGTGGGTCCTACTATCATATCACAGTGATGAGTCTGGAACCTCTGTTCAGTATTACCTTGTCCTATTCTGTCTATTTGAATCTTAACCATTCATTTATGCAGGACCCATATAAATAGACACGGGGTCTACATAAATAAATGGCTGAGATTTAATAGACAGGATAAGACAGAGTAATATTGGACAGAGGATCCTAGCTCGACAGTGATAGCCATTTTTATAAGTTTTAGACACTAAATCTCATTTGTCACGTGACAGTGAAATCTATTTTTTATTTAAATAATAATAAAATGTTAATATTAATGTGACATTTAATTAATAGAGAGTTAACCTTGTTAAATTTTTTATCTACTTACGGTCTGTTTCGAATGTTTTGAAAATTGTGAGGTTTAATTTAAACTTTTCAAAACGTTGTTCTATATATTTTGTTGTAAATGTTGATATTCAAAATGTATTTAAAGTTTTTTTATTGGTAAGTAATTAAGAGCAATGTTATGAATACCGTACCGGGCTCGGTACCGAATTGAGCTCTGGAACGGATCTGTACCGGTACCGGTCGGTACCGGGTACCGTTTCGGGATATTTTTTAAATTTATAAAATAGTCTCCAAACTTTTTAAAAATTACAAAATAGTTCATATTGATATATTATACAGCTGTACTGTATACTTTACTAGTTTACTGTTTACATCAACCATGCTTT
>JAOSBL010000212.1:31202624-31230865 GCA_027568915.1 Erythroxylum roraimae
TAAATCGAATTCCAATAATCAGCATAATTCGTACTAAATGTCATTAATATTCTAACCCCTACTTTGGGGCGTTACAATATATGCTTTTTAGTAATTATACTCTATCTTGGTTAAAGTAATAATTCATCATTCTTTATATAAAATATACATAAAAGTATTTAATAATTTAAAATAAATGAAAGAGATAAAATCTTGTGAAAATGAACTTTTAGTTTTAGTGTTAAATACAATCCACCTTCATATCAATTTTTATATTTTAAAATTATTATTTATTATTTTTTTTAGATATTATATAAATTTCTTTTCACATTTTGTTATTTTGTCATCTATTCGTAATCTTAAATGCAATATCATATTAAAATTTAAGAATTTTAATAATATATTAATTTAGTTAAAAATAAAAATTAAATTAATAAAAATATAACAGAAAATTCTAGATTGTTTAAATGATATAAAACATAAATGATAATTTTCAAAATAAGAGAGTTAAAATTAAAAAAAAAAGATACATACCATTTAGTACTAAAATTTAAAACCTAGCTTAAAAATGAGGGTGAACTAACAACTTTTGTTGTGGGTCTAGCCTCATTTTAGAGATTGCCTGCTCGTCTAATTCAACTAAATTTGGGCTCCATAAGTGTTAATTGTTTTCATAGATCAAAAGAAATAAAGAATAGGCAGATTTGAGGTAAGAACTGATGATTGAAAGTTGTTTATGGTATCACACACCATATTAATAGTGGACACAGCCATATGGATAAATATGTAAGCTTTTGTAACCATGTACAAGTTGAATGATGACACTTAAAGTTAGACACACTTGTGTGGAGTCAAACATGCCTGTGTTATTAGGTCACTAAGACCATGTGTGTTAGCAATGTCGAGTTTTAAAGTTTAAAAGTCGAACATGGTCACCACATAGGTTTGTGTAGGAAATCGTATGTAGTATAAATCTTATCTTTTTGAGATTAAAAAATAAGTTTCGAAAATAAAAGTTGCATAAGATAGAAATACTTGAAAGATGAAGAGTTTTAGAGTCCAAATAGCATTGTTCAACTTGAGTTTTATTGAAGTTTGATTTCTAGGATTAATTGGGAGTATTATTGGCATATATATATATATAATCATTTATATTGTTTGACTAATTTATTATTGGTTGAGTGATTTCATTGACCCTATGAGTGTTACTGTTTGGAATCTAACAACTGGTATTAGAGCCTTAGGTATAGATAGTAACAATAGCTCTATGGTGAAGACCTTTTCTTCTCTTCCTAGTCGTATGGTACAGCCTTATTCCTCTTATTCCGGTTTGTTCCTTATTCGCCTTTATAATAAAATAGAATATCAGGTTTTGTGACTGAGGAGGTCTTTTCTTTGGCTCTACATGGGGAAAAGAAGATCAAAAATCGTTGAATATATAAGATAAATATCAGGTTCTATGCACGCCCTTGAAATGAGTGCATGTACATCACACCTCCCCTATGATTCAGAGATGGATAAATAGAATCTTTGAGATATGAGTCTCTCAATCTACTGATCTTGTCCAAAGAGCCCATCCTCCCCACCTCTACGTGGTTCTTTCTGATTAGGTAACTGAATGGGAACCAATGGATGCCGACTAACTACTCAATATAGAGAACTATAATGAAAAATCTCTTGTATTGCAAAGATCTCTATGATCCAATCAATATGAAAAAAGTATAAAAGATGATATTTCGTATAAGCTAAAGAAGATAGATAAAGAGTGGGAGATGAAGCAGAAAACCTTAGGAACTATTATACATGAGATTGATATTATTATATTCAACCACATATCCCAAGAGATAGATCTTTTTAAGATGTGAAAGAAAACCCCTTCCGTAATCAAGGCCTCCTTGATTAAATGACTTGTGAACTTGAAGTTGAAGGTTAGGAAATTAGCGTCAGAGCATCTCTGCGATTTTTAGGATGGTATGCTTTCTTTAAAAAGACTTTTGTTGTGACCATTAGTAACTCCACTCTGGATGGTGTGCTTTCTTTATATGTGATTAAAGAGAGCATGTTTAATAATGAGATTGTGAGGAAGGAGAAGGGTAAGACAAGTCTAAGAATAGGTCCAAGTCGAGAGATGGTAAGGAAATTAGGATATGTCACTATTACACTAAACATGGTGACACAAAGAAGTCCGATTACTAATGGAAGGAAAAATAAAAGAAGCAAGACAACTAGAATGATAGAGACAATAATAAAATGATAGCAACAACCTCAAGCACAAATGATAAGATATCATTGATTTGTGTGACTAATAAGTGTCTTCACATTAGTCACTTAGATTCTGAGTAGCTTGTCAATACACCATTGTATTTCAAAAAGGGAATACTTCACCAGTTACAGGAGTGGTGATTTTAGAAGTATGAAGATGGAAATTAGAGCTCCTCTAGCATTATCGACATGAGTGACATATGATTTAAAACTAACATTTGACCTTGAAAGTATAACAAATTCTTGATTTGTGTTCAATTTGTTGTCCATGAACGTGCTTAACTAAGAAAGATATCATCATATATTTAAGGATGGCAAGTGGATGTTGTTTAAAGGAGCATTAACAGTTGCTCATGGTGGATTATGCTATACCTTATATAAGACACACTTGAAGGCGTGTGCCAGAGAACTATATGTCATTGAGGAGAATACTTCTCCATATTTGTAGCATTAGTGATTAAGATATGTTAGTGAGAAGGAGATTAAATTTTTAGCTAGAAAATCATTTATTCATGTAAAAGCCATTGTTTCTCTTAACCTATATAATTATTACGTAGCTGAAAGCAGTATTAGGTGTCATTCCATAAAAGGTTAGCTAGAAGGAATACTAAGTTAGAGCTAGTGCACTCTAACATTTGCAGTCCCATTAAAGAGGATTCCTTCGGAGATAACAAGTACTTTTATTATTTTTGTCAATGTTGCTACTCATAAGACTTGGGTATTCATGTTAAAAACATAAAGGTAGGTTTTTGAGACCTTTAAAAAAATTACATACCATAGTGAAAAGGGAAACGAAGAAGAAGTTAAAGTGTCTCTAAACTAGAAATAGAGGAAAATATAACTTTAACAAATTTAAGGATTATTATGTGAGCTGTGACATAAGATATGAGAAGACAGAACCTAGTGCCCTATAGCAAAATAGTGTTGTTGAGAGGATGAATAAAACTATCGTAGAGAAGCTTCAATATATGCTCCGAATGTCCAATCTACCAAAGTCCTTTTAGGATGAGATGGTATGAACCACAGTATATGTGATTAGAAAACACTTCTTCAGTCGCTTTGGATCTTGATATTTTGAGAGAGTGTGAAAAAGGAAGGATTTGACTTATACACATTTGAGGGTATTTAGATGAAAAGTTTTCAAGCATATGCCAAGGGAGCAAACACCAAAGCTAAATTTGAAGATTAATCTTTGTATATTTATTAGATATGGTGATGAGAAGTTTGGTTATAGGCTCTATGACCAAAAAATTGTAAGGTTGTTAGAAGCAGACACTTGATCTTCTACGAGTATAAGATGGGTCCAAATTGCTTCAAAGAATACGAAACTACTTCTAACAATTTGTCTTTCAATACTATAGATTTTTACTCATGTTGCAACTTCTATTGATCATTCTATAGGTGAAGAAGGTAGAGGACATGAGCTAGCACATGATTTGATGATGATTATATACAATCTAATAGAGATGAGTTGTATGATTCATATCTTGCGGATGATATAGAAGAGGTTTATGAGCCTCAAGAGTATGGAGAACAAACTGCTTAAGTGTTAGAAGATGTCTAACTTCAAAGGTCAATTAGATCGAAGAAGCCTTCGATCAGAAGAAGCTTTGATAAGATACCCTAGTTTAGAATATCTCCTAGTCATTATTAAAGGGGAACCAAAGAATTTTTTAGAAGTTGAATTACTCAAAGAAAAAGAATCTTAGCTTAAGGCAATGTAAGAGGAGATGAATTTTTTGAAAAATAATGAGACCTATAAGTTAGTGAAGCTTCCTAAAAAAACGAAGGAATTGAAAAATATATGGATGTTTAAGATCAAGAACGATGGTATCAAACTTGTAAAGCATATGGGAAAAGGACACATTTGAAAAAAAAGTGTCGATTTCATTGACATTTTTTCACCAATAGTCAAGATGACATATATTTACAAGGTTTAGGGCCTAGTTGCAAGTATGGATCTAGAACTTGAACAATTTAACGTAAAAATTCGATTCTTACATGGCGACTTGGATAAGGAGATATACGTGGACCAGTTGAAAAGGAAAAGAGGAATTAGTATGCAAGTTAAAGAAGAATTTATAGACTCAAATAGGCACTAAGGCGGTGGTATAAGAAGTTTGATTCATTTATAATAAGCAACGGTTATAAACAAACATTAGTTATATGCACTTAAATTTTTTTTACTAATGGTAACTTCATCATCCTTCTCTTATATGACATGTTGATAGTGGGACAATATGTTGACATGATTTGGAGGTTGAAGGAGGACTTGTACAAGTCCTTTGAAATGAAAGATTTAGGTCCTACAAAATAGATTTTAGGTATGGAGATCAATTGTAAAAAAAAGGGTAAAATGTTATAGTTGTCATAAGAATAATATATTGAATAGGTTCTTGAAAAGTTCAATATGAAATATGTCGAGTCAGTTAGTATGTCATTAGGAGCTCATTTAAATTTGAGCAAGCGAGCATGCCCTACCACTGAAAGGAGAAAGATGGTATGTCCTCAATTCTATATTTCTCTACTATTAGCTCCTTGACGTATGTCATGGTGTGTACTAGACCAAATATTACACATGTTATTGGGTTAGTGAGCAGATTTTTATCCAAGTTGGGAAAGGAACACTGGGAAGTAGTGAAGTGGATCTTTAAGTATTTATGGGGCACTTTAATGTTGTGTTTGAGTTTTGGAGCTGGAGAACCAATTCTAGAAAGATACACTGATGCAAACATGGCTAATGATCTCGATAAAAAAAAGGTCGACCTCAGGTTACTTGTTCAAATTTTCTAGGGGAGATACTCATTAGCAATCTAAGTTGTATAAGTATGAAGCTTTATCTACAACTAAGGCAGAATATGATGCAACTATAGAAGCTAGTAAGAGATGCTCTGGTTGAAGCGTTTTCTCCAAGAATTAGACATAGAACAAGATGATTACATACTTTTCTGTGACAATCAACTTACTGTAGGTTTGAGCAAGAATTTCATGTATCATTCCCGTATCAAATATATTGATGTTAGGTATCATTGTTTGTGATCTATGGTTAACGAGCAACTAATGAAATTGAATAAGATTCACATAGATAAGAATAGTGTTGCATGTTGATGGAGGTGGTTCTCGATAGTAAGCTTGAGCCTTGTTGTAATCTTATTAGGATGACCTTCAAGTGATTAATAGGGTGATTAATTTCTCCTCCTAAATAGGCTGGAGGGGGATTATTATGAGTCCATCTCTATTTTAAAGATGTCTATTTATCCAATTCCATTAAATTTAGGCTTTGGAAGTGTTAATTGTTTTCATGGATTAAAAGAAACAAAGATTGAGTAGATTCGAGGCAGAAACTGATTATTGAAAAAAAAATTTGGTGTACATGCTTATGTCTGAGTTGTACATACCTGTATTAGTGGTAGGCATGGCCGTGTGGATGAATGTGTAAGCTTCTATAACCATTTATGAGTTAAATGATGACACTTAAAGTCAGATATGCTTATGTCATTAGTAGACATGGCCATGTCTATCGACCTTGTAAGTCACTGTGTAACGAACCGCTTCCATAGAGCGTATACCCGAACATCCAAAGGATATTCGAGAACATACCCTACGAGAATGGCACGTTAGAACAATCACTTTAACTAACTAAGGCATCACACAAATCACAAGCATTTAAAAAGATCAACTTTTCTCATTTCATTCACAAATATAAACTTACATTGTTACATAACAATCCATAATCCATATATATACATTACATAACATTTAAGAGTTTACTACTCCATACAAAATATACATGAAATGGGATGCTAACTGAAAACATTAAAAATAATACTCCTCAGATATCAACTGACCAGACTTCTGAGCCATTTTTGTTCTCAAAATGACAGTACTAGAATTCTACTAGATTGCCTTAGAAGCTAGAACTCGCTTGTACTTGAAAATCAACATTGCAATTTTGATGAATTTGCGAACTCAATGAGTGAATCATCATCGATGTGCTCACTTAAGTCAGAATATAAACATCACAAGTATATAACCAAGTTCAACAAGTATATCACCTCATTCAGTATCAAATCTCACATCACATTTTATCATATTTCAATAAGTACAACATGTTTACAAACATTTCATATCACCATTTCAGATCAATCCAATAATTCATCTCAATCATTCATATGATACATGTAAAGTTAGAAATATGTAAATGCACATGTGACTCCATTTCGTTTTCACTTTATTGTGACCGAGCGCTTATTTACTGTCCCGTATCCATTGTGGATACTAGGCTCAATTCATTTACTGTTCCGTACCCATTATAGATATCGGGTTCATTATTAACTGAGCTTGTGGCTCTTTGTGCATAATTCCTGAGCTTAAAGCTTTTTTCACGTTGGTCACTCCGGTCACAACTCCTTTATCTGATCATGCATATCAATGTAATGGAATGCATCAATTCATATAATATGCTATCAATACTTTTCATTAAATGTGTTCATGTCATTTATCACATTCTCCAAACCTGAGTTCGGCATTCAACATTCAGTTGAGTACACATTCCATATTACACATAAAATTTGAAAACACTTTCATATACAGTCTTAAATATCAAACTCCTCGGACCAACAATGTCTGGAATCATAGTAATCATATAAGCAACCGTTTAATAACTGAAAGTTAACCAAAAACAATTCAATCATAGTGAGAAACATCTAGGTTAACTCACAATACTCTCCAGAAAAGCTATTGTTCACAGTACGCTATAGAAAAACTATTGCTTTCATGATCCGATAATGTCTGGATGTTGGCGATCAAGTTGTGCTTCTTTAGTCATGCAATACACATGTTTTACACATTACTAAGTTGATCAATCATATGAATTATTCAATCATGCACATGTATATGTGTCACGTTCAATGCCTGCTCAATTGATTTTTCCAGGTATGTATCCTTATTCACAAATCTTAACCATTCAAACATTATATTTTGTATACTACCATTTTGCAATCAGGTTTATACCCTTAAGTTAGCTTGATTAACTCCAAATTCATCAACCATACTTTACACTTATCCTTGAACATTTTCATGATCAAAAAGCCTCTTATAACACACACAATATTATTACTTTAAATCTGGAATTTCAGTAAGCTAGATCTATACATTCACCAAACTTTTTCCAGCAATATATATTTATACATTTACCCAGTTCTCATTCATAATTACCCCATGTTCTTCAATGCTCATTCATCCATACCTTATACACATTACTCATGTCTTTGAGATCATGTTTGCATTAAAACAACTCATTTGTTCCTTTAACAAACCATAATTTTCATATTTGAACTCAACCACACCAAAACAATCCATTCTTTAGGTTATGACATCAATTAACTACATAAACTTATCAAGATCTTAACCAATTAATCAAGCAACAATCTAGGATCATTCCTAGCCTTAATCAAGTCCAAATATACTAATTTAGAGTGGAATTTCTCAGTTGGTTCGACATGTACACAAGGCTGAAATTAAAATTCCAGAATTTGTCATCAACATCACCAATGTGTGTAACTTTACTACCTTTAATACTTAATGAATTTTACAAGCTTAGAGACATCACTAACACCTGAAATTTTCTAGGTTTCATGTCCTTTAAGGTTACTTCATTTCAGGTTAATTTAACTTTCATATTGGTTACACTAAGGCTTACAAAATTTTGCTCACTTATGTCATTAACAGTCACTTTTTACAAACACACCTACAACTCTAATTTTCCAGATTCAAGATCATTTCAATAACACCTATCTTTACAGTGAACCACCTTCATTTATACTTCAAATCTCAACCTAAATCATCCATTTAATAGTCTATAACCTACTATTTTCGTGCATCAATAACAAAACAGAAAGTAACCTATTCATCCTATATTCTAGCACAACATCATCATCAATGCCACATGCACTCCATCCTAATTCAGTCATCATAAAATTTCTATTTGAACATGCCACAAAGATCAGAATTTCACTTACTTATTTAGCTCAAGTTCCACCTCAATGATTAAGCTAACTTAGCTCTCCATGCATGCAAAATCATCCAAGTACAAGATGGAAGTAAAATGATTTTAGCAAAGGCAAAATGATGATAGCAGATTATAGCTATATAGATTTTGAAGTGACTATGAACGAAATTGAAGCAAAATTCAGAAGCTGTGAGGGTGTGTGAGTGTTTCAGTGGTGAGAGTAAAGGAAAGAAGAAAAATGAACACAACAGAAACTATCCCTACAGTACTTATTAGGAGCTAGGTGTCACTACTATACAATGGCTTTTGTCACCTATGTGTGTAAGTCACTTGTCCTCTCCATAAGCTGCCATTTGCCATAATTATGCTAGGCCATTTGTCACTCAATCACTGCCACTATTTGTCACTTAATGTCCTATGTCATTTGTCACTTAATTTTTTATGCCAAATGTCACTCATTTTATAAGCCATATTGGCTTAGTCATCCTAAATTTTTATGTGTCAACTTATCTTGCCACTTGACATTTTTCCTAGACTAAATGTACATTTTAATTCATCAAATTTTCAATTGTAACAATTAATTCCAAATTTACTACTTGTAATCCATCAAACCAAAATTTAAGACATAAGCAATACATAATCAAATCATAATCATTTTAAACCTTTCATACCCCAGAATATGTCAATTAAGTGCAATTTTCCTAAATCAACATTTATGTGTATATATATGCTTACGTTATGCATGTGAATGAAATCATATCCCAAATGTACCAATTCTTTCTATTATACTACAATTCATGTGACTATCACTCTAATCCCTCAATAGGTTAGGAAATCGGCTATTACACACTGGGACTATGTATCCTAGTAATGTCAAGTTTAAAAGTTTAAAAGACTAACATGATCACCACACACAACTATATGGGCAACTATGTGTGATATAAAATCTTGTCTTTTTTAGATTAAAAGATAAGTTTGGAAGAAAGAAGTTGCATACCAAAAAAAAACACTCGGCAAAAGAATAAGCTTTAGAGTTTAAATCATATTGTTCAACTACAATTTCATTGAAGTTTGATTTATATGATTAGTTGCGAGTAGTATTGGTATATATATATATTTATACTCATTCCTAAAAGTTTTATAAAGCTAGAAAAGAGATCAGTTGTGGTTATTTTATGATGTGTTCTTAGCCCAAAACCTTAAATGCTTATATCCCACTATTTTTGATTTGGTGGACTTATTATTGGTTTGTCTTATGATTTTTCAACATTAAAATTATATGTCCAATTTATCTTTGAGTCATCTATATCGTTTGAGTAATTTCATTAATCATATGAGTGCTATTTCTTAGTAATCCAAATTGCATACGTATGTAGCTTTATCTGCTACTAAGGTGGAATTTATTATAACCATGGAAGCTCGTAAGGAGATGTTTTGGTTGAAGTGTTTTCTCTGAGAATTGGATGTGGAATAAGATGATTACATAATTTTCTATGGCAGTCAAATTATTATGGGTTTAAGCAAGAATTCTATGCATTATTCCTACACCAAACATATTGATATTATGTATCATTGTTTGTGATCTATGATTGTGAGGCAACTAATGAAATTGAAGAGATTCACATGGACAAGAATGGTGCTGACATGTTGAAGAAGGTGGTTCTCGAGAGTAAGCTTGAGCTCTGTAGTAAGCTCGCTAAGATGACTTTCAAATGATCAATAGGGTGATTGATTTCTCCTCTAAAATAGGTTAAAGAGGGAGATTATTGTAGATACAACTCTATTTTAAAGATGTATATTCATTTAGTTCCACCAAAATTAGGCTCCAGAAGTGGCAGTTGTCTTCATGGATCAAAAGGAATAAAGATCGTGTATATTAAAGGCATAAACTAATGATTGGAAGTTATTTCTAGTGTACATGCTCGTATCTGAGTTGCACACACCTATGTCAATAGTAGACATAGCCGTGTGGATGGACGTGTAAGCTTTTGTAATTGTATATGAGTTAAATGACAACGCTTGAAGTCAGACACGCTTGTGTGAAGTTAAATGCCCCCGTTTCATTGGTGAATGTGGCTGTGTCTGCTCACCATTTAAGTCACTGAGATTGTGTATCTTAGTAGTGTCAAGTTTTGAAGTTTAAAAGTAAGACAATGTCACCACACACAGACAAGTGGGCAACCATGTGTGATATAAAATCTTATTTTTTTTTAGATTAAAAGATAAGTTTGAAAGATAGAAGTTACATGGGACATAAATATTTGACAAAAGAATAAGCTTTAGAGTTCAAATAGTATTGTTAAAATATAGTTGCATTGAAGTTTGATTTAAAGAATTAGTTAGGAGTAGTATTGTTATATATTCAATCTTAAATGCTTGTATCTTGCTATTTTTGATTTAGTAGACTTATTGTTATTTTGTCCTATGCTTTTTTACATTAAAATTGTATGTCCAATTTATCTTTGAGTCATCTATATTTTGATTTTGTAAAAATTGATGATTGGAGTCCAACATAATTAAACAATAAGGAACAGAAGAAAAATGTACTAAAAAAAACGAATCCAGATCTTCTGTCCAGTTTTTATGGTGTCTTATTGTGTCCAGTGAATCTCACCCATTTATTTATGCGGGCTCCACGTTTATTTATGTGGAATCCACACGGGACCCGCATAAATAAATGGCTAAGATTTACATGACAAAATAAGACACCATAAAACTGGACAGAGGATCTTATTCTAAAAAAAACAATTGAAGTCCATTTAACCTCTCTTAAGGCAATCCATAGGCTTCAAGGGTTCAGTCAAAAGTCCTCTTCAAGTTCATAGATGCTAGCTGACATCAGACGAGTACTTTGTTTGTACAATGACGTCCTTCACTAACGATTATAACTGCCTCCAAAAGACGCGGAAACGCCACTGACTCTCGATGTCCCAAACTTCCAAGATTCTAGCGGTTTTTAGATAATGTGTATTCAAACGGACCAACCTCAGCAGTTGTTTATTTTCCGATTTTTGATTTGAAGAGAGAGGAACAGAAGTAAGAATTGCCGTGTCCGAAATCGCAGAACAATAATAATTAGGAAACAAAAAATCCTTCCCTTTGGACTTGTAGCTTTCTTGCATTTTGGTGACCAGAACAGTTCATCTGAGAAACCCTTTTGCCCTTTTCTTCTTGTCTTTCCTGTCAATATTCATTTGGGTAATCCATAGTTTTCCGTACACTGCTGCAATACGTTCTTTGATTGAGAAAATCTTGGTGAAGAAAATGGCGCAGTTGAGTTCTGGGGTCCTCGTGAAGTTTCTTCGTGAAATGAATGTCGATGGAAACCCTTTGCATGATCGTCAACCTGTGTTGTTGCAGATAAGAAGCATTATACCTGTGTTGAGAGATGGTGATCTTTGGCCTAATAGAGGTTTCATTGTAAAGGTTTCAGATTTATCTCACGCCTTATATGTTTCCTTGCCCAAAGAACAAGATGACATGGTTCTTTGCAACAAATTGCACCTTGGGCAATTCATATGGGTGGAAAAATTGGAGGCTGCATATCCTGTTCCAATGCTTAAAGGCGTTAAGCCTATTCCTGGTAGGAACCCATGTATTGGGAGTCCTAAAGATCTTCTGCCCCTGCGGAATTTGGAGAAATCTCTTGGTCTGACTAATTTGCAGCCGATGAATGAGGAACACAACAATGATGTTACCAAGAAGTTCCCAGAAAAGTATGGATCTTTAAGTGTTCCAAACGGGAATTTGGATGAGGGTATTGGTAGAACGAGTTGGATGATTGAAGATAATGTTAATGTGATGAAACAGAAACCAAACGAGAAATCTCAACCTTTAAGCATTTCAAAAGTGAGCTCCAATGAGGGAAAAGGAAAAGGAGGCCAAAAATGGACAAATGAAGAGACTGATAATGTTATAGCAATCAAGAAGCCAAACAGGGTGTCTTTAGGTGCTCCGATGGTATCCTCAAACGGGTGGATGGTGAAAAAGGCCATGAGTTACAGACCTCGTAAAAGTGGTGCTGAAAGGACGGTGAGTTACAAGCCTAAAAGGAGCAATGTTGGAAGAAATGGTGAGGCGGTTCGGAGAAATAGACCAAGAGGGGTTGATATTGATGCGGAGAGTATGATATCAGCAACTTCTACATTGTCAGCATATAAGCGAAAAAGCTGGACTGGAAGGGAAGCTGCAAATACAACCGTTGTCCCTGAGACCATTGTCGAAAAACATGTTTTGAAACCTGACTACAGTAATCGTAGTGCTTCTGTGAGTGCCTCAGTAACTCCCTCTATCCCTACCTCTAAAACTCGGAAAAAATCTCCTATATTGTAAGCTACATTGACTGCTCAAGATAAAATTAGTTATGCAAGTGCAAAATTCTTTTTTAAGTATACTGATTTCAAACAATCGGAATGGTTAGTTCTTCTAAGATTT
Organism: Erythroxylum roraimae; assembly: GCA_027568915.1. NCBI lineage: Eukaryota > Viridiplantae > Streptophyta > Magnoliopsida > Malpighiales > Erythroxylaceae > Erythroxylum > Erythroxylum roraimae. The sequence goes on from JAOSBL010000212.1 coordinate 31,215,310, forward strand.
CAGGAGGTTTCCTGGACTCTTTTGTTCCTCCTGTCAATTTAGTATTAGTATCCCTAATGCTCTTTGTTTCTCAACAGATTTCTCCAGTTCATTCACATACAAATGACATCTCATGCTCCAAAGCAAAATCAGCAATTAGTGCAGCAACAGAGTCATCCAACATACCTGACAAGAGTATTGTCTCAGTTTCAGAAAAAGTAAGTGAAGATTCCGTTAATCAAAAAGTTGCTTCCAGTTCAGTCATCGACAAAAACTTCATTTCTACTAAGACATCATGGGATTCCCTTTCTGCAACCTTGTTGAAACTTGGCCAGGTATTTCTCCTTACGTGACTTTCATCAACTGCATTATTCCTGGATTGTAGCATGAAAAGGAGTTTTATATGCTCTCCAGGAGGTCTTAAAGCAAAGAGACATGGCTCTGCTTGCCGCCGTAGAGGCTTTGCAAGAGGCTTCTGCTGCTGAGAGATTGCTCAAATGTGTAAGGTGGAGCATCCTTTGAACTTTGACCTTTTTCTATTCTCGTTTGATGCAAATTTAGTCAGGTAGAGGTAATTTTGGCAGCGGACATGTTGCTATATTGTTATAATATTAGTATATTTCTCACAGGCATAGGACGTTAACTATCAGTAATATTCTTCGTAGCAATATATGAAACACAGGTTAGTATCTCTGAATCTCCCTATATGAAGTTAAAAATATACCAAACTGAGTAAAAAGGAGCCCATGCCAACGAAGAAACTGGGAACACTTGAGATGATGTAACAAAAAGAATAAATTCTGACAGGGAAGAAGATATTCCAAATACAAATCAACTTTATTCGTCAGTTTGTTCATTATGTCTTTTTGTCTAACAACACTTGATGATTATATGTAATCCCAAGTACTAAAACCAAGTAATTAACGGACCCTTCCTTTTGCCTCCTTTCAGCATGTATTCTGAGCTGCACTTAGCCAAGGAGGATGAGGAACATCCATCAGTTGACAAGTTTTTCTGCCTCGAAGATGACTTGGCTCAGAGCATATCAATTGTTCAGTCATTAACAAGTGTCAATCCAGTAAAAATAGCTAATACTGATCATAGTGGCCATGGTTCTGCCAAGGATGCACTTCTACTTGCATCCAACAGAAAGCAAAATGCAACTTCATGGATTAAAGCAGCTTTGGCATCTGATCTCAACCCACTTTCTGACGGTATGAAAACCAATACTGCAGCTATGGAAGTTACTACTGTGTCCAAAAGATCTAGTAGAAAAGGTTATAATGCTAAATATAAAGGTGCTACCGTGATAATGAATCAGAAGAACAAAGGAGAATCTGATTTTTCATTGGTTCCTGATTTGGACAAACACATTTGTTGGGTGAAGGGAAGTGCCCTGCCTGTATCGACAGAGTTAGCAAACGCCTTGCACAACGATTGTAGAGCTTGGTTCTTGACTTATGTTGAGAAATACTTAGATTGGGTTGGTAGCAAGATGACTTCAATTCCATCTGATAGCCAGGTAGCGGAAATGTTGTACCAGGTGAAGAGAGTAAATGACTGGTTAGATACTGGAAAAAGTGACTCTTCCAACGTCGAGGATTCTGTTTCTGACGCAGGATCTTATGAGAGGGTAAGGAGCAAAATATATAGGATACTTCTAAAACATGCAGAGAGAACTGCCATGAATGCAATGGTCTAAAACATGCAGAGAGAACTACCATGAATGCAATGGCCGAAACACATCATCAACTTCTTCCAAAAAAATCTTTTAAGATGATAGAATCTGACACTTCGTAGTCAGTTGTGGTTATTCCTTTTGCTGGATTTATAATTAACGAGTTTTTGCTACATATGGAACGGAGGAACACAACACAAAAACTTGTGCTGCATATCTTCGATGCGTGCACCCACCCACGTGCACCCATGTTAATGTTATGACTATGTAATGTAGTCTATGTAAGATGATGATACATCTTTTTGAAGCATTCAAATTCTTGTACCAACCCATTACTACAGCACATAATTGAAAGATTCAACTTGGACTATTCCATTCATTTTTTTGATGGTGGATTGGATGATAAAATGGCAGTTGGAGAATTTATAGCGATGGAGTCGAGGAAAAATATCATGATGTTGACGCGTTTATTTGACTTTATTTTGACTTTAATGCATCTGATCTGATTCTGACATCTATTTACTAAGACCAAAATGGTGGTGAGACACAATAGAGACTTATTTGTATTAGAACAAGTGGAAACTATCTACTTTTGAAGAAAGATGGTCTCACACATCATTTTCTAAGTTACCGTTCAAGATTTTGTCATATAAGTAAAGTACTTGTCTTTTTATGTTCTTAAGTATGGAGGCTTACGCCTGTTATAAAAAACTTGTCTAATATTCAGTTTTCAAATAATTCGGTAGGCAGGTGGAAATGGACTTCCAACTTCCAAGCCGTTGGTGTTGACTATTGAAGTCAACGAAATCAAGTGATGGGGATAATCAGTCAATACTTGTCCGAGAAGGCAAGTGGGGCATTAGAGGATTTGATCAAAATTTATAATGTCACTAACTTAGATGCGTTATTTGTCCTAACATTGATACAACTGATATTTTGGAATAAACTTAGACAAAAGAGTAAGTTAGAAGATCATAAGTGGGTAATTTTAACACCGAGATGCTTGTGAGTCGTGACCGTTTTTCCTTGCAAAGACTGGAGGGCTTCGTGGTGGTTTGTACTTTCAACTTTGTAGGGTGTGTGTGTCTGTGAGAGAGAGACAGATGGAGCAGCACCCTTCACGCAACTAAAAGAGCGAAGAAACAAAACAAAAATCACCGACTTTGACACGCACTTTTGTTTATCCTCGAGACAAAACAATAACATTTTAAGACAAACCCACTTCGTAGATTTAGTTTCCATAAGAATCAGAACATGTTCTTACCCCAAGTTTGGGTTGTGCCGTAGAAAAGAACCAATCTTTCCTACTTTAGCTTGACTGTTTGATCCCCGAAAAACCCGAACCTACCAAAGGCGAGTATCCTTCGCACTTAATTTGAGGTAATGGAGCTAAAGACGCAACTTTTGAGAGTTTCGTTGGGGGTTTTGTTGGTCTTATTGGTTTTGCCAAGTTCTTTGTGTAGATTTGTGGTCGAAAAGAATAGTCTGAGGGTGACATCACCTGATAAAATTAAGGGGACTTATGATAGTGCAATTGGGAACTTTGGGATACCCCAATATGGGGGTAGCATGGCAGGTTTTGTGGTCTACCCTAAAGAGAACCAGAAGGGCTGCAGAGAGTTTGATGATTTTCGTATTTCGTTCAAGTCCAAGGCTGGAGCTTTACCAACTTTTGTCTTGGTTGACCGTGGAGGTATTCTTTTGGTTTTCTCGTTTCAGTGTTGTGCGATGTAAAGTATGATTTGTTGAGTACTGGTCTTCTGGACTTAGATTTGTTTGGAACACTTCTGATGTGTTTGTTTTGCTTTGTATTATTGGTTAGCACCCTTTTCCTAATTTGGATCGAGCTTCTATTTGTCAGTCATTGCTGCTTTTTGTTTTTTGGTATGTGTTCTGACGATTTGATCCAATTGTTTTTATGGTCACCAGAGAGATCTTTAACTTTTTATTTTATTTTCTTTTTGTACTCTACTTTGGGATGCTGGAGCTCTTTATTTTTCTTATTTAATGATTCGATTGCATGGCCGAGGTTTGGCTTAAATTTTAGTTATTGAAAGTACCATTCTGCATTACTTGATCAGTTGTTAAAGGCATGGGAGGTTTCAGTTTCTTGATATTATTAATTTCCTAAATTTTACTTCATTTTACTGAGCTTTTTATATATACGAAATTGGAAGCTCCGGGTACAATTTGTTATGTTTCAATGGATGGTGAATGTGAAATAATGCAGTTGGATTAAACTTCTCCTCTTTATTAGCCTGTGGTTATTTGCAGATTTAACTTCTTTCTAATCACGATGGTTGAGTCATTGGAGAAAACTGAATCCTCTGAAATTGTCCATTTCTTATAATATTTTGGTTTTGACATTGTATGAATTCCCTTAACATCAATGTAGATATCAAGTCATTATTTACAACGGGTTTGTGATTGATTTTGTTGGTAATGGAGATGTTTCTTTGCATAGGTTTTTGATTTCGTTGTTACAGTAAGAGCTTTTAAATAGTACTTTTATCATTTTTGGATTTTCAGACTGCTTCTTCGCATTGAAAGTTTGGAATGCTCAGAAGGCTGGTGCTTCTGCTGTTCTTGTTGCTGATGACATTGAGGAACCATTAATAACAATGGACCAACCTCAGGAGGATGGTTCATCAGCGAAGTATATTGAGAACATAACAATACCATCTGCACTGATTGACAAGAGCTTTGGAGAAAAACTAAAGAAAGAAATAAGTAGTGGGGAGATGGTAAATGTGAATCTTGATTGGAGAGAAGCCGTCCCACATCCCGATGACCGTGTGGAGTATGAATTATGGACCAACAGCAATGATGAATGTGGGGTTAAGTGTGACATGCTGATGGAATTTGTGAAAGATTTTAGAGGTGCAGCACAGATACTAGAGAAAGGGGGATACACTCAGTTTACACCCCATTATATAACCTGGTACTGCCCCAAGGCTTTCACCTTGAGCCGGCAGTGTAAATCCCAGTGCATAAACCATGGGAGATATTGCGCTCCTGATCCAGAACAAGATTTCAGCGCAGGTTATGAGGGGAAGGATGTTGTCATTGAGAATTTGAGGCAACTTTGTGTTTTTAAAGTGGCAAGTGAGAACAAAAAATCTTGGATGTGGTGGGACTATGTGACTGATTTTCAGATTAGATGTCCCATGAAGGAGAAAAAGTACAACAAGGAATGTGCTGATGATGTCATTAAATCTCTTGGTGAGTACTTCATCATTTTACTGATTGGTAGTCGTAATGGATATGGATGCAAGAAAGGCTATATTTATGCCAGACGTATTAAATGTTCTTTACGTTAATCTGACATCTACTCAGGACTTGATGTGAAGAAGATTGAAAAGTGTATGGGAGATTCAACTGCTGATTCTGAGAATCCTGCTTTGAAAGAAGAACAAGATGCCCAGGTAATGTTTCTTTATCTCTAAAACAGAGTAATTAATTTCAGTGCTTTAGGTAATGGGGACTGAATGCTCCCTTTCTGTAAATATAGCTCCTGGGAGTTTTTATTATTTAGTGAATGGGTGATTGACAGTGACCTTCATTTAGGTTGGAAAAGGATCAAGGGGTGATGTGACCATATTGCCAACCATTGTTGTCAATAATCGGCAATATCGAGGTCTGCTACTGCATGCTCATGATTCCCAAACCTTTCTGTTCTGTTCTTCATCGCTTACCCACTAAAACATGTGGTTGCAGGAAAGTTGGAGAAAGGTGCTGTTTTGAAGGCCATATGTGCTGGTTTTGAGGAAACAACTGAACCAGCTGTTTGTTTGAGTGATGGTAAGTTTTCTACACTAATTGTGGATAATTAAGTTGTTAAATTTATGCCATTATTATATGCCACAAGATGAGAGCTGCTAAGTAAAAGAGTGTTTTAGTACTCAGAATGGTAAGTTATTTTTAGGTAGAAATTGTGGTTAGTGCTTCAGAACACTTTGGCGGTACTAATTTTTGTGGTTGTTGCTTATTGCAACTTCTTTATTCTGGACATGGCTATTTATATGGGGATCTCTTTGAAACAGATGTTGAAACAAATGAGTGCTTGGAGAATAATGGAGGTTGTTGGCAAGATAAAATAGCCAACATTACAGCCTGCAAGGTTCTTCTAAATCACTCTTTTTCTATCTGTATCTCTCTTTCTTTCGCTTTCTTTCCTTCCTCAGATTTCTAGTTTTGGCTTGCTTTTTGACATTTCATTTTAATCTGTTCAGGATACATTTCGTGGAAGGGTTTGTGAATGCCCCCTTGTTGATGGTTTGCAGTTCAAGGGAGATGGTTACAGTCACTGCAAAGGTTAGCTTAAGTACTTGTCTGAAACTTTCAGTCGATAGTTATGGCTATCCTACATAAGTTGGTGATCTTTTTCTGTTGTACTTATGATCTCTGTTTCTTCAGCTTTTATCGAGAAATGTATACTTTCATATAAAAATCTAGGAATTATGTTAATATTATTGACTATAGTCAAGAATCAACCAAATGACAAATCCATAGCCTTGTATGATAATTCTTCCGTAGGGAAGTTGAGGAAAAGTCTAGTTGATATACTAAACCCAGGCATTGGCATATTTAGTGTCTGGTCCTTCTAGACTGTTGTGGAATCAGCCATGTACTATTTGGACACGGCCTATGAGTAACATTGTCATATCTGTAGGCTTGTATTTGATTTGTGCTACATTCAATTCTTCACCCAAAAGAAATGGTCAGAGACAGACAACATATTCATGCTTGCTGACTGGTTTTTTTTTTAAAAAATTACCCAGTTTCCCAATAAACATCATCTTGTATCTCTAAGGGGCTCTGACATGTCTATGATTGTTTAATTCGCTGTGCTTGGTAGCATCGGCATGAAACTCCTTTTATTGATTGGGAAAGCTAAATACATCACAAGTTCATATTTACAAACGATATTATGCAATAGGTTCTTTGGAAGAAATGGGAAAAGAATTAGAAGTTTGTTTTTATCATGGAACATTTGGTAAATTTTGAACTATACTTTTTGAAGAGGCAATATTTCTTTCAAGTTTGACTCGTAGATGGCATGCTATGTCTGAGTGTTATTTTCACTTGGAAGTCTTAGCTTGATGTGCTTTACTTTGAATTGACCATATAACCTTGAATTAACCATGTAACTGTTGCCTTATAGTGAGTGGACCTGGGAGGTGCAAGATAAATAATGGAGGCTGTTGGCATGAATCACGTGATGGGCATACATTCTCTGCTTGTTTGGTTGGGGATCTTCGTGTTTGAAATGCTTTATTCTTGACTAAACATAATCTAGTTCAGATTCTAATCGTACATGTGAACAGGATGTTGATGGTGGGAAATGCCAGTGTCCCCCAGGGTTCAAAGGTGATGGTGTGAAAAGTTGTGTAGGTAAGGGATATTACAACGTCACATACAGTGGGCTTTATTAATGTGGTAAAAATTTGGTGATTCAGCAAGAAATCTAGAGAAGTCTAAACTTGGCAAAATGTATACCAATAATATATTGGTGTTTTTTGGTTGGAGGAATAAACAGAGCCCTTAAGCTTACATTGGTTTCTGATTAATCTGTTGCTTTCTGTTATTGATAATGCAGATATTGAAGAATGCAAAGAGAAGAAAGCTTGTCAGTGTCCTGAATGTAGCTGCAAAAATACATGGGGAAGCTATGAGTGCAATTGCAGTGGCGATCTCCTGTACATCAGAGACCATGATACCTGCATAAGTGAGTTGAAAAACCCGAGTTCTCAACCCTTTTTCCATACCTTTATCGTCCTTTTATTCTTGTCCTTCCCCTTGATGGATTGCAGGTAAGAGAGGTACAGAAGTAAGGTCTGCATGGGCTGCCGTTTGGGTTATTATCATAGGATTGGCTATGGCCACCGGTGGAGGATATCTAGTCTACAAATACAGATTGAGGGTATGTAACTTTGCAGCACTGCTCTTTTAAGAAATAGATCCATGTTTAATGTATCTGAATCCACCAATCTGCATTTGATTATCACCCTACACTACATGTTATTTGTTGATGTTTCTTGACGTTCTCTTTGCAGTCTTATATGGATTCGGAGATCAGAGCTATCATGGCACAGTACATGCCTCTAGAAAGTGAAGCAGAAGTTCCAAACCATGTAAATGATGAACGAGCATGAACAGGAGAAGATGCTGCATCGACTGATATTTTAATGAATTCAAGTCTTACAGAGCTGTCTACTACAAGGTGCCTGTCCTTATCCAGGCCATGGATTTTGAGCATAAGTTATATGATTGGTATTGTACATGGCAATATACAATTGCAAGTAGAAATTGGCTGCTTGTTTATTAAAATTGTAACAGGTAGGGGATTAGATTGGAAAGGAAAGTATTTCACATATAAGACCATCATTAAGATAAGTAGATGCTACCCCCATGATTGTAAGTTTTACTTTTGATTTGGGAGTTTATGCTGCACAGATGATGGTATAATACTTGTCCGAAAAGATGGGACCTTGACTGATGATTTCCATTAATGGTGGCCAATGAAGAGAATTTAGGTGGATAATTCAGAAACGCAGTACGAATTTGCAGTTTTTAACGGTATTAGTATAAACAAACCGACCTTTACATAGGAAACAAGTAGAGAGCATTCATGCCAACCAAATAATTAGAAAATGATGAAACTTGGCAGAACTGCGAATTCGTTATACCAAGTCGTTTCTTTTTCAAAAAGAGCAAAATTATGGTCGTAGTGTATCATATGTACCGACAGTGAAGAAATTGACAGGATTCTTAAAGCTCTTCTGTGGTCCGGGAAAGTAGAAGATGGCAAGAAGGCTAAGGATAAATGGAGTGAGCTTCCGATTCCAAAGAAACATGGAGGATTACGCATTATTCCTATTGCACATAAGCAAAAGGTACTCTTCTTTAAAAGGATATGGAGACTTTTTACAGACTATATTATTCCTATTACAAGACTGCATTATGGGTCAAGTGGGTGAATGCATATCATCTTAAAAAGCAGAATTTTCAAGTGGGTAAGTCACGTAAATTTTCTTAGATTTTCAACTTATTACTTAACTCAGAGAGAATTGGTCTATCCAACATCAGTTGGGGGATGAAAACAAATATTTAGTTTTGGTTTGATAACTGACCACTTATAGCCCTCTTATTTAAAGAGCCGACCCGGCTCAACTCCGAATCAGAATTGCTAGTACTGCAAGAGATTCTACACTTATCTATAATAGAGAGTGGTTTGGCAGTTTTAGAGGATTCTCCTTACTTGCAAACTTCCTACCACTTATTTCTGAAGCAGATGAAGAAGGCAGCCTCATCGTAGACAGATTACGTGTAACATTCTAATGTGGTTGGTGTAGCTTTTGCTATTTTTTAATAATACAATTTCTCTTAATTTTCAAAAAAAAAAAGTGAAGAGAAGTGTACTGCTTTTGGCCCGCTAGACGATGAAAAAGCTGCAAGCTTTTCAAACGGACCAGGAAGATAGAAGTTTCTTCTCGTCAGAAATCCAAAATTTTCAGATGGTAACCTCCGCGTTGAAGATTAAATGCAAGTATATGAGATGTCAGAGAAGGCATGATTAGTTGAATTTGAATAAACTATTTACAGAATCTATGCCCTGGCATGTTTCTTTTTTATTTGGACCAAAATTCGTTGCATATGATTGTAACTTCACTCATCCACATTCTACGGATTCAAACATAGATTAAGCCGAGTATTCATCAAACTCAACATGGTTAGGTAGATGAGGAATTTCCGGTTGAAAAGTAATAACACCAACTAAAAAGATGGCTTCAAATCGAACACAATGTCAGTATTGTAAGCTCTGTGGCAGTAATGTCCACCATATGGAGGTGAACGAATCTGATGGTAAAAATAAACCATTGCAGAAGGCCAATGACATCATTTTGAAAGATAATGTACATAACCAATATTTGAGATGACATAAATTTATAAAAGCACAACTCTCAATTTCACAATCTAATTGGCGTGGTCATCATCAGATCAAGTCCAATGTTCATTCCATTGTAAGCTATGGGAGCGTACATCCATAGATCATCTGAGCTTAGCAACTACACAGTTCAAGACAGGAAAGCAAGAAATTCTTCCATCAGGGTATCTAAAAGTTTTATCCATTTGGATATTTTTCCAAGGGAAGAGGTTCTTACCTTAATTTGGAGCTGCAAAAACTTCACATATTGGACAGCTTCTTCCAGCATTGTGCTGATATCAACCTGCCATACCAAAAACTAATCTTTAGAACTTCTCAGAAAGAGTTCCATTACAGATAGAGATTTAGCACGCATTGTGTTTTGGCCGTACCTTTGTTCCATTAGGGACCAGGTTCTGTAGAATTCTCAACCTCTCGTTTATTCTCTCTCTTCTTTTCTGCAATAATCAAAAACATCAAAGATGATAAATTTTCAGTTCATCAAAGCTCAAAGCTTAATGGATTGAGGTTCCAAAGCACTAAAAGACACTTACCCTTGCGTAGAGGCTCTGGGGATCAGTCGCTGCCCCTCTACTTGCTCTTGGCTTGCCATTCAAGTTAAGAGCACCTTTGGAGCTCAAACTCGTGGTTGATCCTCCGTTGAGCTCCTGAGAAGCACTTGAGTCATCCTCAGAGCAGCAACTGCTACTTGGTGGCTCGTTGATGCCGGAGTTGTTCTCCTCATCGTTGTTGCTACTTGAGACCTTTTGGCTCTTCTTCCTCTTGCTCTTTGGAGCCTATTACATTGTTGAAATGCTGATTAGAAAATGGTTCTAAAATTATATCACGATTCAAATTACTACAGAAGAGCGAAAGAGGAGGTCAAATGCAAGTTACTCACATCTCGACAAGAACTTGATTTTTTCTTAGAATGATGAGATGGATTGTGGCCCTTATCTTTAGCAGATGTTTCTCGTGCAGTCAACTGTCCGGGTCTTTTCCACTGCAAATTCTGAACCTGAGAAGCAGCTTGAGGGTGATTCATCTCCTTGGTATTGCCGTCCTTCATATCAGGGTTCAGCCAGTCATCTCCTTCAACGGGATATGAGGTACCATTGCCAGTATCCTCCATAAAGTAATCCGTTGACCTGGGTGAGTTCTTATCAACCAGAATTTGGTAGGAATAATTCAAGTGGTGACTTTCATGATCGGAGGTGGAAAGCAAAATAGAACTATTATTCCCTTGTGAAAACTGGTATGAATTACTACCGATCTCCGAAGAATAAAGTGAATCTTCATTGACCCCTGTGATGTTAGTTGGCAATTCAGACCAAAAAGTAGATGGAAAATCCAAACTTGAACTCATCGTAGAAAGAGGGCAATTACCAAGCAATTGTGACAGGAAATCAGCCTCCTCGGTTGTGCACATTCCACTAAGGCAACTCCACTCTCCTTCTGAAATGGCTCCAAGGGTCTCCATTGTTTCTAGGAACAGTGTTATGTTTATGATTGTGTTTTTAATTAGATGCAAACTGAATAAAGCTGGATGCTTGAAGGGAAACATGAGTTAGGCGAGGTATTTATACCCAACAGCATCAAAGAATGTCAACAAAAGCACTGAATTCATTGTGTGCGCCGAATATTCCACTTCATAAATCAATTCATCAATTATTATTAGCTATTCCACAAAAAGGAAAAGGTCCGAGTTCTTCGTACTGTAACCAATTAGGACAAGTACGTTATGGGGCCCACTACAGCTCATGTTTAGTGTCTGTTTCAAGCAATTATGGAACTAAAGCAATTAGCTAGGTCCTTGAACTCAACTAAAGGACACGAGAGGACAATGAAGAAGCTGACATATCTGTGCTTTTAGTTGCAATCCAGAAAGAAAAGAGAGGACTGAAATGATTGTTTTTGTACATTTGGATGGTCGAGTCGGGAGTGAGATTTGGCAAAGCTAGAATGGCAACGAGAATGACATCTGCGAATGGAAGGACGTGGGATGTGTTCTTGCCAAATACGATAAAATAATAAGAAAAATGTCTTACAAACAATATATGACTTTACTGGATTCTTTGTCTGTGATTGTGATTCTGTTGTATTAGCTCTTCCGTCCATGAAAATTCAAAATATCTACCAACCATAAGGACAGCCGTGAATTCTTGTTATCTGCAACGGTGGCATGTCATTATAACAACTGCATACTACAGTTTAATAACAACTGCATACTACAGTTTAACATTGTGGGATATATCTTGACTTTTTTGAAATATAATTTTAGTGACCCTATACTTTTCGTGAAATAGAGTTTGTGGTAATAAAAATTTTTAATTAGATTTCTTATCAGAAATTCTAGTTTATAAATAATTTGATAAGGTTTGCAAGTTGAGACTTTAAAGGATTTAAGAAAGGATTTTTTCAGGGAACCTTTGAGGAGTTGTGTAAAGTTACTATCATTTATTCTCCTTATATTGTCTTTTTCATAGTAACAAAAGAAATTTGTCATTTTATCTATAGATATAGGTCACATAGATTGGCCAAACCATGTAAATTTGTATTTTTTTAAACTTATTTTCTTATATATTACTTCCACTTTTGCAAAAATTGGTATTGAAAGGTTGTCTTTACGAAACAAAGGTTTGCTATTAAGATATCTTTACACAAGTTCGATATTAAGACGTTTAAATAGATCAAATGATTTTACTCTATAGAAGGTGAAGATGAGAGAAAAAATGCTAAAGAATTTAGGGGCATCGAAAAAGAAAGAGATTTTGTTGAGGGTGCTTTACCACAATGCTGTTGAGTCTAATTAAGTGATGAGGTCTTGAGAGAAGTGGTTGATGAAACAATTGATGCTTTATTGTAGAAACAACTTGAAAGTACGTATCATAAGAGATTACTTATGAATTATCTATATCAAAAGTAGTGTTTATATAACTTGAGGATGTCATAAAGCACATAGGCAAAAGATTACATTCATAATTTTAATATGAACTTAGATCAATAAGATATTGGAGTTAAAATTGAGGATGGGGAGCAAATCATAATCTTTTTGTATTCTTTGTCTGATTCATATGAAAATTTTGTCGATGCTATATTGTATGATGGAGAGAATATTTCTGCTAGTAATGTAAAGGATACAATTTAGTCCAAGTAATTAAAGGAAAAAAGTCTCTATCATACATGAAGGTGGATTAGACGTATCATCTTGGATCTACAAGATGTTAGGGTTAAAATTGAGGATGAGGATCACGTCATAATTCTTTTATATTTCTTGCCTAATTCATATAAGAATTTTGTTGATACTATATTACATGGTAGAGAGACTATTTCTGTTAGTGATGTGAAAGATGCCATGTAGTTCAAAGAACCGAAGAAAAAAGTCTCTACACTTATGAAGGTGAACTACATTTGGTCTGGCTGTTAGTAAATGAAAGAACAAGGAAAAGGATTTTGAAAACTAGAACAAATCATGTTCCAAATTGAAGGTTAAATTTGTTTGATATTTTAACTATAAAGTTAAAAGGTATTTTAAGTTGAATTGACCATAGCATAAGAATGGAAATGAAAAAAATAAAAAATATAGAAAAGTAAGTGCTACTACAAAATGAGGCAGTGATGTTTCAATAGTGAGTAATTATGTTTCTGTCAATCAATTGAGTGATAAATATTGGCTTCACTTATCATATGACTTTCAATAAGGGCCAGTTATGTTCTTTTGAAAAAAAATGATACCATTAAATTAGGTTATGATAGAGTTTGTTGCAAAAGCGGTGATTTAGTACAGATCAAAATATATGATGAAATTATTAGAACATTAGATCCCTGATATGATTCTAAACTTTGAAAGAATATGATTTCTATGGATACTCTCCATAGTTAAAGGTATAGGTTTTAATTTATGGTGATGATGGGCATCTTAGGGTGGTAAAGGATGCATTGACTACGATAAAAAGAAAATCTTTATATATATGTCTTAATGAGACAAAGAATAATGGAATCAATGGTTGTAACTCAACCTTTAAGAAAGAAAGAAAGTACTATAGTGTGGTATTTACAGGTGAATCATTTTAATGAATGAGAGATGGTGGAAATTTATAAGGGGATCTTGCTAAAAGATGAAAAATATAAGAAGATTAACTTTTGTAAGTGTCATATATTTGGTAAAAAGTCTAAGATAACCTTTAAGGATATAATATTGGAGGAGTGATATAAGAAAAGGACATATCAATGTTAATAGTGAGCAATATCGATTCAAAGAAAGTACTATAATAACCTAAAATAGATGCTAAATAGGAGAAAAATTATATTTTAGAAGATAGAATAATGTAAAAAAGAAAGCATCAACACAATATAGCCAAGGATGAAACAAGAAAAACCATCATGTAGCTAAAGAGATATAGATTGATTGCATATGTTGGAAATTAAAATATCTTTTAAGAGATCGAGGAAAGCCAAGAGAAAGATAGTCAGATGGGGCTATGATACTTCTGTTGTCGCAATAATTAGTGTAAGATTAATTCATATTGTAACAAGTAAGTTCTACATTTCACTTTGACGGTCTGTTTATACAATTACCCTGATAATATTCGCTTTATATTCACACAGATGTTTACATATCTAAATCGGGGAGTCAAGATGATGGAACAAGTAACTGAATACATTACAGACAGGATATTGGTCCGGAGATTCTTCTGTTGCATTAGGATTCCATGAATTCCAGGAGGTTTACATATTTATGGGAGTTGAAATAGAATAATAAAACTTAGTGGGGTATAATTTTTATTTATGCTTATTTATTTAACTTTTTCGTCAAATTTTGTATTAATCATTTTTTCTTGCCCCATTGGAGGCAAATTTGCTCCTTCCCTAATTGTAGTCCCATAAAATATTCCTACCAAAAATAATTAATCTAGTAATTACTACTCAAGAACATTTTTTATGAGAATGGAAGCCTAACAATTGCAAGAGTAGCTCAATATCAAATTGCTTGATTGAACTTATTAATTACCCACACACTAACTCTCTGCTTCCATTTTTTTTTATCTTCAACCAAAGAACGAGGATTAGTGAACATTTGCCCTTCTGCGAGCTCACGAGACATAGACCCCACTGCATGCAATAATCCCCAAGATAAATTAATACTATTTGAGCTGTACGAAACATGAAAATGTTATCGAAATAATTAAGTGGATCAACTAAGATCCCAAGTTAATTAAGATTAGAAGAAATAAGAAATATACAATATTATTCGAGTAAAAAAAGGAGTTGTAATACAAACACTGTCTAATTATAAATTAAAAATATTAATTTAAATTTTATAAAATTTAAATTCTCACAAGTTGAATTTTTGAATTTATTTTTTAATGCATGAAACTAGAAGAAAGATAAGTATTTATATATAGATGAATCAAACTAATTATAACTTCACATTTCAATTTATTATAATTACCATATATTTTAATTTTTACTTTTGCATCAAAAATTATTTATCTCTATCTAAATATTTTGTGAATAATATATAGATTTGTAAATAATATCCAGAGGGAAATTTTAGTGAGCTAGTCTACGAAGGGATTTGCAAGGAATTGACTCCTCTATCTTATACCTTAGATGGTGATTGGTGACTTTAACCGTTTACTTTCCTCGTCAGAATCCCTAGGGGGAAGAGGAGTTACTTATGTGGATACGAAAGAGCCAACTACACTAACAATTGTCCTTGCACTTGTTGATTTTAAATTTCAAGGGCCTATATTCATATGGAGTAACCAATAATAGGGAAACAAGTTGGTTTAGAGAAAGCTAGATAGGTATTTAGTAAACAATAGATGGCTTGCTCAACATAGCCGTTCCTATAGTTTTATAGGTCCTGGGCGAAATTAAAAAAAAAGGCCCCTAATAAATCGACAATATATTTAAGTTTACATATTTGTATGAAACATAAATGACTCAATTTCTAAGTTTACATAATC
>JAOSBL010000212.1:31235840-31253012 GCA_027568915.1 Erythroxylum roraimae
TAATGTCTAGATATGAGAAAGAATGATAAAAATGGAAGTTAGAGAAGAAAATGGAAAATGTACAAGAGATGAAAAAGAGCAGCAGTGAAGAAAATGAAGAAACGTAGGAAAGTGAAAATGCGTGAATATGAGATGTTTTGATATTTGGTGTTAATTATGGTTTTTAATTTGTTTAATAATGAGTTGAGCTGAAATAAGAGTCGAAAATGAAAGTTAGAGGAAGAAAACAAGGAGAATGCAGAAAATGAATATGCAGAAAAATGAAAGAAGAAATGCATCAATGGAGAAAATGCGGAAATGAAGAAGATTAGAGAATGATTTTTTTTCTAGTTTGGTGTCAATGAGAAGTAATGGATTT
Source organism: Erythroxylum roraimae (assembly GCA_027568915.1). NCBI lineage: Eukaryota > Viridiplantae > Streptophyta > Magnoliopsida > Malpighiales > Erythroxylaceae > Erythroxylum > Erythroxylum roraimae. The sequence goes on from JAOSBL010000212.1 coordinate 31,236,199, forward strand.
TGGATTTGTTTTTGAATGGTTTGAGTTTAGTGGAAGTTGAAAATGGAATATAAGTTAGAGATGTTGGATAAAAAAAAGGGAAAAGAGAAGAAAATCGTAGCATCTGAAGAGAAGAAGAATCGCGATCGTGCAGAGGAGAGGAAGTGGAAAAGCGTGATCTTTGGCTGGAAACTCACATGCGAGTGAAAACTCGCAATAGTGCATGATTTTGAGCAAACTCGGGATCGTGCAGATGCACAATCGCGACTTCTTTCGCTAGAGAAAATTCGAAACCTCCGTTGATCTTTTGGCCATATCTTGTTCTCCCGACCTCCAAATGACATGGGACTTGAGCCATTAAATTTGAAACACGTTGTTCTACATCTCCACCAAAAATTATAGCCATATGAAATCATTTGGGAGAAATTGAGTGATAAATGAGGGACGAAAATGATTAAAAGTTCTGGAAAATGACCATTGGAGTATTTTCATTAAACTTGCTTCGGTATTTTGAAGATATCTTGTTCTGTAGTTATCCAAATGAAATAATTTTTTATTTGAAGTAAACTAGAGACATAGAAATACAAATTGTCTGAAGAGATCGAATTTTTATTATGTCTCTAAAATTCAAGATTTTGATTTAAAGTTGATTACAGATGCTGTTTTAGTTTATGAATAGCCCGAAATCGTTAAGGTACAACTTTCAGATTACTGAACTAAATTGAATGATTTTGGTTTCATTAGAAACGTAAGAGATAGTAGAACAATTTTTTAGAAGAAAGTATTGCCAAATGACTTCATTTTCAATGTATGATTGATCATGAACAGTGACCCAAAAGAGTGTTCTGGAAAACAATTCTGGAAATTTGTTAGTGGGTGTGCACGGTAGTGACACATTGGTGTGCACGGGTGTGAGTTATGATTTCACGCCCGTTACTTAATTTTTTTGGACTGCACAGCTATATATCTTCAGTGCACAGCCGTGACTTAATTTTTGTTGGGTCAATCTTTGCACACTGAACATCCTTACTTCTTTTGCGTATAATCTCTTCTCTAGACATTCAAATGAGTTAGGAATGGAGATTCTAATGGTCTTATTGAGGTATAAACCATAAGTGTAAATGATACTTATGTGAGTTTGGAGAAGGTGTGATCTTGTAATGTTTAAATAACTTTAATGAATGAGTTGTTGATGTCAAAGTACCAAAGGTATGAGTTTATTGGGAATAAAGATATTCATATGATTGTAGTTGTGATTCAAAGGAGAGGAGTAACGAGTATCAAGTTAAAGTGAATGAGAAATTGTTATTTGTGAGAGTAAATAATGCTATAAATGAAATGACAAGTAATTGAGTTATAAAAAGTGAATGTGGATATAGTGTGAAATTTGAAAATATACCTGGGATTGTCATTGAGCATGCATTGTACATAATCCGTATGCACATTTGTGCATAAATAAATGCTTATAATTGTGCAAAGTTATTAACGTGTGTGTGCAATGTATATATTGATAATTTGGATGTGCAGGATAAACGTCCGCATTCAGACATTTCCAGGACTTAGAAGCAAATGCTAATTTGGAGCATACTGTGAGTCGACCTAGATGGTCTCATTCATTGTTTGTTATGTTATAAATTTTTGCTTTGAATTGATATGAAATGTGAATGTGATTAAACTGATTTCGGACATTGAATGTCTGAGGAGTTTGATAAATGTGATATTGAAGTGCTACTTGTATGTGAATGAAAAGAAATATATGTTTACTCAACTTAATTATTGAATGCCGGATCAAGGTTCGATGATGAATATGAAAGTGAATGTGAATCCGAAAGCATGTGATAGACTGAAACTATAAGAATATGATGCATTCGATTTCATGAATGCATAAAACATAAAGGTAGTTGTGACCGGAGTAGCCACCAAAAAAGAGCTTAAAGCTCAAAATGTGAAAAAAGAGCTTAAAGCTCAGATTGTGAAAAAGAGCTTAAAGCTCAAAAAGTGTATAAGAGCCAAAGGCTCACTATGTAAAAGGAGCCCGGTATTCCTAATAGATACGGGACAGTTATTAATGAGCCTGGTATCCACAATAGACACAGGACAGTTTAGGCACTCGGTCACAACAAAATAACAAATTGAAAGTGAGTCTCATGTGCACTGCATATGCATGATATGAATGATTATAATGGTTTGATTGACTCCTGAATATGATACGTGTTGAATATAAAATATGAAATGATTGATCAAGTGTATGTGATTCAATATGATTATTAAGGAATGATGTGAATGATGTGAATATGTGAACTGTATGTGTTATGTGATTAAGTGAGCCATCGAGGAAGGTCACTCACTGAGTTCGCAAAACTCACCTAAAATTTGCAATATTTTTCAGGCTCAGAAGAATTACCCCGTTGGGCAAACGAGAGTATAGCCATTGCATCCAATTAAGAGGTTAAGGTCGGGATCAGTTTGCGTCTGCATTTGTTTTCTTATTTCGTATCAAATGGTGTATTCCACAATTTTTGTACAATATGTATTTGAATATTTTGGTATGTAATAATTTTCAAAATTTGGAATGTTTTGCAAATGAGATTGATCAAAGTGTAACAATTATTGTGATTTTGAGTTTTATGAAATAAAAGTATGGGCCCGAATTTTATCATAAATTTTCGCATACACTTATACTATTTTTTGAAAAATTTGTATTGAGTTTCAAGTGTCTGAGCGTTTGGATGTTCTAGCATGCCACCCTTGCAGGATTCACACTCGGACATCACTCAGGATGTCGGGTACATGTCTTACGAGAGTGGGGTGCTACACTTAACTCTAGCCTAACTGATTATGAATTACTAGATTATTGGTTCTAGACGATCCTAGTGTTGATTACTCTCTCTCGAGTTATAACTATTAACCTTAAATCATAAATCCTAATCAGATTATGGAAGTTGGAATCTCTTAATTAACAACCTATCCAAAACCCTAATTAGTTTTGAAGTTGTCGAATAAATTATCGGAAACCTATTCAAGATCTCTCTTCGCACAATATACCAATTTGATTTAATTCTTGTTCTATTAAATCACCTAATTCTCGTTAGCCCAATTTAATTATTTTTCATTTGATTAACCCTCTCATTTTATTATCGAATTATGCAATTGCAGAATTATCTCAAAATAAACCCAATAAAATATAAACAATCAGATTTCATTAATTCAAAGATAAAACTCCGAAGGTGAGTTTAGAACATCTAACATTCAAAAATCCTATCGTCAAACTATTATTCCCAATTATATATAATAATAAAATTGAAGATAAACAGGAAATACGATCTGAACGGATGATGGGAGGTAGCGATGTCGGGAAACTCCTGATCTGGGAAGTACGTCGAGTCGACTTTTTCTCCATGTCTCTCTTCCTTCTTCTCTTTCTCAGTCTCTTAATGAATTCTCTCTAGGGTTTCCCAAAAGTGGTTGATGCAAAAGCTCCCCCTGCTTCTTTGTCCTATTCTTTAAATATCCTTTGTCCCTTTTAGGGTATGAAAGGTCCAAAAAATCCCTCGAAACTTGACGTATTTGAGTGTCTATGCGTCGACCTAATGCAGGCCACGATCGTGAGCGACATCCGAGCCTTCTGTCATGATCGTGGCATGCAAGCCACGATCGTGGGCCATGTCTTAGGCTTCTGTCATGATCGTGGCATTTAGGCCACGATCGTGGGCTAACTTTGGTGCTTCTGTCATGATCGTGGCACATTGTTTCGGCCCAAATGTCTTTGAAACTACTTCCTTCTTTGACGTTGCCCTGAAATACTAACAAATGTATCAAGGTAGCTCAAAAACATAATATTTAAGCTCAAAGACTTGTACTAACCCATAAAAACACTTAAACACAAATAATTAACAAACTAACAAAATTCTAACCTAAACAGATACTAAACGATTAAATTAACAATTAAATACATGTCAAACTAAGCCCTAAAACATGATGCAATATACACTTATCAACATCTCCACACTTAAACGTTTGCTTGTCCTCAAGCAAATAAAACAAAAAACACACAAAATCACAAAACACACAATGCAATAATGAGACAATGGCTTCAACTTCATGAAATAAATTTAACTTTAAACACAATCATTCAAGTTATTTCAAATCATTAAAATGCAAAATCCACATCTAGGGGCTTTGGACTAAACATACATATTAATCAAAACCCAAATGTCAAGTTACTCACCCTTTTCAATTGTACACACAAATTAATAATTCTTTGGTTATTCAAACTTTGTAACTACTCGTAAGTACGTATTCATGAAAAGTCAAGCTTTTTACAAGTTCGGTAGGTTTTATTAGAAAATATTTTTTTCTTTATTATTCTTTAGACATAAACCTAATCTTTTACTTGCAGGCAAACATTGGTGATGAATGTCATTCCAGTTACTTGACTAAGTCATGTTTTTATTAAGCTGCTTGGTTAAAACGTCATTATAGCCTTTTGACACGGAGGCACACATTTGTGATGTGTGTCGATCCTGTTACTCAGCTACATCACGTTCTCAACTGGCTACTAACTCTATTCATAACCCGAAGGCTAGCAGAATAGTTATTTATTTAAAATTAACCCATATTTTTTATCTACATTTTTAGTCCTTCTTCGAGTAAGATAAAGTTTTGTATCAGTAATGCGCTTTTAAATATCCTTCAAACTATTATGAATGTTATTTTGAGTAATGCTCTTTGTTCATCATTCCTAATTTCCTCATACAAACATAAAATTTGTAATCATCAAAGATATAAGGTAACATTTTCTTAATAACTGCTTCAAAACCGTCTTAGGCTATAAAAGTCTTAGGTTATGAGAAAGACTTGTATCCTAGTTGGACAAAACAAGTAATCATTTATATTGTAAAATTTAGCCTATTAATGAATCAAATTGTATTATATTAAATACAAATTTGTCTTTTTCCCAAGCTATAATTTGTGTTTTAGAGCGTCAATAACCTACCACCCTTATCATTCTTCTTTGTACTCTGTAGTTGTCCGTTCGTCTTAGTAAGTCGTCTAACTAATGTCCACCATAGGTTTTGCTTAAATAGTACGTGAGTTTGTGTTTTGGATTTGTGTGATTGCAAATGATGTGTTGGTTTTATTTTGTGGTTTGCAATTTTCTTAAAAACATAGGATGATATATAGGCTGAAAACTGGTGATGCAGCTCTGATGAGGCTTATTGGTGAAAATTTTCATGAGCCTAGGAGCGACAGTGAGAAGTCTCTTTCTCAATTCACATGTGTAAACAACACTAAATACCTTAGTGTTTCGTTGAATTTGAACATTGTGAACAAACTTCAATTAGGAAGACTTTAATTATTTTATCATCAATCTTTTAATGATATTGTCGACTTAGAAGCCAAAATTGTGGGGTTGTTGAGAGATGTCACGAGGACGATTTTATTGACTTCTACGGCCTCTGAAATAATAGAGTTGCACTACATCAAGGATAAGAAGGTTGTTCTATTTAAGTGCAAATGGTTTAATCTTACTGACATGGAAGTGAACGAGAATATTACTAGCACCAATGTTAGTAAGACATGGTATGATAATGACCCTTTTGTCCTTTTAAGTTAAGTGAAGCAAGTTTTCCACTTGAATAATACTGTATTAGGTAGCAAGGAAGGTTGCTCAAAAGTTTCAACACCGAAATCTCTTTGATTTTTGTGAAAGGGATAATGGTCAATTCATAGAGGATGAAGATGAAGTCTATCAAGAGACTAAATTAGAGTTCAATAATGAAGCCATTCGAATGGTTGATGCAGATATATCATCATTCCATAGGAGAGATGTTGATCCCAATATAGTACAACTGGATGAAGTCCAAGCCAATCTTATCGTACAAAAAAATGAAGATTATACTCAGGATGAATTAAATGAAAATGATGATACTTTGGCTGAATATATTAGTGATAAAGAATCCAATGATAATGTAATTAATGATGATGATTTTCAAAACCTTGATCATGATGATTGAAGGTCAATTAATTGTTTATATTCTCTTAAATGTTATGTTGATGTTTGAGTTATGTTAATATGTATTGTTGATATCTCACTTATGTTAATGCGTATTGTTGATGTTTTACTTATGTTTATGTAGAATGTTGGTGTTTGAGTTATGTTATGTGCAATGTTGATGTATGTTTTATGTTATGCAGAACGTTAGTGCGTGTTTGAGTTTTTTTTAGGTCATGATGTTGAGTTATGTTATGCGGAATGTTGATTGGTATTTGAGCTATGATATGCAAAATGTTGGTGTGTGTTTTATGTTATGCAGAATGTTAGTGTGTATCTGAGTTATGTTATTGAGGAATGTTGGTGTTTAAGTTATGTTATGCGAAATGTTAGTGTGTGATTCAGTTTTGTCATGTAGAATGTTGGTTGTGTTTTAGATATATTTCAGCAGAATGTTAGTGTTTTAAGTTGTGTTTACGTGAAATCTTCAGGTTTGACTTCTATTTTTTCAGAACGTTGATGTTTAACTTATATTTTTGCTAAATGTTTATGTTTGACTTATATTAATATGGAATGTTGATGTTTGAGTAAAGATTATATGTAATGTTGATATTTCATTTATAGATATTTAATATAATGGCACCTGGTAGAAATAAGGGAAAGAGGGTGGTAACTACCGAAGATGTTCCTACCCTACAACAACCAAATCAATCTAACCCTATCAAACAACAAACACCGATTTCATCCACCGATGAAGCCAGTCAACAGCAACCTTTGTCTACCTTAACTAATGCTGAGGGATCTTCAGGTTTGTTATTATTAACCACCTATAATTAGAGTTATACTCAAATATATATTTACATGTTTAATGTGTTTTTTTTCTTACCATTATTCTTTTATTGTCAAGTTCCAATACCAACATAAGAAAAGAGGTAGAGGTATCACTAAGGTTCTGAGTTGCAACGCATGAATGTTACAATGAATAGTCAGTTGTCTATGCATATTGACCCCACTAAAACGTCATCCTATTGACAAGATCCAATCAACAAAATTTTCCAATGAGTTAGGAGTCATTGTCCAAAATGAATTGCCTTACCTTCAACATGCCTGGTAGTTGAAGGAAGACAACTTACTACAGAATGCTTTGGACAAAGTTTCGGTAATTTTTCAATTTTATTATATGCAATTTTGTTTTGCTTATTTAAAGAGTAATTTAACTTATACATGTTGCTCACAGATGAAGCTCAATATCATCGATATCGAGAACTCTGAAGTTTCAAGCTGTGTGAGTTCACTGTTGAAACAATGGGCTAAGGATCATCGTTATCAACTCATAAATACTACAAGTCTTTTCCTTCAGATGAGAAGGCAAGGAGACATGTTCTAGAACAGGTGACTCCAGAAAATTGGAGTGAAATATATGATTATTGGGCCTCTCTACGAAGGTTAAGGTTTGTCTTCTTTCTCTTCACATTTGCTTCCATTATTTTTGTTTTTGCATTTAATTACTATTTCTTTTCTTTATTTAGGAAAAGTTTGAGAAAACTAAGGTTAACAGAAGAAAAATGAAAACTCTTTACAACACTTGCTCCAAATCATTTGTTATCGTACAACAAGGATTTGTAAGTTCTTTGTTTAGAAGTTATTATTATATTAGCAAATACAATATAAGCTACTGTGTTTCAATTTTTTAAAATTCATATTACAGAGTCAGACTCAACTACATGGATAAGGGTATGATAGGATCACACTCTACAAATTGACACACTATAAGGAAGGTGAAGGTTGGATGTCTGAAGAAGCGTAGAATAATTATGTAAATATAAAAATTTTAATTTTAGAGTTTATTTATTTATGTAATACTAACAAATAATATTTGAATTACATCACGATTTTGTGTTTTAAATTGTAGGACAAGATGCAGGAGTTGTTACAGAGATCATTGCCTGATGGGAATGAGCCCAATATGGATGATAGTTGCAACAACTTCTTTGGTACAAGATCAGGGTATATCAAAGGTCTTGGGTATGGCCCTAAGCCAATTAGTTCATCATCGTCACGACTAGCTTATGTAACAATACTTCAAGAGGAGGACCGATTGCTTAAGGCTCGATTACAATATAATGAAGAAAAGTTAGATCTACTGAAGAAAAATTACAACGTAATGAGCAAAAATTAGACCGTGCTAAAATAGAGCCGACTAAGCTTAAAAAGATCGTTAAACAAATACTTAGGTCAAACTATGTAAGTAGTAGTGACGATAAGGAGTCTTAGTTTGTGCATAAATGTTTGTCTTAAGTTTTGTAATTAACATTTAATTACATTTTTTGTGAAATGCATTTAATTTTTAATTATGAAACATTTTTATTTTATTTTACTTAATTATTATTCAAACAATGTCACCAACAATAATTAAAAAATGTGACTTAATTATAATTCAAACCATGTTAAAAACAATAACATGAATTAAAAATGTTATTAATAATCATAATTAAATGATAAATTGGTAGTAGGAAAATTATAATTAAAAAAATTCGTCACTAAAACTATTTAGCTACAAATACAAAATTGTCACAAAAACTTTTTACCTACATTTCTTAAAACGTCTCTATTAACCTTTAGCTATGTTTCTAAAAATGTAGCTAAATCTATTCTACTATGCAAATAAATTATCGGTAAACATTATTGCCTATGCCTACGTTAACATAGTTAATTAGCTTTACCCACCAAAATCAAATGTCGCAATACGTCATTTGCGACAATTTTGTCTCTCCTCGCTTATTCCTTTTTGCAATGGACTATTGATCGTGGAAAAATCAGTTGGGTGATGAATTCGTGAAAATGTCGCAAATAATTATTTGCTACCGAATTTTTTCGACCATTGGTTCGACGATTTTTTTTGTCGCTGCAAAGAAGTTTTTTCAACAATATTTTGTTTTTCACTAACGAAATTTTTCGTCGTAAAAACCATGTTCCATTGTAGTGACCAAACTGTTTTAAACTAAGAGAAATAGCTCCTACTTTTCACATAAATAATAATTGTATATGTGAATAGTATCTGGTATATTCAAACTACTGAGCATTCAATAAGTAGATATATACATCCTAAATTAGAGTTTGATGCAACTTGTTGAAACCATTAGGGAGATAGAGAAAATAACAACTCAATTAAGATTAGAAGAAATAGAATTCAAAATATTATTATGAGTAAAAAAATTTAGAATACAAACACTCCTAAACTATAAATTACAAATATTAATTTGTAACTTAGAACTTAAAAGATTAGAATTCTCATAAACTCAACATTTAGGCACTTGAATTTTTGATACATAAAACAAGAAAATATACGAGTATTTCTAAGTGAATGAAACTAATTATAAACGTACATTTCAATTTGTTATAATTACTATGCATTCTAACATTTGCATCACAAATTATTTATCTTTATATAAATATTTTTGTGTAATATTTAAATTCTTTTCATGTGAATAATACTTAAACGTTGTGAGATATTCAGATTTTTCTAGGACAAAAACACATGAAAAACGACCATATATATGCACAATAAATACTATATAGTCCAGCACACAGTTTACCTCTAACCATAAGACACCACATTAAGCAATAACTCTAGGAACCAAGAACCTATATGTTTTTTGCTGAGATTCCGGCGTTTCTCACGCTTCATTGCACGCCCAAAATTGAGCATTCAATGGAAGAAAAATCAGAGCGCACTCGATAGTTGATTTTTCCAGCATAGTATTGAAATTTGGCGCCGGCCATCGCACGATCGCTTGTAGGCTGGTAGAGTAAGAGTTCTTAATGAACCCATGCATGTACAGACCTGCAAAAAAAAAGTGATGAACAACTTTCTTGAGGAATAAAATCTGTGCATTGTAATAAAGCAGGGCAACTTTCCGTGTTCTTCTTATGAGAATGAAAGAAGATTTGGTTTTATATTATGTTTCGATACCTTTTTGTGTTCAATCGAGTTGTTTTTTTCTCTTTTGATCCGTTGGCAGGCCTGCACGACCTACTTGGAGTTTAATGGGAATTTTGTCTTTAGCTGGCAACTGGTAAGAGAAATAGCATTTGATAATTTGGATGATCAAATGACAAAATCTCAGTAGTATTTTACCGTTCTCCTTTGTTTTTAAATCACTCAAAGCAGATTCTTTTGAGGGAATAACTTGCAACTTTATGAGTCGATATTATTTTGTATTTAACAAAAGTTCACAATTTAACGGATTAACGATAATTTTTGTTAAAAATGAAATTGTTTGTTTAAATTCTTTTAAAATTAAACTAACGTTGAAATTTTTAACCATACATATACATAAATACACACACAAAGCTGTTAACATGATGAAATCCAAATGAATTCCAAAATATCTGAGTATTTGATATCTTTGACGAGTGTATTGACAAGCCGAGGCTAGCTGGTATCAAGTTGGAGCACAGAATTTTATAGTATTGGCTTCCGGGCATGCGACACGTTGATGCTCGGTCTATTCATTGTTTAATAAACCATAAATGCTTTGATTATTCTCTTCATCTCGTGTTACGTGGGCTTCAATTTTAATAAACATTGTCGGTTAATGATGAGAGTTTTAGCATTTGAAGTAGATAAAATCATATTTTTGACATGATCGTCAGCCAATATAAGTTAAAGTTGTTAAATTTGATGTACTATTATTTTGTTATAACATTGGTTAATGTATTAGTCGACCAATAATATGCCTATTAGTTTATCAGTACTCTAATGGTTAGTGAATTCGGAGCTTTTAATGCATACTAACATACAGTTATTATAACGGCTAGTTTTTGGCTCCAATGATTAAGAAGGGCTCATAAATTATAAACACGAATTTTATAACTTGTTTTTGTATCAACAAGCATTTAGGTATATTTTACACATATTTCTAAGTGTTTTTCAATTATTGAAGAATTATTATTTCATATTTATGTGAATGATCCGATTTGGAGTTATCAAGTAAATAAATGAGATAATTTTGAGTTGTAATCCTTTGTTGTGGTATTGGATATTGTACTTAGGGGTGATCTAAGTGGGATTAAGTTTCTTTTTACCTTAGAAGAAGATTATAAGAAGGGTTCCTCTTTATCGAGAAAGACTATACAAAGGTTACTTTTCACCTTGAAAGATAAATTATAGGAGAATTCGAAGAAGTTTCTTAGGATTGAATGTAGGCAAGAGTTGTTTTTCAAACCACTATAAATTGATTTGCATTCTCTCTTCCTCATCCTCTTCAAATTATTGCTCAATTATTTAATTAATTCATATTAAACAATTTCCTTATCCTTATTTACGTTGATTGTTGTTAATTAAGTATTTTGGTTAGAAAATTATTGAATCTAACAAAACCCTATAACAAAGATCATAATAATATATTTAGGAGCATTATCATCATCATCATTCAACCAAGAGGGACAAAATATTAATAGACCAACTTTCTTTGATGGTAATGATTACGTTTATTAGAAAACTAGGATGAAATAATTTTTAATGACTAAACATTAAGACATTTGGAAAATAGTGTCAAATTGTTCCTTTATTCCTATGAAGATTATAGATAACAAAAAGCGATCCACATTAAAGGAATAATAAGAATCTTAAGATAAGATACCAATTTCCTTGAATAGTAGGACTATATATATCCTTTTTTGTGCATTAGAAAGAAATAAATTCAATAGGATCTTTATATGTGAAATGATTCACTAAATTTGGCATACTTTAGAAGTTACGCATGAGGGAATTAATCAAGTAAAAAGAGAAAAGTATGCATGCTAACATATCAATGTGAACTATTTCAAATGAAGCATGATGAAAGCATATATAGCATGTGTTCTAGATTTATTGATATTATTAATGATCTCAAAGGTCTTGAAAAGAACTATAGTAATGTAAGAATGATAAGAAAGTTGCTCATGTCACTTTTAAAGATGTGGGAAGCTAAAGTGATGGTTATACAAGAAGCTAAGGATCTAACAACACTAACATTATAGGAACTTGTTGGATCTCTCCTCATATAGAAATGAGGCTCCAAAAGACACAAAAAGAAATAAAACTCCCAAAGAAAAGGAATTTAGCATTCAAATCCTTAAAGGAAGAATTGAGTGCAGAGGAAGAGACAACAACTAGTAAAAATGATGAAGAAAAGATTGCCTTAATTACAAAAAAATTAAAAAAGTTTTTGAAGAATAAATTCTACAAAAAGAAAGGACTTCAAGGAAAGTAAAAGTGATTAAAAATATAAATCCTACATCATTATTTGCATTAAATGTAAAAAAAAATCAACCATATAAAGTCACAATGTCCTCTACTCAAAGATAACAACAAGTATGGGAGAAACTATAAGAATGAGAAGAAGGACAAGAAGAAGGACAAGAAGAAAACACTTAAAGTAGTAACTAGGGATGACACAATTGAATCCAAAAGTGAACATTCATAAGAAGACATAGCTCATATATGCTTTACCATTATAGACAATGATGAGGTAACATCTAACTTTAATTTTTGTGATAGTGATAATGATTTGACATATGATGAATTAGTTAAAAGTTTATAAATCATGAGGAAGAAAAATAAAGAACTTATCTTTAAAAATTAAGGACATTTAAACATAGTTATCTTCATATATGAAAGAGAATTAAAAGATAAAAATAAAATTGTATAACATTGAAGCAAAAAAAAGTGATTATTGATAATAATCATGAGTTAAATGCATTAAGGCATGAGAATAAAACATTACAAAAAGGAGATAGATTCTTTTAAGGACATATTGTCTAAGTTTACTAAAGGGAGTGAAAAAAAAAAAACATGCTAGAAGCTCAAAAGAATTCTAATGATAGGCATGGACTAAGATATAACCATGGAAGTGAAGGCAATTCTAAAAACATATTTGTTAAATGAAAATAATTGCATAGTGAAGAACTATTGCTTGATATTAAAAATGAGTATCGGACATCCATATTTAAGCATATGTATGCACATACCACATCCACTAGAACTAATTCTAAAAGAAAACATCATGCTTTCATACATGGCTCATAACTTAGGCATATAGTTTATTACTTTCAAGGGAATAATAGGCATAACTTTTATGATAAGACCCATTCATGCCCATTTAGACCTCTAAAAAGCATACATCAAGATTTCATTCATAGTAGGCATCATGTATATAATCATAGGACAATTCACTTCCCTAAGAGAATATTCAACAACTTTAATATCCAATGGAAAATCCATATTACGCATACACGTGATGAAGTCTAAGAAATGCATTTATGCATCATCATTACTAATATAACATGGTATGTCTTTTTGTGGTAAGTATGGATATATTGATAGATTTTGTTTTCTTAAACAAAGAATGTCAAGTAAAACCTCGAAAGTGAGGGTTGAAAAGAAGGAGACTAACAACCAAGGAACTAAGCTTATTTAGGCCCTAAAACACATCAATCACCTTAATTTGTATGGCTATTAGAAAAGAAAGAGAAAACATTATATGGTAGAGATAGAAGTTATTGAATTGAGAATTATTGAGGAGTTTATGCATTTTATCATAATAAATCTAACCTTTTTACCTTCAAGAAAGTCTTGAAGATGTTATTTAGGAAGGGGAAAATTTAGCCACTAAAGACTTTTCAAAATAGATAATTGTTAAACCAAGTAAGAGAGATAAGAAGGTTAAGAAGCCTTCAATATATTGTAAACTTAAAAAGAATCTTCATTCAAATATCCCATAAGTAACATTCAACAAGAGGTAATTATTAATTCCTAATTTAGAAATATGTGACAACTTGTTTTATGTATCAATTGAGTCTAAATTCTTGGTGATGACTATTTTGCTTTGCATTATGAATAAGGAATCAATCTTTTTATCAAGGTATAGTGTGAACTTTAGTACCTAAACTTGGAGATTGTTGTACAAAATAAGACATTAAATTAGAATTTATACTAATTGGGCAACAATTTCTCTAAACTTTTGAATGAGGATATATTAGATATGGTTATTTGGTAATTCAATATGATAAGGATAACCTTATGTGATTTAACTACTAAGTTAATTGATATATATTTTAATAGTTTTTATTTAAGATTTGATGTTCTTTTTTAACATTTTAGAAAATACTAGTCAACCAATATCTAAGTGTCATCGACTAATGTACCCAAAAAAGTAATATTTTTTCCTTTTTTCATAGAGCTTGTTCATGGTCTAGTCGCTTGTTTGGTCGCCTAAACGACCACACTAGTCGACTAGTATTCTTCAGTGGTCGATTAATGTTCTTGATTCTAAGACTCTTTTCTTTCCTGAGAGTTTATTATGAGTTTGCTTGCATGTATTAGTCAACGAGATACCCTCAATGGTTGACTAACATTAAAGGCCACCTTTGATCGACCGATATTAAATAAAGGTCAAAAAGTAAAGCAAGTGCTCTAATATTAAAGGTCAATTAATAAGAACTGGTCGACCAATATACTCCACTGGTTAGTAGATTCGTATTGAAACTAAACCATTTTTTGAACCACGCCTCCCCTTCTCACTCTCCCTTTTCTTTGATACACCAATACTAGTTAACCAATTGAGCCATATGGTCAACCAATCCTCCTATATTGATATCCCCTTTTTCTCTTTTCTTCTTTTCTCATATTTTATATCTTCAAAACTCCTAAAATAATTCTCTCTTTTTTTTAAATATCATACCTTATTATAACTAGCAAACCTCTTTAATTTCCCTTTTTTGTTACAGATCATTAAAATTAACTTTTTCTTTGGATAAACCGCTAAACTTTGGGATTGTTCGATAATGTTTATGTCTTTGAAATCATTTTCATAATCAACTGTGATTGAATCATATTTGTCATTTTAGAATTTCAATTTTAAGTACTTTATTTTATCATTATTTTTGAATTTTTGGGGCTTTCAAAATTATAAACTTTTTAAATTGTTGGATAAAAAAAATATACTTATATTTGTTTCAATTCCATCATCTAATCTTGTTAAAACTTGCCTTTGTTGCTTTAATTGAATTTTTAACTTAGGCATAATACTGAAATTAGGGACTTTTCAAAATTGAATATAATTAGGGATATTTATTCCAAAATTGAGCATTAATTTGACTCTTTAAAATTTTCAATGGAACTCTTTGATGAGAAAGTTTATCATTCTTAATCAAATACATTGTGATTATTTTTTCCAAGTTAGTTTGAAATATGACTCTTTACATTTTTTATTTTTAGATATTTATTATTGATGATTCCAAAAAGGGGAAGAAAGATTGATGATATTATATTTAAAAGGAGTGATATCATTCAAAGGGAGTAATGAAACTCAAAGGGAATATTATTTTGTTGTTTTTGTATTTCTTGCCCTTTATATACTATGCTTGAGCAAATTTATGTTATCTACATATATAGATATTTCTTTAATTTTGAATATCTCTTTTGTTCTTGATATTGAACTATACTCTTTATATTGAATTATGTTTTATGCATGAATTAAAAGGGAGCTAATCACTATCTTGATATTTATTTGTGTGCTTAATCTTATTATTATTCTCTAATGCCACGAGTGCTTTTTCGTCATAAAAAAGGGGAAGATTATTTAACCAAAAGAGGTTCCAATTAGTGTTTTGATGATAATAAAACATAATTGCTAATTGTGAATTTATTATTTTAATGAAAGTATATAAGAACAAATTGAAATCATAAGCTCAAGAAGATAGCTTATGAAGTTGATAAAGATAAGTTGAATCTTACAACCGTCGAAATAAAGATTAAACCAAGAATAAAAGAAGATCAAGGCTTATCAAGGTCATTCTTTAGTTTTTAATATTGATTGTAATCATAATTTGATAATTTAATACTATAAAAGGCTTACCATGCATAAGGATTTTATTTCACTTTGTTGCATGGAACTTTACATTTATCAAGAGACATTAAAGCTTTTGATTTTAATAAAAAAAAACTTCTTGATCTTTCAAACAATCTTTGGAGAAAATTTTGGGAAGCAGTTAATCATAATTAAATTAAACAAATTGGTTTTGAGCATTTTCATTTATTAAAATCGTATTTTTGAAGTGAATGGTCAACCTATATAAGTTAATGATCGATTAATATAAGTTAAAATTGTTAAATTTGATGTACCAGTGAGCTTGTTCTGACATTGGTTAATGTACTAGGCAACTAATGTAAGTTAAAGTTGTTAAATTTAATGTATCATGAGTTTGCTATGACATTGGGTGACCAATATGCTTATTGGCTGATCAGTGTTCTAATGGCTAGTTAGTCTGGAGCTTTTAATGCATACTGGCATATAGTTATTATAATAGCTAGTTTTTGGCTCCAACTGCTAAGAAGGATCCCTTGCACTATAAATAGATGTTTTATCATTAGTTTTTCCATCAAGGAGCATTTATGTGTATTTTACACATATTTCTAAGTGTTTTTCAATCATTTAGCCATTATTTCATATTTATGTGAGTGATCCTTTTAGATTTATCAAGTGAATAAGTAAAATAATTTTGAATTGTAATCCTTTGTTGTGGTACTTGATAACGTACCTGGGGGTGATCCAATTAGGATTAAGATTCCTCTTTACCTTAGAAGAAGATTGTAACGGTTATTCTTTACCAAGAAAGATTATACGAAAAGGTTATTCTTTACCTTGAAATAGTCCCTGAAATTTTAAAAAATTGCAAAATAGTCCATATTGGTATATTATACAGTTGTACTGTATATGTTACTAGTTTACTGTTTACATCAACCATGTTTTTAAAAATCATAATAATAAATAATAATGACAATTATTTATTTTAT
>JAOSBL010000212.1:31259860-31273674 GCA_027568915.1 Erythroxylum roraimae
CAAGACGAGCGTGAACCTTGCAAGGCATCGGAAACTTCAAGGCATTAGATACTTTAGCCTATTTAATCATAATTCTCTATTTATTATATATAAATTCTATACTGTTATATAAATTTTATATACTATATATAATTTCTATATTATATAGAGTGTAATATATAGGAATATGGTTAGGTGACGAATTATAAAAATCGTCACAAAAGTTTCACATTTTCATTGCCAAAGTTCAAACTAAAACCACATCGTTTTATGAAATTGAAAACCTAATTACCCAAATAGAAGACATAAATTAAAAACCTCCCTACCGAAAGAGTCTCCAGATGCTTCCTAATTAAGGTTGAACTATCGAAAGCAGTCTTCGTCTTCGAGTTGGTCAAGTTGTCAGATAGGGGTTCCTCTGTCTTGCTTCTCACCTTTTCTTCTTTTTACCTTTGGTCGTTGTTCTGCAATATATAGTCATTAGCTTTCACTTGGAGGAGTCACTAATCACTCTGATCCCAAGTGAAAGCTAATCTCGAGGTATGAAATTACTTGATTCTTTTATACAAACTCAATGTCTTCTTGCTTAATCCATATTTCCAACTAGTAATTAGAGATTATAAGGTCTTATTTTGGAGAGATAGCTTCGATCTCCAATCTTCATTAAACTCTTCATGTAAGTCTACCCTCTTTGGAAATTTGTGCTTAATTGCTCTAAAGTTGATTTGTTCATCTTTTTGGATTTCTTGCATCTATTTTCTGTGTGATTTCTGCATCTTATTAATTACCTAGGGTTAGCCTTACTGTTTTTGTACTTCATTCTATTTTAAACTTCACCAAAGTAGCTCTCTCCATATCTGACGAGGGGCGTGAGGGACCCAACTATTTTTATCAGAATACTGATCCATACAAGATTAGGGAAATCTGTTGTTTTGGAACAGTTTTCGACTGCAAAACTATGTCTGTTCAATCGGGTAGGCATGCTGTTTATTTAGCTATTTAAGTTCTATAATGTTTGTTTCTTAGGTGAAACGCATGGTATTTGCAGTTCATCTAATCCAATGATCCATATTGCATTCGGGAAAAGGGTATCAATAAACCAACACCTAGGGAAAGATCTTTGACTATTTCAATTGATGCCTTGGAATATGAGTCTTCTTAGGAATCCAAACACAAGGAACTCATTTACCTTATCTACCAAGCCTCATGTTATTTGGAGTCCAGAAAATAATTATTTCTTTTCCTTTTCATTGGAATAGGCGTGAAACTTTATTTATTATTTTGTCTGTAAAAATTGTTAAACTTTTAATTAAAATCTTGTATTACTTACCATATATCATTATATTATATTACTTATCATATGTCAATATTTATTGTTTTTCTTGTAAAAGTCATATATGATTATTATATTACAAATTTCATGTTAAAACTATTTAAAAATTTTGTGACACCATATAAAATTGTCAAATCATATAATTTAAAAGATAAAAATATAAATATAAATCTATGTAATATTAATTAATTTTGAGTTTATAGTTTCATAAATTATTGAAATGATTTTACATTTTTAGTAGCTAAATTTATTTTTACACTTAGAATCATTGTCAATAATATAAAATTTGAATTTTCTCAACTATAATGTTTAGTTATAAAATAATCAAGCCAAAATTAGTGAATTTATAATTATAAATAAGAGAGTGATTTTGTTATTTAAGCTTTTGGTGACGATTTAAAAAATCCGTCTCTAAATTTCCAGCTTTTTGTGACGATTCACAAAGTAGTCGTGAAAATGCTAAGTCATCGTGACAATTTTCACAAAGTGTCATTAAAGACTTACATCTAGCAACTATTTTGTGAAACGTCAAGAAAAAAAGTTTTTGGGGACGTTTTTTCAAAATTGCATCAAAATAGCTTTGGCTATTTGCCATTCAAAATAGCCAAAGGTTACTTTAGTTGCAGTGATTGTTTGGGATTCATTCCAGTTTTATTATTTTCTATTTTATCTGTATTTTATCTATTACCAATATTAAATAACTAAAAAATAAGGAATAGAGACTTTATTTTCATTCTTATCTCTTTTATTACTGACTAATAAACATGACCTGAATGATTTGATAGTATAGGAAAAGCTTAACTAACTACTTGAAACTATTTGAAAATTGCTAAATCAAAAGGCCAGCGCTAATAGTATTTGAATATGACAACTTGACCTGACGTGCTAAGAGCAGGCGTCATGAATATTTGGACAAGACATGCAAGCCATTACTTCCACCTCGCCTCAACCTTATCAGGTAACTAGTGACTGCAACAGTTTGGATAGCGTTAATCAAATAATCAGAAAGAAAATATCATACTGTATAGTTAAGTACACATATAGGAAGAAACCCTGGAGAAGCTAATCCTTGCATTCTAAGCACAATACTTGTACAAATTTTACGAGGAGATTATCATATTTAAACATAAAATAGTATTAATTTCAAGTAGAAATTTCATTTGGTGTCAATTTCTAGATTATTTTATGATAAATTTATTCTACTAAATTGCAAACTCTTTAAATGGCTTAGCTTTTGTAATCACTAATAAGAACAGATCAAGAATTATAGTCCTACCAAACCAAACTGAAGTGAATGGTCATATGGTTGTTTGAATTCAATGGAATTCTCCCATCCATCACCTCACACGCCTAACTATAAATCCATAACCACTCTGTCATTCCTGACATCACCCAACTAACTGCTTCATGCTGAAGCATGTGCTAAACCCACCTTAACCCGCTCATATCTTCCGTCTTTCATTGTATGCTTTTTATTTTGATAACTTCTCTTCAATTTATTTTGGGTTGCGAAGCCCAAGACTAGACAGTCACTAGATTTGCGGAGTGACTGGATATTTTGACCATGTGTGGTGATACGTGGCATGACTGAAAGCATCGGAATCTTCCACGTCGTGGATGATTGGAAGTTCAAACGAAATGGACGGTCGTGATGTGGTTATTATAGATTGCCTGTCGGTTATCTGTCGTTAGGATGGGTACAGGTAAGGTGTTGGCTACGAATCACTTGTCTATTAGTATGTTCTAATTCTATTCTATAAAAATTTATCCATTTAATAGATAAAACCTATAAAAATTAGACAACTAAAATTGCTACACCTAAAGTTAGAACAGAGGATATTGAGTCATTCGCCACGCGTTTCCTTCTCGCAGACGACCGCATTGCGTGCCGCATCGCGCGTCAGTTGCTCGTCAGTTGCTCCCATTCTTGGTCTCTTTCGCTCTCCTCTCTCATACACGCACGCCGCTTGTTGTTTCTACGCAGCTAACAACTTCATCAACATAAGCACCCTTCATCAATTGAGAAATTTTAACAAACAAATTGAATTAAAATATTATGAATAAGAGATGAAGGGTAGAACTTAAAAGAACCTCATTTCTAGAGGAGGAGGAGGACAATCGTGGGAATTAATGTTACACACGTGGCGAGCAATGGGGGACGCTTGAGATGAAGATTAGCTGTCTTACTTGCTAAGATAGCTAGCTACCCAACTAACAAGAAACCGCCAAACCCAGGGCCTAGAAGACAGGCGAGGCCAGTTAAATTTTGACAGCAAACAAACTTCGACGGAACATACTGATGGATAAGAGCCCATCTCTGTCGTTAATACATATAATAATGGAAAAAACCTGCTTGGAGAATGTTCCAGGAAGATGAAGACTTGGGCCAAGTCGGTCTGAAGACGGGGTTTCTGCGTCAATGTCAATGCTTTTTTTTTTTTAATAAATAATATTACATATGGGGTCGAATCAAAATGAAGTGTTCATATTGAAACTTAATTTGCAAGGCATGTAAGAGCATGCTCCAACATGGAATCTAAACGAAGTGACAGTACCTAATCTCTACAGTCTGAGCACGTCAGTGAGTCGGTAATTCAGTATTTGTTGTCAATCATTTTGCAGAATTTTATGCAAATTATAACTTTTTGGAACAAACAAACTCATCAAAAAGTAATTAAGAGTAGTCTCCGGGTCCTTCCTAAAGCCGCTTGACAAAATACTTGTCAGCAAATCGTAAGACTTACTAGGATCAAACATCTGCTAGTCCAATTGAGTAGAAAAGGTAGTAGTTAAGAGTTTTGGAAGGACAAGAAGGTCATTAAACTTGATTAAAAACTTATAATCTCAAAATGAGATATTGTGTGAGATGCAAAAACACAAAACCATTAAAACACAGGGATTAATGCAATAAGAACACAACCTGTATAAAAGCTAAAAGTCAAATACTAATCCAATTCACCCTTGTGTGTTATCAGGAAGTAATTAATAGTATGATTTTACAAGCAACCCTAGGCTTGGAGTTGAGGGTTAAAAGGGAAGGTGTACAACTGTTTTGACTTGGTCCTCTCCTCTATAATAGCTCAGTCTTCTCAACGCCACACTCCAAACCTGCTCTCTGTCTTGGTTGACCGACTTCACTCTCACCGCCAACTCTCCCCCACTCCACCTCAGCTGTATATTTCTATATATAACCATAAGCATCTCCTTAGTACTCCACATTCGTTACCATCTTCTACTAGCTAGACTTCTCGTTTGTCTCTCTATCTTGGAGACTAAAGCTTTCAATCTTCTCTTGTGCTTTACCACTTTATCTATCTATCACTACAAGGTCAAGATTTTAAGTCGGTTATTATGGCTCTTGATGCTCTAAACTCTCCTACCACTTTCGACCATGAAGACTCATGGGCCAAAAGGAAGCGCTCTCGTAGCGAGTCCCCAGCTCCAACTGAAGACGAATACCTCGCTCTCTGCCTCATCATGCTCAACCGTGGCGACCCCACCACCGCGTCAGTCAACGAATTCTCCACCCCACCGTTACCATCTGCTTCTTCGAATCTATCTTACAAGTGTGTGGTATGCAATAAAGCTTTTCCCTCGTATCAAGCCCTTGGTGGCCACAAAGCAAGTCACAGAAAATCCTCTCCGGAGACCATCACCACCACGGCCACCGCCATCAACACATCAGCTTCCACCTCATCCACAGCCACCGGAGTTCGGGTTCATGAGTGTTCTATCTGCCACAAGACGTTTGCATCAGGTCAAGCTTTGGGTGGTCACAAGCGCTGCCACTATGAAGGCGGTTTTAATAATAATAATGACACTAGTAATAGTAGTAGCACAGTTGCCACGTCATCGCAAGGAGGTCAGGTTCAAAGTCAAAGCCGCGGCAGTGGTGGGCTGGACTTTGACCTTAATTTGCCGGCCTTGGCCGAATTTGAGTCCGGTGCCGGCGAAGAAGTTGAGAGTGTGAAGAGACCAAAGTTGTTTCTTGAGCTGAAAGGCAGTTTGGAGATTGCCGCTGAAGATTAGGTTTTTCTGAGTTATCTAGTAACAATATAATTAATGAGAACGTTTTAACTACTAGTTGTTTTTGTTTATTTTTTTAGGTTTAATTTTGATACATTTATTATGCATAGGAGATTTGGTCATTGTTTGTGAAAGTACTGTAATAATTATTAGCCAATCGATATTTTTGGTTTATTTATTATTCGTTATTAATATCAGAATTTATGTATCACTAACCATCTGATCAATATAAAATGAATGCATCCAGGTTAGTTAATCTCCAAAATTTGTTCATTTGGAATGATGCTTCAATTTATAACTTTGTTTTTATAATATGAAAACAATTGTGAGGTGTTTTAACTTTTAAATATTCCAAGCTAAAAGTCTTGAGGGCGTGAACAGCGAAGAAGAAGGGACTAAAGGAGCGAACACACCCATGTTACTAATGTGAACTCCGTGTGAATCAGGCCTTCGATGGGAAAAGCACCTGTTACAATGACATGTATGGTTGCCTGGCTCAGGAGTGAGAAGGACACTTGTACACACACGTCTCAAGTGGGTTCCGAGTTTAGCCTCTCGTAACAGTTTGGTAGGAGGAAGAATCAATGCATTTATCTTGGTGGGATGTATACAATCTGTTGAGAGTGGCATGACGTGTGTAAATTTATATGGAGAGACTTCATGAAGACAGTAACTTGAAGCCTATACGAAACAAAGTATGCGTGGCGTCGTCGGTGTTTATTCTTGGCTTGAGTGAGTGCCAAAACAACTCTTTAACAAGATGCCTTGGTTTGGCGGTTGCCAAAGCTTTTAATATCAAATTCAAGATGGGAATAAACTATGCTTTAATATTGATGAGAAGAAGTCACAGAGAGAACAAAGGAGCAACTTTTTGAGGGAGTTCTTTGCGTGTGGGACGTTGGCTATTGTAGAAACTGATGAGTTGGAAACATCCCAGAATTTCTTGGGGTTTTGTGGTGGAAAAGATAATAGCTAGGCATGTGAGTCCCTTGTGACAAACATTTAGGATCACTTATATTCAACATTTCAGTAAAAGTATTGTTGGTCATATGTACGCTGTATAACCTTTCATATGTAAAGGAATAGTGTTCTAATTTACTTGCATGTTGTTTATTAAAGTTAATATATCTCTTGGTTCCGGATAATCACTGACTAGCTGCTATCTTGTTTTTGTTTAAGCTTGAATTGACTTGTCAAGCCAAGAGACTGTTTACTTTTATTGTAATACCTAGGTTCGATGTATCAGTTACAGCTGTCCAATTGATGCGTGAAAACATACCAAACAATTCTTTTTTCTGATTTTTCTTGCCATAAGTCCATGATATCATGACTGATTTGCTGGAAATAGCGATAGAACTATTTTCTGAGTCTTAAACACCTTTTCATCGTAAGAAGCGGATCATAACGTGCCTGGAGGGCATACAAAAGTTTCTTGCTGTTTGGCAATCAGAATTTTTAAATTAATTTAAAAAGGGAACTGATTATTGAATACATTGATATTTTACAATAAAAAGAGGTTTT
The DNA here is from genome assembly GCA_027568915.1 of Erythroxylum roraimae. Lineage (NCBI taxonomy): Eukaryota > Viridiplantae > Streptophyta > Magnoliopsida > Malpighiales > Erythroxylaceae > Erythroxylum > Erythroxylum roraimae. The sequence goes on from JAOSBL010000212.1 coordinate 31,266,720, forward strand.
TTGGCATCATAAATCTCGAGTTAAGTGGTTGCAGTATGGAGACAGGAATACTCGCTTCTTTCATGCCATGATTATTTGTCACCCTAAACACAATAGGATAAAGCAATTACGTAACTTTGATGGCTCTTGGCTCATGGATGAGTCATCTATCCAGGCTGAGGTATTACATTTTTTCCAAAAGTTATTTTGTTCTATTGATGATATTACAATGCCTTTTCCTCAGATGCCTGGACACTTGAAACTATTGGAGGACGATATTCAAAATCTGTTAGCACCTATCTCTAAAGAGGAAGTCTTTGCAGCTGTTAACTTTATGCAACTTTATAAAGCACCTGGTCCAGATGGCTTTCAACCGATTTTTTATAAGAAGTTTTGGCATGTTGTTGGGGATTCTGTTTATAATATGGTGAATCGTACCTTTATTACTGGTACCTGTCCAATGAAGCTTGCTGAAATTTTAGTGGTTCTCATCCCTAAAGAGAATCATCCAACCTCTATGAATCAGTTCATGTCTATCAGCTTGTGTAACGTTAGTAACAAAATTCTCACTAAAGTTCTTGTTCACAGAATCAGACTACTTTTGGAATCTCTTGTTAGTCCGACGCAAGGTGCTTTTATTCCTGGGAGGACAACAACGGAGCTTATTATCCTCACTAAAGAAGTGGTGCATGCCATTTGTAGAACTAAAAGGAAAGTGGGCTATATTGCTATGAAGATTGATTTAGCCAAAGCGTATGATAGAGTGGATTGGCGATTCCTGCAGCAAACTCTAATTGATTTTGGCTTTCCTCCAATTTATGTTTCCCTTATTATGTCATATATTACAAACTCATGGTTGTCTAAATTTTGGAATGGTTCTCGGTTACCGGCTTCTTTCCCTAAAAAGGGTCTGCGTCAGGGTAACCCTCTGTCTCCGTACTTATATGTACTTTGTATGGAAAAGCTGTCCTTGCTTATATCTAGTAAAGTGCTGTCTAATAAATGGAGGCCTACTACGATTTTCGGAACAAGTCCCCCTATATCCCATTTATTTTTCGCCAACAATGTTCTCTTATTTTCTCATGCTACCAAAAGAGACTGTAGGACTGTTCTAACCACTATGCAACAATTTTGTTCTTGTTTTGGTATGGCAATTAATGCACAAAAGTCTAAGACGTTTTTATCGCCTAGCGTCCGTCGCAGATATAAGGACTCTCTTCATCGGCAGTTTAATCTTAAATTCACTAATGATTTGGGGACATATCTTGGAGTTCCTTTGCATAGTGGTAAGACAAAATGTGATTTTCAACATGTTCTTGATAAAATCCAGGGGCGTCTTCAGGGCTGGAAAGCTAAGTTGCATAATAAAGCTGCTAGGTATACTCTTGTTCAATCCACTCTCTCAACCATCCCTCTTTACTCGATACAGACATGTTGGATGCCCTCAGGTGTTTGCCATTCTATTGATAAGGCACGAAGATCTTTCTTATGGAGTTCTTCAGGAAATGGCAAGGGGATTCATCTTCTAAATTGGGAGTCGGTTTATAGCCCCAAGACTATGGGAGGTTTAGGCCTTCAGATGGGTCGAGACAATAATATTGCCATGCTTGGTAAGCTCATTTGGTCATTATTGCAAAATGATAATAAGCTGTGGTTAAAGTTTTACAGGGCAACTACCTTCGATACAAACCAATTTTGACGGCTAACTTGCCATCTAATGCTTCATCTTGCTGGAAAGCGATTCAAAGTGCTCTCCCTTTCTTGAAAGATGGGTTTGCATGGCATGTGGGAGATGGTCGTACTATTTCCTTTTGGTTTGATAAATGGGTTGGTGAAGCGCCTCTCCACAGTCTGCTTCATAATATTAACATACAGGATTAGGATCTTATAGTCCATGATTTACTCTCATCGGATGGTGATTGGAATTTCTCTATTATCGGTACCACCATAGACCTCGAAGTTTGAAAGCGAATCCTCGCAACTCATGTGGCTTGTTATCGTACTTGTCCTGATGTTTTGATATGGGGAGAAACTTCTGCGGGGTCTTACACGGTTAAGTCTGGTCATGAGTTCCTTACTCGTGTACCATTTCCTCCTGACCCTCATAAACAATAGTGCCGAATTTGGAAGCTACACCGTCCCCAGAAATTTCGATTCTTTCTTTGGCAGATAAGTTGGCAGCGTTTACCAACAAGTTCCCTTTGCTATGATCGTGGTTTTCTACAATCTCCGTTGTGTTCTCGATATGGTAAAAGCAATGAAACAACTCTTCATGTCATTAGAGATTGTCTGTGGACAAAGCATTTTTGGCACCAAATTCTTGGAAACATTCTAGTGTGTTTTTTCTCATCTTCTATTGATGAATGGCTTAACATGCATATCCTTGATACTAGTTTGCCTTATGACTATGTCTTGAATATTGTGACTGGTGCTTGGGTTGTGTGATGTGCTAGAAATAAGGATGTTATTCAAAATGAAGCAATTACCACCATTGCTCAATGTCATTGGCATACCATGTTGATCAATGACTGTAGAATGACCTTCTATCATCCTAGTTCAAATCCCGCACACACTACCAGTGTGTGGATCTCTTGGCACAATCCTCCGCTGGGTTTTGTTAAATTAAATGTGGATGGCAGTGTTCTTGGTAATCCGGGTGATGCTGGATTTGGAGGTCTGACTCGAGATGAGTATGGATGCTGGATTATTGGCTTCTTGGGATATATTGGTCATGCTTCTAATACTGTAGCCGAACTGCAGGCACTTTGGCATGGTTTAATTTTAGCGCCGGCTCGTGGCTACCGAAAAGTTATTATTGAGTCTGATTCTCAAGATGTGGTGAATCTGGTGTTGACTTCTTGCCCCCATTTGCACCCTATGTTTATTCTCGTTGGGGACATCAAGATGTTGATTGCAAGAGATTAGTGTTGCTCTCTCCAGCATATTTTTCGTGAAACTAATCAATGTGCGGACTTCCTAGCTAAGCAGGGTTCCTCAACTATGACTCGATGGTCTCTTTGGGAGAATCCAGCTCTAGGACTTAGATTGTTGCTTTAGAATGATCAAAGATCAGTGGCCTTCTTGAGGCGTTAGTCCTTGTTAGATTCTTATATCTAGTTAACCAAAAAAAAATACGTTTGAAGTTCTAATTTAGCACATTTAGTGATAATTGTGATTGACTCACACATTTGGCTGGCAAGTCAAAATATCAAGATCTAAATGTAAAACTTTTAACATAAAAAATAAAAATTTAAGATTATTTTATAATATTTATACTGATCATCAATTAAATTTATCTTATAATTAATAGAAGAATATTAGAAATACGTGAATTATAGAGCGTGCTTATAGTTCTTAAAATTTTTTGAACCATCAATAATAGATATCTGAAATTTTAGAAATATTAATTACTATTTTAAAATAAGTATAGATAATACAAACTTAATATCTTAAAATATAGGGAAAAAAAGACAAAACTAACCTTAACGTTTATAGCTAAATGTAAGTTAAAATTTAATGCTTCACTATGCTTAAATTAAACCTTAACGTTTTACAAACATTCAAACTTAATTGACACGGAAACAATAATAATATTTTCCTTTAAAATGGGTCCACGGTACCAAATGTGGGCCACATGATATTGTGAGACCCAATCATATATTTTAACAATTTAAAATACTATAATTACTAAAATTATTATCTTAATAAATATTTTCTAAATTAACAAAATATTATAACTAACTATATTTTTTGCTTAACAAATCCCTAAACTTAATTTTTATAATCCCCAAATTAACCTAATTTTATAATCCCGAAATTTCGCCCTCAAACCAACCCTAATTCTTCGTCTTTCTTTGTGGCTCTGATCTAATTTCACCATTGTTTTCCATTGTCCTCTCCTCTTCGCCAATTACAACTATCTTTTGATAGCTTCTTCACATCTTTTGTCTTCTTTAGTGACACATTCTTCATTCTTCATTCTTCATCTTTGTTCGTAGCTTTGCTATGATTTCTTCCCAATCTTTTGTCTTCTTATGTTTTCATTTATCATTTGTGTTGATGTTTTTGCCTGCCTCCCATATGGTCCCTGTTGTGGAGGCAATCACTCATTCTTATTATAATAAGCATCCACATTATATAAAAAAGGAGAGAACATGAGTCTTGTCGGATATGTGAATAGTAATGTGTTTTTTTTCCTGATTTTTTGTCTTTATATTTCTGCTTGTTGGTGTAACAAGTTTATGAGAATGTCTTGGAACATGAAACATTATTCCTTCAAGATAATGCATCTACTTATTGGATATGCTTAAAAAACATTTCCATATAAATAGTCGAATAAAGACTTCAGGGCCACAAACTTTTAGATGCTAGTGTATCAGTTCTATGATGTGATGCAGTTTAATTGTAAACTATAACTGAAAAACTTACATAGTAGGTATAGGTATATGAGTTCAATTTTGAATTAAATACCATCTGACTTATTTTCAAGAATGTACTCATTACTTTTCTGGTTTGAACTCTTCAATGATGATGTTTCAAGTATAATCATATAATTCTATGATGGCATGGATTCCTAGCTAGCGTTTTCCATATCAATCTATGATGTTTTTAATGGTTTATAGGGCCAATTGTCTAGTGGTTGTTTCTCATCAGAACCATCATAGGGTATGGCTATCTAGGGATTTTGGTAAATAAATAAACAAAATTCATATTAATTCATCAAATATATAATATAACGTTTACATTGATTATATAACTTTTAGTTTTGTATACTTGCTCTTAGGCTAGCTTTTGGTGGAGTTTGATTTGGATGATAAGTTTATTATAAGTCTCTAATTTCAGCACTTATGCGTTGGTTTCCTCTTAATACAACTTAGCAACTGTATGGATTAAACTTGTCTTAGTTTAACAAGTTCATCAACCATTTTTGAAATAAATATAATTAAGATGAGATTCAATCACGTAAAAATTTAAAATCCTAATAAAATTTTAATAATGTTATGTAGTAGATGGTGAGTTTAATTATACTAAACCTAATGTTTAGATACTGTGAGGATTATAAAGAAGAAATGTTTTAAGGAAAATTCATATAACTATTTTCATTGAATATTATCAGTGATTACTGCATATTTAGCATATTTAAAGTATAGAGTAATATGCATATCACTCATAATGACTGATCCTCTTCATAAATATTGCATATTGCATTGCTTAACTAATTGCTTTTGTATTGCATGTTGCATTGGTTAACTTCTTAAATATTGCATATTGCACTAGTTAAGTTTATAAATATATGCATATTACCACTCCTATCAAACTTGTTTGTTTTTATGCTTTTATGTAGTTTTGAAGTATTATTTTTACTCGAGTCCCAATTAAGAAAAATGCTTTTGAAATTGTATATATGTGTCCTGTTAATTGTCAAAACTTAAAATCCCATTTTGGTGGTTTTAATGACTTATGTTTATTTTATTATTCGCTAATGGTTGCTCCACATATTATAATGGCTTAATATAAAAGTATAAGACCTTTTTATGGTCACAATTTTATGTTAGAACTTGAATTCAAATTAAGAACGTTAACATTAATTTTGTTAGTAATAGGCAAATATATGAGAGGAGGGAGGATTTAAGGTACCATCAAATTGATAACAAGTATTATAAGGTACTCAGTTTTAACTTCAAAGAGTCTTTGAGGTTTATTGAGTCAAACCCAAGTTGTATGAGGCTAACTGGTGTTGAATTCTTCAATGTCTATAGGATTCATAAGGTAGTGTTCATTTTGCTTGATTAACAGTTGCTTCATATTTTTACAATACATTAATCACACCGTTTCAACTTTTAAACTTATTGATGTAAACAATGCCTTTCTATCACTAAATGGGATTTGTTTGGCCATATTCAACCTTTTTTAAGTCTAATTTCAACCATACTTTGACATGAATTAGGAAAATTTGAGATCAAAACATAGATATTTGTTGTGGGAATAAGGTTTTCATTAAAAAATAATTCTCTACTATATGAGTAAAAGTAATTATTGCATAATCCAAAGTAACAACCATTGATTGTATAAAGTAGAAGAAACCAAACCCCAAAACTCAGCCAACCCCAAATTTTACATAACATAATTCATATATAAATATAATTCAATAAAATTTCCCCATAATATAGTTAAAAATAACATGTATCATAAGCATAACTAATCCTATTACAATATTCATTAATATAAACTTCATCTCTTTTTTTTTTCTCTTTTGCCAATAAATTTTTGTCTTCCTTCGTGAGCTTTGTTTGTTCTTCAAACTCCTTAGTTGTGCTTATTTCAGCAGTATTTATTTTAACAATACTTATTTTAGCCCTTTTCTTTAGCATTAATACTTCTTTCTTTAATTTTTGAATCCCTTTAATGACTCTCTCAATAAATTTATCATTGTACTATTTAAAAAGGTTGCATCTTCCATCCTAAAATATTTTATTTCATTATATAAACTTCAAACACAAATTTTTAATATAGTAACAAATATATTCTCACTAGATAATTGGAGCATCTCTAAAATGTCCGATTAGGATTATGATCACTTTATGAAGTCCTTAGTGGGGCATTTAACCCACAATAGCAAACCACATTTTCAACATTTGAACTTATTGTTACATTAGTAGATGATGATAATTTTATATATTTAGAAATTATCATTACAACAGTCACAGGAGTAGGTTTAGAAGTGTCTAAAATAGTTAGATGTTGAAAAATCTAAAATCACAATCAAGTTTAGAAGTGTTTGGAAAAAGTTGGATGTTGAAAAAAACTAACGACAAAATTAATTAAAAGGACAAATTTGAATGATGCCAAGTTATAATTGTAACATCCCACCCTCAACGGGAAGGGTAGAATAGTAATTCGGCATAGGACGAGAGTGATTGGGCTTAATTAGGACTGCTCATGCATCCTAGTATTGTTAAGCAGTGAAATTTGTGCA
>JAOSBL010000212.1:31276739-31300319 GCA_027568915.1 Erythroxylum roraimae
GCATATCTTGAGCTATAGAGCTCCGAATGAGGTGGTTCTTATTTCTAAATGAACTAGAGACTAAGAGCTACCATTTTGCAGAAGTAAATTGTAATTTTTGTGATTTATTTGTGTGGGCCTGCCTTTGTGTCTTGAGATGTTATGAGGATGAGGATGGAACGATGAGGGTTAAACAGATTTCATTGAAAATAACCCTACAAGGAACCCACCTACCCTTTTCATTTTCGGATCGATAGTTGGGCTTCGAAAGTGGGGCCCAACATTTGTAGTATCAGAGCAAGATGATGAATCGTTTTCGGATCGATAGTTGGGTTCTGGAAACGGGATCCAACATTCAATCTGGGACACACACCAAGGCTTATGATATGTGTTACAATGATAACTTTTATGTGGTGTTCTCAGAAGTTTATTTCTAAATAGCTAGAGTCTTACATGAAACAAAAAGATGAGGCTTCAGTCTTGCGCAAGATAAAGAAGAAGAAAAGGTTAAAAAATTATAACATAGAGAACTTTCCTCAATGGGAAGGTGTGCTACAAGTTTGCTATGGTAAGTATAAGGAAAAATCACATAATATCAATTATTGACTTTTACTTCTATTTCAGATCAACTTTTGTAATTTCCTATGCAAATTCTTTCTTCTATTATTCTTGCCCTAACCCTTGATAATTTATATCATGAAGATAACAAAGACATATTTCACGAAAAATGAGATTAATACGCATCTAATTAAACTTGATTTCTAATGTTATGTTAGATATCCTCAACAGGAGGAAGTAAAAATATAAACTTAGTGACAACCTTTGAAATGTTTCATCAAGAACTACAATTAGAAAATCAATTCTAATCATAAATTAAAACCTTCATTTATGGAGGCCTTGAGAAGGGATCACAGTTGAACAAACCCCCTGCAAAAGAAAAGAAAGAAAATTAGGACATTAGGATAAAATACAAAGTCCAAGTCATTATTGAATAATTTTTAAACACAAATTACAAATGTAGAAATCAAGATTAACTTAGTAAGAGAACAAAGGTGACTTTGAATATTTATTAAGAATGCATAAAACACAAAATGTATAAGCCGCAAATACTAAATGCGAGCAAAGTTAATTACAACCTAAAATGAGAACTAGTCCTCCTAAAAAAAAAAAAAGAGAACTAGTAAGGTTGAAAAGGAAGAAAATAGATAACATGTGAACAAGAAGATGGCCGTGAAAAGGGAAACTTCGCAAAAGGATAAAGTTAAAAGAAAATGTCACTAAAGAAGACAAAAGAGGCGAAGAAATCGTTGAAAGATTGCTACAATCATAGAAGAAGAGATGACAGTGAAAGACAACGGTGAAATTAAAGCAAAGCCATAAAGAAAGACTAAGATTTAGGGTTGGGGCTGAGATTATGAGGTTAGGAATCTGTAAGGTAAAAAAATTTAGCTAGTTATAAGATTTTGTTAATTTAAAAATTATTAATTAAGATAATAATTTTATTAATTATAATATTTTAAGTTTTTAAATATAAAACTAGGTCCCATAGTGCCATGTGGCGCACAGTGGCACTATGAACCCATTTTAAAAGGAAAATATTATTATTTTTGTAACGTCAACAATGACATGGTAAATGACTGACGATGTCAAGTATCTGTTATAATTTCCATCCATATAGGATTAAGTTTGAACATTTATAAAACATTACGGTTTAGGGGGTGTTTAGTTCACGTGGGCAAATGGCAATAGGATTATAATGAATATATTATGAGATGGGAATGAATATAATCATTATAATTATGATGATTAGATGGGACGAATGAATGATTACCATTACCATTGAAAGTGGTTGGTTTGTTAAAAATCTTGAAAAATAAAAATTTGTTAAAATTTATTTTACATCAAATTTTAATATATTTTAATTAATTATACTTAATTTATGTACCCATTTATGATGACAAAATGTTTAAAATCAAATATATTGCAGTATTTCCTTTCTAATAGTTCTTGAAGGAAAAAAATGCTCTAGCATTTGCTTGCATCAACATATCATCAGCTACATAATGCCTTAAAATATAATTTAATCATGTTTTGTATTTTAATTAAATGTAAAATTAAAATATGTAATTAAATGTAAAATAAAATGGGATGTGAAAAAACAACAATTCTTAAAAATTTACAATTTTGATAAAATATTTAATAATTCAAAATTTTGAATTATTTTTATTATTTTACAATAAATTATTATATATAGATAATTATTATACGTAGAAATAATTAGGAAAAACAGAAAAGAAGTGTTATGCCCGCGACACTGATATATATTATATATAGATAGTTATTATATATAAAAATAATTAGGAAAAAGAAAAGAAATGTCATGCCAGTGACGATTCTTCTCACACACGTGTCACTTAATTTTTTTAGAGGAATGACTTTTATTATTCTCATAATTAAGGAGTATGGGGTAATGTCTCAAACTTAGATATAGAAATATTGTCCATCCAATAATAATATATTACTAAGCAGTTGTTTTTCATTCTTTACAAATTCTTTTCTTCCAAAACCTATTAACCAAGTACCCCTTAATTTGAAAACAATAAAACTTTAAAAACCTAACTTATATTTAACTGTAAATGTTAAAGTTATTTTTTGCCCCTTTTTCCTAAATATTATTTGTAAGAATGACAAGTTGATAAGAAAAACTTAGATTCATTAATAAAAAAAATAGATCCTAATAATCATACATAATAATTCTACCATATTTAAAAATCACATTGAGAAAATCAATTTTATAATATAATCATAAACCATAAACTTGCCAAGTATATTTCACATAACTTTAAAACAAAACAGTAAATACATTTATTATCCAATTTTGTCCGAAAGTACAACTGATAACAGGTTTGTTGGGCTAGTTGCTTAATTAATTGTTTGTTATCTTATAAAAGCCATTCATTTGAAGTTGATAAAAATAAATTAAGAAAGCACAGATAGCTTCTTTATTTATCCATTGGCATCCCTTTCTTGGGATATATTCAAGCCATAAGGAGCATCATTGACGCTTCAATTATAAATACTTAGAAGCATGCATGTGTATGTAATAAATATGAGAATTCATTACATCGATATTACATACATAAAAGTATCATTACTGTTTGTGACAATTCAATGAATATATAAAAAATGCAACTAAATCTTTTTCAATAGTGCTGACATTCAATTACTAACGCTGTGGAAGACGGAACTTCTCTTCCATTAAGCCAAAATCTCAACAGATCGGCAAGTTTTCAACTATTACCAACATTTGTGTGTGCTTGTGTACTTCTGCATGTTTTAATTAATGCAAACCTGCAGTAAGATGATTCTTATTGGAAGATTAGACGCAAAACGTGAGGGTAGTGGGGGTATTAAATATGCTAAAACTAGCTACTGATGGTCCAGACCCCATTTTTGGCCCTTTTCCCTGCCTAGGAGCTGCATCATAGTATGGAAAATCAGCCAAAATTGACAATGCGACCGAATCAACGTGGTCTAGTCCTTGATTATGTGATTAAACATTGAGAGCGATGGTGAACATGATTAGGGTATAGTCTATTTGATCAATCCAGTTCTGTCTGAAACCATTATAGTTATGCCCATGTGATTCTTATTCTAGATCATCAAGCAAAATAATTAAGCATTTCTTTATTTTTGATGTTCTTACACATATATGAGCTGTAAATGCGCAGGAGTGCAGAAAGCAACTAATTGTTGGCTAATTAAATCTGCCATATTTAATCACAGGATCTTCAACTTAAGGCAGAAATTGAATCCTTCTGTTATCTAACGTACTTGATACATATTGTCCCCTGTGACCTCTACTTTCTTGCATAGTTATGGTCCCATGGACACTAAGTAAGGTACTTGCAGGATTTTTAACATGGTATGCTGTTCGATTCTCCTAAAAATATGGGATACCCTTTATGCCAGAAAGATTTAACTTTTACGAATTATATAAAAATTTTCATTTTTATAAAAGTTTAAACCACTGACTGAAGCCCTATACCTATATATCAAGAAGTGACAAAATGAAACAGGAGTGGTAAAATATGTGGTGTGGCCAAAGATGCCATTCAGTAGCTATTTTGCACAATAAGCTTATGCTCGAAGCTAGAGATGATTCTCTTTCTAAGGCCATTAATTAAAATTTTAGGCTGGTAGAGTATGACTTGGTTGACTAATGATGCCCAAAAACTCACACCACTTAAGACTTCCAAGGCAAATTGCCTAAAACCATTCTGAAATTTTGAGACAAGGCTGCAAGAAAAAGGAATCAAGTGTTTCCTAAGGAATCAAATATTGGCAAGACGCAGTACATAGGAGCATTAAAAGTGGAACAGTCAGCATCATGTGCGAGAGTTTCATCACATACCATTTTAATCTATTTGATTGATGCTTGAGTGAAGAGTGAGGTGTCCATATAACTGCAAGTGAAATCTAGCACTTTTGCTGGGGCTTGTTGAAATGGAATATCAAAGCATTGATGTTCCTTCTGATGAATATTAGGGTTGGATGGAATGATAATGGGATTCAAAGCTCGCAACTTGTCAAGTTAGGTTGAATCCCAAACTGATATTTCAGACAAAACTCTACAGTAACCAATAAATGAAGTGGTTAATAAATGAAACAAATAGTTAAATGGTGAGTTACCATTTGCCCTTTTTTGTTGTTCTCCTCCCATTGAGTACTCTCCACAATCCGTACTTGTTACTATACAACTACACAGGTCTTTAAAATGAATAAAAATGAGATTCCAAAAAAATATATATTCTTCTACAACCACAACAAAAGAAACATCTTGATCTTTCTTCAATAATTTCTGATCTCTAATAGACCTCTTAGTAGAATTCTAATCCAGATGAAGTTATGACCATCTGTCAGAGAAAAAAGAATGAATAGATCTTATAAGATTATCAAGAAATTCTTCGATTTCTTTCAGAAGCAGATGATTATTCATTTCCTTCTCACCTTTCGTGAATAGCCAGGACATTGAGGAATGTCCAGAAATGCAATTAGAGAATCAGTCTGATTTTATCTCCGTTCGTTCCTTTTGAAGAAACGAAGGACTCCAAAGAATCGATCTTTCGTTTAGTTTTAGTTGTTAAATCTGTCAGGGGGTTCTTACATTCTATCCTCTTCATCCGTACCGGTGAAAGATAGTGGAAAAAAAGTTTCTTTTCTTTTGTTCTAGCCCACGATTTGAACAAGTTGCACATACAACCTAGTACATGTTCTTTGGTACTAATGGCACCCCCAAGAGCGGGGGATTTGGTGAAATTTTTGATTGACTATCATTTGTTCCTAATAAATTGTTTAGTAAGTGGCCTGCTAAATCGTTGCATAAATCATAATGGATCAGTTTAGGTCGATCCTAACTCTAGATGATTATCAATTATTTCTATATTAATTAATAGAATATTAAGAATATAAATCCTTGATAAGAAAATCTAAAATCATAATTTGCAAGAAATTTATGCTATTTTTTATGCAACTGCTACAAGGTCAACAATTCGATTAGCTTGGGCTTTAGTTGCTGACATAAAAACATCCCTTTCCATGTCTACCAAAACAACTAGAAATGTTTCAAAAAAAACTAAGAATACGATATATAAAAAATTCACTCCCTTCTTATCTCTAAAGATAGAATGTCCTAACCACCTAATAGCTATTACGTCGTTGAAGTTGAAAATAATCAATTCATACTGTGTCGGGATGTGTTTTTGTGAAGTGCGTAGTGGAAGAAAAATAAATTTTTTATCATTTGAAATTTAAAATTATTTTGATTTATAATATAATTAATCTATAAATATAACAAATCATAAATCATATTTTATTATGAAACTTAATTGCTTTTTTATAATTCATTTATGAAATTGACTTTTTAAGACAAATAGAAATGGCAAAAGGTTATAAGTTATTTGTGAAACCAAATTTTAAAATAAATTAATGATAAATAAAGATGGCAAAAGGGCTCAAGTTCTTATCTAACCTCAAATCAACAAGTAAAAATTAATTACTATGATCCAAATTCTAAACTCTAAAGCAAAAAAGGAAGGACAAAAAGAAGCTTAAAGTTCAAATGAGATCGAGCTTTTTCTTTGGTAGTGAGCTTCTTGGGCTAAGGTTTGCCCATTTTAACTCTTGATGGTAAACCTCCATACGGGTATTAGTCTCTGCCTTTTAAAATTTTCCATATAAACGAGGTGAAAGAACTCTATAAGGGATATAGAGAGGGATATGTGAAGAGTTTTAATCCTTATAGAGTCAAACCTATTTATAATAAGGTTTGAACCTTTTAATAGTTTAATTGAATTATAGAAATGATTTTAATTAAATTTTAATTATTCAACCAATCCTAATTGAATACTAATTAGTAATGCATCATATCTATCTATATATTAAAGAATTCAAAGTAGTTTTGACTATTCGTATCATATATATTTTTTTGTACAATTCAATAATTTCATCACAGTCTGATCAAACATATAGTATAAAAATAACGTCTACACTTTTTGATTATAATCATATTCGTTCTCTATAAATAGTAATTGATTATTTTAATAATATTTGAAAACTATTTTCAAAGTATTATTTTATCTTAACTAAGGATTTCTTAAATTAATACTAACTGATAACAATGAAAATTTTTTATGATTATTTTAGAGTGACGATTCTATATCAATCGCTTAACTACCTCTTTATAGTCCATACAATAGTCAATGAATACTAGTTGAGTTACACTCGACTAAGATAGATCCTAAGTAGTATCAATTATTATATGAGACAATTTATAGATTTTAAGTTAAAGGATTATATATACAATCATGATAATGAACATTTCCATAAACACATAAGAAATGTTCCATATGAAATTCTTATATTGGTTCAGTTTAGTGAACTTGTTCTTTATTAATCATCTACACATTTGTTTAAGTATTTCTATATTTTAATCTATAAAATTGACTACTTCCTTCATAAGGAAGAAATGTAATATCTTTTAATCTTTCTGCTCTATTAATATCAAGTCTTAATAGAGTAATGATTTAGAATAATTTGGATAATATATAAATGCAATAAGAATTTTATAATTATAATTTTATCAAAATTTTATTTTAAAGCATATTTATTTCATGAACTTTATCTTGTAATTTAATTAAATAAACATACATACCATAAATAATTCCTTTTAATTATGTCATAAATCTACAATCAACTGGTTAGCTGTCGGATATAAACCAATAATCTCTTACTTGTACTAAGCCAAAGCTTAAGTATCTTATACTATATCTTCATGTAACAATCATGATAATAACGATATTTTTGGTACTCCTTTTATAGCCACTTTCCTAATCAAGTACTTGAACTAAAAATATTTAATCAAGTCCAACATTATTAATTTTTCTACTTAAGTTCCTTAATTAGGTTAACTCCCTTAATGGAAGGGGTTAAGTAGTACAACAAATCAACTTTAAACTAACTTAGGATGCCACATCAGAAGATTATCTTCCTTCAAGGAGAGTTAGCATGGCCAAGCTAGAGCCTATATCCACATCATATACACTCACATGAGGCCCAAAAATTTGCCCCCTTACTCTGAAAATTTCAAATTTTAGAGGGAGACAAAAGGCAATGTTTTGTTAATAATTTGGTGTACCATTTATTTTATTTACTTCATATACTTATTCTTATTTTTATTAGAGATATGAAAACGAAGTTGTTAAGCAAATGTGGTATTAATGATACTGTCAAGTTCTTAAGAACCTATATAAATTTTGGGAGAAGATTTACAATGTGTGATATGCTTGATCTAAGAGAAAATACAAAAAGAATGTGATTTATTTCAATGGTTATATTTTCCTACTTTTTCGTATGTGCTTTTCCAAATAAATCCATATTATTAGGAAAATGAAGCTTTAAAACAAAAAGAGAACCATGATATGGTTTGGTTTTAGGTTTTTCTGGTAAATGAAAAATGTATTATGGCTTGATTAACAATCGATGTTGTATTAAAACCTTTCCAACTTAAAAAATATAATTCAAAATAAAATATATCTTAACTAGGAATTATGTTTGTTCTAGTTAAAATAAAGTTAAAGTCTATGTGACCTTGAACTAAGTACCAACTCATACATAGAATAATAAATATCTTTAATACTTCATAAGTATCAAATATTTTAAATATTAAACAATTTAGTACATTTTCTATGTACTTAGGTTATAATATGTAAGTAACTTTTATATCCACCTTTATAGAACCTCATGCATATAACTTCCTTCCATTTCCAATTTAAAGTTGTTCTTAGACGATCATATATTCAATATTTAATAATATAAGTTATTATTCTACTTAAGCAATATGCCATCTACATACTTCTATTGAAGAGTATATTAATATACTTATATTAACCTTCTTATAGGCATGATATATCCACAATCATTTACAAAATATGTATTTGGATTTATTTCACAATTATTTTTTAAATATCTCTTAACCTTTTGACTATACATCAAATATATTAGACAAATGCACTAGTTTCATTTAGATATATTGTTATGAGAATTGGACCATTTCAAACTCTTACTCACATTACTTATCTTGATAACTATTATCTCAAAACAATGAAACATATATTTTGTTTAATAGGACTTATAAGATTATATCCAACTTTTTTTTATATATGTCATAACTTTCTATTATCCAATTTAGTTATAAATTTATTAGATAACATATGCTTCAATTAAACACCACTTCCTTAAATCATTAACTTTCACTTTTGAAAGTATTTCTATTCTACATCTTATATGGAATCTTGCCCATTGATTTAGGTGGAATTATAGAAAGTAAGTTATTATATTAAGGCATAGTTATAGAAGAAATAAATATTGGTTAACATAATTTCCCATATTGTATATTTCTCCTTACAAAAATTCATATAGTTATGGATTTCAATTATGGAGGCATTTATTATAAAATCTTATTCCTTTTGTTCAAGTAAAAATTTTTAATGTAAAACTCATTATAAAGTATCAGCCTTATATTCTTGCCATTTGTGTAAAGTATAAGTCTCTCTTAATCCAACACATATAAACTAATATAGACTTTAATTAACTTCTTTAACTGACCAATTTATTTCTTATCATGCTGTACAAATTGTGGTAATGTTTGATCTAAATTTAGTATCAAATACAAAATCATGAATGAGAAATATATTTGATATCAAATATAAAAGGTTGTATATTCTCCATCATATCTTATATTAGTAAGAAAAGTTTTTCAATTATTTTCTTCTAATGATAAATATTATCATATATAAAGAAAATTCCTTTAATTATAGTCCTAATTTATGCTTTTAATAGGTTAAATTAAATGGAACAATTCTTTTAGGATACTATATCTTTAAGCTATTTTAAGCAACCATTTGTATTATGTTATCATGATGTTGATATCGATCTTACGTGTTATCTTTAAACGGGGATTATATTCTTGTCACTTGTGTAAAATATAAGTCTCTCTTAATCCAACACATATAAACTAATATAGACTTTAATTAACTTCTTTAACTCACCAATTTATTTCTTATCATGCTGTACAAATTGTGGTAATGTTTAATCTAAATTTAGTGTCAAATACAAAATCATGAATGAGAAATATATTTGATATCAAATATAAAAGGTTATATATTCTCCATCATATCTTATATTAGCAAGAAAAGTTTTGCAATTATTTTCTTCTAATGATAAATATTATCATATATAAAGAAAATTCCTTTAATTATAGTCCTAATTTATGCTTTTAATAGGTAAATTAAATGGAACAATTCTTTTAGGATACTATATCTTTCAACTATTTTAAGCAACCATTTGTATTATGTTATCATGATGTTGACATCAATCTTACATGTTATCTTTAAAGTTTATGGGACATTCGTCAATTCTAAAATATCATTACATTTTTTCATTTATATGAAATTTACTAAACAAAGTTATTTAAATACTCATTAATGATATAAATGTAAGAAAAGCAAGTAATTGGATAAATGTCACAGTAAACAAATAAGATTAGGAATTTAATCATGTATTCGAGTAACTCTTGTTATTTTATTTAAAATGATAGCCCTCATTATTATTTTGAAAAATTACTCTAATCTCTCTAGTAGGTTAGAATCCCAATTAAATTAAATTGATTTTGATTTTACTCAATAAACCAGCAAACTTAAATTAGGTAGGTATCATCTTTATCAATCATATCTCATGTGCCTTTTAAATTCGTCAATTGATAACTTTTTGTCAAAACATATCTTGTATGATTTTCCTAAATATATCTCTAAATTCATATGATCATGAGTTTGCCTTTTCAAATCATCCAAATCTAGTTAAATAAGACCCACTATTAGATGTCTAAACATATTTAGGTTAAATAGACCTTAAGTTTACTTTATAAGGCTAATAACATAACTATGATATATTCTTCTAACAATGAAACACAAATCATGTTCTAAATATGTACCTAATATTTTAGTGAAGAATATAATTTTTAAGTGGTCGCATCAATTTCATAAAATACATATAAAATATCATACATAAATTTTTTTAAATGATTCCTCTCATTGAGAGGAATCATGTCATACATTTTAGTATACTTACAGAGTTGAAGAATGAAACTATTCAAACTTCCCTTACTTTAGATGCGGATTGTATAATATGGAGAAACAATGCTGATGGAAGATTCACTAATTCGTCCTGTAGAAATGTGATTGTTGGTGACTTACCAACATTTCTTTGGACAGACTTGTTTTGGTTTGATCGTCGTCATCCTCAAGCCTCTACAACTTTGTGGGCGGTTGTGTTGAATAAACTACCAACTCTTGATAGAATTGCAAAATTCAAACAACTTACTAATTGGTGCATTCTTTGTAAGAGGGCCAAGGAAAATTCGGTTCACTTATTTTTTGAGTGTATCTATATGCTCAACACTTGGAAAGCTTTGTTGCATAGATGTTTAATCTTTGAAATTCCACAAAATCTAAGCCAGATCAAGGAGTTGTGCACTAATATGAGATTCCAAAATAGAATTGTGAGATGGTGTTTTTGCATTTCCTTATCATTTCTTGTTATTGCTGTGTGGAATGAAAGAAATGCTCATATTTTTTGTGATATAAATGTTCCTAATCGGCAGTTTGGTATTCTTCTAATATAGAGGATAAGACACATATTGGCTTACATATACATAAGGGATTGGATCTTCATTTTCTCAAATCACATTGAGGAGTATAGCTTTCATTTGTAATCGTTATGTTGATTATTTTTTTAGCTTATGGTTAGTTGTTCCCTTAGAGTTTATAAGTTGTCATGTACTAAAACTATCATTTTGATTGTAAATATAATTAAATTACATACATAAAAACACCAAGCCTCATTGATTATAGTTACTAATATACTATTTATAATTTAAATAATATTTAAAATAAAATAAATTAAAGCATTGTTTCTTAGTAAATTAAATTCCTATCTAAATAAAATTTAATTTGATTTTAAAAATTCAATTGAAAACTTTTTTCGGTTTTTATGACTCCATTAATAAAAATAATTTAATTTTTCTATTAAATTAATTTTATATTTAAAGAAAATTACTTCTAAAATTAAACATTTCTAAATTTAATTAAGCAAGTTCTTGATATCATTTTATTAGAGATTAATTTCTCAATTTAATTAGAAAATGATTACTTGACTTATCAAAAAACTATTTTATAATATATAAAAGAAAATTATTTTAATTAATAAATAAAATATTTTTCAAATTTAATCAAGAAAGTACTTTTATAATAAAACAAGAAATTTATTATTCATATTAATAGAAACGATATCTAAATCAAATAGAATAAACGCTATATAAATAAATTAATAAACTAAATGCTTTTTCAATAAAATTGGACATTTAACTAAAAATAAACTTTGAAATTAAACTAAGAAAAAAATTAGTTTTAAGATATCTTCAGGAGATAAATTATTATATATTGTCATTCAAGAAAGTTAAGAAAATAGTTCCAATTAGATATACAAATTTTGACTTTTATATGTGGCTAAATGACAAAAATGTCCATATGAAGTAACATATTGATGTTAGTAGATGGAGTTATTTTTTAGGCGGGCTTTAGAGTAACCGGTAAAGTTAATGCTCATCTCCTGACCCTTGTAAAGTGAAAAATCTTGTGAACTGAGGTTGTTGTTGTTATTGTTATAGATGGAGGTATTTCAAGAAAAGTGTTACGCAAACACTTATGATCTCTTTTACTATACATATTAAGTTTGTTGCATGTTATAGAGTTGCTTCACAGGTGGTTTATTTGAGAAATTTAATTTATGAATTATTTATGATTGATTAATTTTTAGACATATCTATTTGTATTGCGATAATCTACTTTAGAGTGTTGTTTAATAACAACAATAAACATATTATAGGATCTAAGCATTTAGAGGTCAAATGTTTAGTTGTAAAGGAAATTGCACCAAAAGGTGATATTATAGTGGAGCATGTTTAATTGAGTATATGTTGGCTAATCCTCTAATAAGAGGACTTCTTGTTACTATTTTGGATAGACATGTTTACATTATGAGTCTGTCGAAATTCTTTGACACCGATAGTTAGATAAGATTGTATATTTGTTCCATATACTATTTTATTTTCATGTATTATAACTATATTTTTTATATGTCAATGATAATTATTTTGTTCTCAATCATACATATTATTTTGCGCTGTTAAAAAATAGATAAATGTTTTAAAATTTATGTCAATCTTAAACATATGATAGGTCATTGAGCATATTTACAATTTGACCTTGACATATTTATGATATCATCCAGTGTTAAATCTTTACAAAGCCAATAAATATAATATCTTCTTTATGCTCTTAGTATTTATTATTTACTTTATTAAAAATATGGTAATTAATATTTATTTAATGAGGAGAATATTCGAAGTACTATTTTCTATTGGGTGTATATTAATTTTTATTATTTTTAAATTAAAATTAAAAATTAAAAATTTAATCTGATATAAAAATAATAAAATAACCAAATAAATGATTTAAATAGATGGTTTAAAAACTAATGAAATAAATGATACTTTTAGGGGTGTTTGAGTTGGTGAATGGAGAGTAAGATTTTGTGTTCGAATTCTCCAAATCACACTTTTTATTTTTATTTTTCAATCGAACATGACGTATAAGAATTGTCTAATTGCCCATCCCGTAACGTGTTTTCAGGTTTGAGAAAACATGGACAACGCAGTAAGCAAAATGTGGAAATATATAAAGATAAGCACACATCTTGGCATTCATTTTTTGCAATCATTTGATGAATAACATGTCACGATCGAGTTCGTGGTTCATGGGCACTTCGCAAGATGGAATCTTTTTCCCTTTTTGTTTTGCGTGAGTTTTTTTGAGTTTATGGTCCTAGTTCATTTACTTTTGGGTAGTTCCGAGCAGTCGAGTAATGTGCTAATGGGGAAGCAAGTGACAGGAGAGACATTTATTAAGGGTGTGGCAACAACGAACAAGAAAGCTGTGTGTCAGTTTTGGCGTGCATGACTGAGCAAAGTGGTGACTGGTGAGTCATGAGTGCATCTTATTGCCTTCAAAACACTGAATCAATATCTCCAACTTTCCTGTAAAAAGTTAAAGCGAACACAAAGAAATGTAAAGAAACTCCTTTAATCTCTTTCGTTACTTCAACTATACAATGTTAATGCTGGTCCACTCAATAAGTTTGATAAAGCATTTGTTGAACTCTTT
The DNA here is from genome assembly GCA_027568915.1 of Erythroxylum roraimae. Taxonomy (NCBI): domain Eukaryota; kingdom Viridiplantae; phylum Streptophyta; class Magnoliopsida; order Malpighiales; family Erythroxylaceae; genus Erythroxylum; species Erythroxylum roraimae. The sequence continues at coordinate 31,290,557 of JAOSBL010000212.1, forward strand.
AAGCTCAAGCGTAATAAAAGTTTCTGAAGGTGTCTATTTTTCATTGTTTCTTCGGGATTCCTTAACTAGGTAACAGCTCTGTTCGTTTGGGACACTTTCTGGGTGGTTGGTCTCTTTAGCCTTTTTGTCTTGGTTAACGTGTTTGGCTCTCCAGGCTCATGCTTAGCTTCTTTGCTGTGTGAGTCTTGTTGATTTAGCATTTTGAAATCTCCTTCTTGTTCATTGGTGAGCTTTACTCTTCTTTTCTATTTCTTTTAGGATTTATGCTTTAAAGTTTTGGTTTTTAGTTGATGTTACTCGTGGTTGAAAATGGCTTCATGTTTTATCTTCATCGGTTCCAACAATGAGATGGTATTGTGCATGACTGTATTGATTTGGATACACTAGTAGTCTTGGGTTCTGTTGGGGTTTACACGGAGAGTGGCTTTTGGGACTTGTCCTTTGGTTTCCAAGTTGGTTGGATAGTTGCATTTCTTCGATATGATGTGGGTTCTTATGATTATTTTAATAGACATTTTGCAATATATTCTGCTAGATTTCTCAGATTTCAGTTTCAGCTTTATTGTAATTTTTGTTGTTGTTGATACTTTATGTTTGATTGTTGTTCATTACTTACATCTTCGTCTATCTCATTTACTCCCATACTCGGCCTTTTTGAGAAAAAAATAATAATAATAGAGAAAGATGCCTGTTGTCTCCGTTATTGGTGGTATCTTCAACTGATACCAAGATGCTGTTTTCGGTTGCAGGTTTTCCAAACTTCGATAATGGGCATGTATTGTTTTTAGTACGTCAAGTTTGGAACTTGAACGTGTAGTCAGGCTGCAGTTCACTGATTGATAATGGTCTTTAAATAAAGAGAAAAGACAGGCTAAAAAGAGAATTCAGAGAGGAAAAGACAAAGAAATAGTGAAGAAGTGAGGTGGAATCGGATTTATGCTTGTCGAGTGTCTGTAATCAGTGAATTGTTTACTGTAAAGCATCAGCTGGCTATGTCTCCTGGGGTGATTCATTGTGCCCGGGCTCCTTGGGCTTTGCCGCCGACTAAGGCAACAGCCACTTCTTTGGCTTTCTTGTTCTTTAAGATATCCTTTCCCTAAATCAATCCCATCTCCTCAATTATCCCTCTAAAACACAACCTTATACAAACGCACGCACAGTCTCTCTGTCTCTCTATCTTTTTCTTAGTCAGGACTACTTTATGTGCGTGCTACATATTGTTCAAACGCTCTTTAATCTTTACTGACTTCATTGGATGTCATAGTCTCTATTAGACTTCAGAAGTTTGGTCCCCACACCCTGGGGTATTCCTTTCCACTTCAGGAATTCTTCCTCTATGCTTCATTGGGAATGTGTTTTCTGGAGCTTAAGCCAAAAGGTATTTTAATTTAGCATTTCTCAACTGAGTAGCGAGAAGGTCAGTTTTGAGGTAGCATAGGAAAAGCTGTATCGGTTGGTAAAATGAAGTTTATGAAACTTGGATCAAAGCCAGACACTTTCCAGACCGATGGAAACCGTGCTAGGTGAGTTCTGATGAAGCCTTATGGTCCTTTTATGCCTTCTGAAGCCTTATGGTCCTTTTATGCCTTCTGAAGCCTTATGGTTCTTGTATGCTCTATCTTCTTGGCTGAAGTTCTATTTGGTAATTCTCCTGTTACTGTCTTGATTGATGCATGCTACGTTGCCGGCAGAGAATCGTCTTGCCGGTGATTTCTTTTCTTTATTGGTTCTCTTTTCATTGAAACATTGCACAACTCTCTCAATTGGGTTGATTTAGGACGGTTTCTGGCCAAAGAGACAATCAGGATCGTTTTACTTTAATTGGATAGTTAGGATCGTTTTACTTTAATTGTTAACTTAAAGCAGGGATTTTATATTGCCTGTCATGGCTTTTAATATCATTTAACATCACTGAAAAGTTTATGTTTGTGAAGGTTGTCAGTTTTGTTACTTCAATTGGTGAATGATTCACCAAACAATTATTAGGCAAGTGTTGGGAACAATCTAGTTCAAATTTGAGTCTCTTTTTGGTCTATCATTCTGCAAACGAAATGAAGAGATCCACTTTGGAACACTTGACAGTTCTTTCTGGAGTTTATTTTTAGACGCTTTTACTTTGTGGGTGACTTTTATTTGGGTGAAGAAGTTTACTATTTAATTCCCGATAGAGCTACTCACAAGCATAAGCTAGGATTAATGGATACCGTTGTATATTCCTTGTTGGAATTTCCTCCATTATACTTTCACATTAGCAATACTGCAAACGTCATATGTCCGGCCTGCTGTGCTCAAACTTGATATAGATTACTGCTTTATATATTGGCTACTAGCAAACGTACTAGTTTGTAAATATTGTCTTTCCGACATCTGAATGACCACAATTTTCTTCTGCAGGTATGTGGCCAGTGAATTGGCAACTGATATTGTTGTTAATATAGGGGATGTGAAGTTTTGCTTACACAAGGTACAATAATCTATCAATATATCAACTGCTTAACAATATGGAGAAGACAGTTTTTTTTTTCTTTTTTCCTTTTTGCATGCCATTTTATTTAATAGCCTTCTGAGGGTTGTATCTTTAATATCAGCTAGCCTGTATGATCTCAAATGAATCGGTGTATTGTCTCTGCTATAATGCAATATTGATGCTCCACATGTTGCCATTTATGTCACCGTTCCTGGGAGTTCAGTATTGAGATTGAATGTCCTTGATCAGTAGAATCTGTTTTTGGTCCATTAGAGTGCAACCAGATAATGCAACGCAAACTGGGGAATAGTTGTTCCATTCATGATGTCAATCCAAACCATTGGTAGGCTTTAGATCAGAGCAACTTGGCTGGTGAACATGGATTGGACTGGATCAGGTTTGACTCCGAGTTCAATCATGTTTTCACAGAGTTTAGAATCTAGTGAACTCAAGACAGGCCTAATCACTTTTTTCAGCTTTTTGTTCAGGTTTACAGTGCTTAAAGCCCTTAGAAAGTTTTGAATGATTGTGAAATATTATTGGCATTCAGCCCAAGAAAGATGCTACATGCCAAGACATTTAATACCTTTAAGCCTGATTCGTAAATAAATCTAGACAAATTATTAAAAGAAGAGGGAGCTGGGCTCATTTCTTTCCATATGGACGATCATATTACCAAGGAACCAACTTTTAAGTAGTCCCTTAAACGTTTGAAAGAGTAGGGCAACAAGCACCATCCAACTAAGAGAAAGAACAGCTCCCTCTTTAGTTCTGCAACCCAACTCCTAAATGATGTAGATCAGTGTTTGATATCTTTCTCATTAATGCAATTCATGAAGTAGAAGTTAATGCGACATCTAACACTAGCTGAAACCTTAGATGAAAGACATCAGGTCGGATTAGTCAGTTACAAGTTCTTGAAAATTGAACCAAAACTAGTGTTTTGGTCCGAAATGGGTGGATTTTGGCTTGATTTCAGGTTAGTTGGTCTGATCCCTTTTGAGTAAATAAGACGACCTTGTAGGACTTGCGTACGTAAAAGTGAATAGTAACACAAGTCGAACCTATTCTGCAGTTTCCTCTTCTGTCAAAAAGTATTCGCCTGCAGAAGATGGTCACCAGTACTACTAATGCAGGAAACTGTGATGAAGTTGACATTTCTGACATTCCTGGTGGGCCTGCTGCCTTTGAGACATGTGCCAAATTTTGTTATGCCATGACAGTTACCCTCAATGCTTACAATGTTGTGGCGGTGAGATGTGCTGCTGAGTACCTCGAAATGCATGAGATGATTGAGAAGGGGAACCTCGCCTGCAAGATTGATGTATTCCTGAACTCAAGCATTTTCTGCAGTTGGAAAGACTCGATCATTGTTCTTAAGACAACAAAGTCATTATTGCCTTTATCTGAGGAACTGAAGGTAACAAGCCACTGTATTGATGCTATAGCTACCAAGGCCTGCATTGATATTTCCAAAGTTGACTGGTCCTTTACTTACAACCGCAAAAAACTTCCCGAAGAAAATGGTAATGATCCAACTTTGAATGGTACACGAATCCAGTCGGCGCCCAAGGACTGGTGGGTTGAGGATTTGTGTGAACTTGAAATTGAGTTATATAAGCGTGTTATTGCGACAATTAGAACCAAAAATATACTCTGCAATGCGGTTATTGGAGAAGCTTTGAAAGCTTATGCTTATAGAAGGTTGCCTGGTCTTAGTAAAAGCATGATTCAGTCTGAAGAGTTAGTAAAATATCAATCAATAGTTGATACAATCATGGGGCTATTGCCTGGTGAGAGAGGTACTGTTTCTTGCAACTTTTTGCTGAAGTTATTGAAAGCAGCCACGTTTGTAAAGTCAGGAGATGTGATGAAGGGAGAGTTAATAAGGAGAATAGGCCAGCAATTGGAAGAGGCTTCGGTTCATGACCTTCTGTTACAAGCTGGTCAAGAGGAAAATGTGATTTATGATGTTGATACAGTAAAGAAAATAGTTGAAGCGTTTCTGATGCGAGACCAAAATCATGCAATTGATTCATCATCAGAAGGCCTCCAGATTCAGGAAGCAATAAAACCAGAAATTCTATCAGATGCTTCAAAACTCATGGTGGGAAAACTCATAGATGGTTATCTTGCTGAAATTGCAAAGGATCCCAATCTACCCTTGTTGAAGTTTGTGAAGCTGGCTGACATGGTGGCTGGAATGCCCCGTCCTGCTCATGACGCAATCTACCGGGCAATTGACATGTATCTTAAGGTAAGAATACGTCATCTTCTCTAGGTTTCAACCAAATTGTGAAATTTCACATTTTTCTTTTTCTTATGGCACAAATGAAGGAGTAAAACAAGCTTTTGCTTCTTCTTCTTCTTCTTCCTTTTTTTGTTTTTTGCCCTTTTTCAACAGCTTGCTAGAACTTACTAGTGTAGATGGTTATGGTGTAGAATTGCAAGAGGGACCAAAAGGGTTATTACGTGCGTACATTCTGTAGGGTTTGCTTACGTATAGACTTCCATTGTGTAGAAACACCCAGGCATAAGCAAGAGTGAGACGAAGAGAATATGCAAATTGATGGACTGCAAGAAGCTATCTGTGGATGCATGTCTGCATGCAGTACAGAATGAAAGGCTCCCATTGCGGGTAGTTGTACAGGTAGTCTTTTCTGAGCAGCTCAGGGTGTCTGTCTTATCAGGCAGCAACACTCGCGACCTTCCTCAAGGCATCCGTCATCTCAATAATGGGTCTCAGAGGAGCTCCATATCTGTTACTCCAAACCAAGAGGAAGATTGGGGTGCTGTGGCCACAGCAGAGGAGCTCAAGGCTTTAAAGAAGGAAATAGCATCCTTTAGCTTGAGTGATACAGAGAGAAACGGTGCAGATGGTAGAATTAGTGTAGACAAGGGTATTAGTAGCAAAATGAGAGGGTTGCTCAAGTCAAAGAAGATCCTCACAAAGCTTTGGTCAAGCAAAGGAGAGCATAGTGGCTCGTATTCATCAGGAAGTCTTGGTTCTGCAAACCTAGAAGAAGTTAAATCCACACCTTCCAGAAATAGGAGGCATTCAGTATCTTAATAGTATAACCAAGTTGCATATGGTGTAGAGTTTAGAACCTTTGACCTGTCCTACTGATCACTTAAGTTTAATGTTTAAATATTCATTGGACCGTCATATAAAGTAAAAATATTATAAACATCATAATTTAATTTTTATACCACATGGTAACTTGTATTGAATAATAGTTCCTTTCACTACAATGTATCATAAAAGCATTTTAAAAATCATATTACATTAAAATTAAGAATATTTTGAATTATGTGAATTTACTCTCACATATATCAAATCTAGATAATTTTTATTTAAATATCTAAAATTACTAAATATATAATTTTAGCATTGTAGATACTTAATGCGAGCATTATTAAAATTTAATAATAATTAATCATCGGATTTGAATAAAAATTCATGATATAACACTAAATGTACACAAATTTCAAGATAACTAAATTCTGCTAAGAATTAAGAATATTTTAACATATATAAACGAAATATATCACTTCAATATTGTATATATTCTGTGTGCTAATATTTTAAATTAATTAAAAATCAATATTTTGTATATTGATTTATTTGATAATTAGAGATTCATTATATTAAAATTAAAATTAATAATTTAATATATATTTTTAAAATTAAAATAACTTTCACCATAATTAACCGCATGCCAAATTATGGTGAATTTAACTTTTAGGTATTCATATAAAATCGTTTACATATACACACACACATGTATGTATATAAGTCGCAGGTGATGAGTAAAAAGGAACAAGATTTCCTTTCAAGTATAGTTATGGAAAAGGACGATCTAATGGTCTGTCTCTATGAATAACAACAAACGGGACAAAGAAGTCGTATGTGGTTATTGCATGATTGAACGAAATGTAAGTTATTTCCGATGTTAGAATAACATGAAACATGTTTAATTATAGGAGGCCAAAATACTAAATATCTGAGATTTGATGTTATATGGCACGAATAATGCTAGTGATACCAAGACTTCTGCTACTACTAACCATCTAATGTTTTGATCGGTGAAATATTGTTTAACTGAAGAATTGTATTAATAATAATTAGTTAGATTATAACATGCCAATCAGTAAGACACCCTTAATATAGGAGTGTTAGTTACTAGTCTTACATTGTGTTGCACTTGACTGGGCGCATATACTTGAATCTTGATGTATCGGTATATATAATAATGATTTCAACCTTAAGAATTTGGCTCGGGGAATTTGTAACTATTAAAATTTTGTTAAGAGTAAGGCTGCGTATTAATACATTTTTTCATATTCTGTATTTAACAAAATTTTTATTGAATTGTAGTAGTTAGTTCAACTCTTGTTGACCAAGTGTGGAGTAACGAAATCCATAGTGATGGCTTTGATAATCTCAAGAACTTTGATTTCTAGATCTTCTCAGTACGTTTGGAAGTATATTCAGTGGTTTTAAAAAACCGATTCAATTGGCAAGAGACATATTCTGCACCTTGTTTTTTGAGTTGGAACTTTGTGACAAAGGGTAATTAAAGAGAAGACAATTTTCTTGAATGCAATTAGTTCTGATTGAAACGACTGGTAACATAGCTGGGAATTAAAATTATATCTTACAAATTACTTCGAATTACGGTCCTCAGACAGAAATGAAACTTCCATAAAAATTTAAGAAAGGCTAGACATTTATTAGCGTACTAGTAAAATCAAGGTCGCTAAGTTGTAATAGGAAAGTGCAACTTGTCCCAGGCGGGGAAACAATGGATTGGTTTGCATGCGTAACACACTTCATTTTTTTTTTTGTAACAAAGGATAGAAAAATCAAAACATCCTAGCTACCGCATTGATCTGCGATACAAAAGCCCGTGCCAGTCACGGTGAAGCTGATCCCTGACTAGATGCGAGGGCTCATGCAGAAAATGAATTCCGAATCTAGAGAGCGTTGCAAGGGAGGCCAGATTGTCTGCACACTGGTTTCCTTCCCGATACACATGTTGTACCTTCATTGCCCACATACGGTGGATGGGTCTTGGGTACCTGTCACCAAAAAAGAAATCTCATTAGATTGTGTAAACGCGGATGAAAGGATATTGATAACCTCTAGTGAGTCCACTTCGACGATCACTCGTCGATATCCTAGCATCCAAGCCATATTGAGTTCTGAATGGACTCTCTAGAGTTCGGCAGCTAACGGCGAGGCTCTGTCGATGTGATGTAAGAAGCCCCCAGCCCGCCAGCTGCATCTATGCTAAAAGCATATTTAACCGCCCTGTCAGCATTAAGCTTGATCCATCCCTCCATCGGTTTGATCCATCCCGTAAGATGTCCAGAGGGTACGCTCTAATCTCGATAAACACAATTTTCAGCAATTCGTGCTCTAACGATCCAGTTGGCGTAGTCCATAACTACCTTGGTCCTGTCTGTTGGCCACTCAAAATTAGTTTTTGAGCGGCCAATAACAGAATCACTCGTGGCCCCTTGTTTTAGCAGTGACCTCTCCCCTACCTGAAAATGTACTTTCCGACACAGTTGAGGAGTATACGGATGATGACGGGCATTGGCAATGGCACCTCTTCCAGCACTACCTCCCTTCCATCGTCTGTTTGGACATAGCGGTGATTCATATCAATCCAGCAATCACTGCGCTAGATGTGATTATTTGGAGACACACCACCCATGGAAGATTTTCAACAGCTTCGGCCTATGATTTAATTGAAGGAAATACAGAATCCGAACTAGTAACTACTGGGATTCCATCTGGAAATGGCTGGGCCCACAGAAGATTAGGGCGTTCCTTTGGCTTATGGTGTAGCAAAAGTTGCTAACCAATCACCAGCGAGTGGTTCGACATCTCACAGTGGATAGCAGTTGTTATTTTTGCGGGGCTGAGGAGTTCACCTTACATGCTATTCGAGACTGCAGCCAAGCGAGAAATTCTGGAACAAGTTTCCCTCGGCTGTGGTGGGCACGGAGTCTTTCCATCACGATATGGAGCAGTGGGTCACATCCAATCTTATGAAGCAATCGCAGCTGCAGCAAGTCCCCTGGGCCATAATCTTTGATGTGGCCTACTGGTCCTTGTGACTATGGCGCAACAATAGCATCTTTGAGACTGATTTTGAGTGGCCAATAGATGGGACCAAGATAGTTATGGACTATGCCAACTAGATCGTTAGAGCACGAATAGCTGAAAATTGCTATTGTTGGCCACTGAAAATCAGTCTCAAAGATGTTGTTGCTGGCCACGAGTGAGACCAGATGAGGGTTTCTAGTTTTGGTTCGATATTTTCGGGATAAAAAAAAACATGTAGGGTTCAAAACCAAGATGATATCTTGAGGAAAGAACCAAAATTTACACATCAAATAGATATATAAACAACCTAAGAATGATCGTGTCAATAAGTTACGATTTGTATATGAATTTGATGACATGCTGTAGCTAAGACCAATATTCTAGTCATATAAACCTTTAACTGAAGCATGAAAGGTAGCTGTTGTCAAAGTTAAGGTTGTGCTGTGAGATTTGTGGATTTAAAAGTTATTTCCTGTTAACGTCATGGCCTGGCTGTGAAAAATCGAAAGCAACGCTTTTGTTGCTTTCAAATGTCTCAAATCTCAACAGAAGCTAAGCTGCTAAGGGCCCACAAAGCTACTCAGATTTGATAGGAGACAAATTGCCTTCCTTATGATTTATAAGGGAACAGATCTTCTGTTCATTTTCTTTGTCCCTATTCTATCCTATTGAATCTCGGCTATCTATTTATATGGGTCCTGTATAAATGGATGGCTGAAATTCAATAGGATAGGGTAGGGACAGGAAAAATGGACAGAGGATCCTGGCAATATGAGGGGGCGGATCTTCTGTCCATTTTTCCTGTTCCTACCCTGTCCCATTGAATCTCAGCCATCTATTTATATGAGTCCTGCATAAATAGATGACCGAGATTCAATAGGACAGGATAGGGACAAAAAAAATGGACAGAAGATTCTGGCAGTATGAAATATAGTATTATTTATGAATCATGTCATTGCAATTACAAGTAATGTAAGCAAAATTAGGATAAAATATAGTATTTGAAAAATCGAAGAGGGTTAATTTTTTGCAAACTGTCCGCAAACTTCTTTGGCACCAACAAAATAAAAACAAACAAAATCGAAATAATAAAAACACCAGAAATTTGATAACGCAGTTCGGCACACCTTGCCTACGTCTGCGGGGCCCTCACCCAGCTTAATCACTTTCACGAAAAT
>JAOSBL010000212.1:31303124-31314118 GCA_027568915.1 Erythroxylum roraimae
TAAAACTTAGAATTAAGAAAAATTCAGAATTTATAATATGATATATATTGATTGATGTGTTTCAAGACTTTGTACTTTATAAGCCCCTCTAAAAAATATGGAGCATAAATATGCACTCTTCGTGGGTGTCCGTATCAAATACGTGTTCGATACAAATACGTACGTGTCTGACACGGACACGTGTCCGACACGCAGACACAACTTCATTTTACCGTGTTCGTGCTTCTTAGGTCAGACACTGTATTTAACAGTGCAGTCAACTGTTTCCGCTGATGTTTCATTGACATGATTTGTTGACGTTAATTGTTTTCATTCATCTTTGTTCCGTTGCTTTTCAGGGGTCGGAACAGGAGATAAATTAGGGTTGCTGGAGGCCAGAAATCCAATTGAAAAGAGACATGGAAGATCATAAGCTGATGATGCAAATCGGAAACAAAAGTGGTCTCAATCAAAACACCATTTTCCTATGTGGCCTCCTTTAACAAAAGAACTCACTTTGATGTCTATTTATCAGTTATTACACAAGAAGATATTATATGGTGTGCCTGTTCTAGTTGCATTGCCTATAATTGGATAAGGATGCCACCACTGAAACTTCAATGACTCCGCCTCATCATCATCAACCTATTCAGGATCGTTGGTTATATTGCTCGACGATCTCACCTTGTAAACATAGTCATTGGTCACCGAGTCTTTGGAGTTTTTACCTCTGGACATAAGGCTAGGAATACGCATATTTTTACTTATAGAACAAAAATGCATATATAGCCTCAATTTAACCAAAAAAATGTCTAGATAGTGTACAAATTGTACTGAATTTAGTGATTATAAACACATAATCTCACTCTTGCATATTATAGCACTTACTAATAATTGGATTTGGACGCATCATTTCACATGTCGGACTCAAGCATTGGCAGCAAATAGGCTGTCAGTGCCAGCACCACCCACAACTATCAAAACACTAAACAACATTCTTTTCTTAGTTTAGCTTTTGACAACTTAATGGAACGTCACTGTCCAATCCATTTACCCTCTCTTCCAATCAAGTGCAAAGGCGAAAGAAGAAACCACTTGTGGTCTTCCAATCAGCGTCTTCAGAAGCCCGGACTCCGCGGAAACACGGAGCCGCTTTCGTACATCTCTTTTGGAACCTAAAGCCAAGGCCAACAACACTCACCCTAACAAATATACCTAACTCAACCATAGTCAGTTAAGCCCTGCTCAATTATTATTTACCTGTGCTGTCTCTATCTCGGACTACCTATATAACGTTACTTGTGCCCTTACCTATAGTTTCTTGCTCAAAAATCTGGTCTCATCCTTGTATCTTGTGAACTAAGAAACCGAATTGACGCACTTTTCTTGTCCGTAATTTATCACTTTCATGTGCAGGAAAATCCTCCAAGATGAGCTGTAATGGGTGTCGAATTCTGCGAAAAGGTTGCAGCGAGGATTGTGTGCTAAGACATTGCTTGGAAGGGATAGACAACCCTCAAGCACAAGCTAACGCCACCATCTTTGTCTCCAAATTCTTTGGTCGCGCTGGTCTCATGTCTCTCATTTCCTCTGTGCCCCGAAACCAACGTCCCTGTTAGTGATACATGTCGTAGCGCATTTGTTATTAAGTGATGAAAGTTATGATCTTTTGCACTGTCGGAGAAGAACTTCTTGTGGCTTTAAAAGAGTCGTTTAGAATCTGAATGAAGATTTAAGTCTTTCTGCAACAACTATCAATTTGAATATCTCGAACAGGGATAATGTTGATGTTATGTGTTATTATGCGTTTTGCGAATCTGATTCTAGTTTCTGTTATTTTCTGTGTCAGCGTTGTTTCAGTCACTTCTATATGAGGCTGTAGGGCGAACAGTGAATCCAACAACTGGTGTGGTAGGACTTCTGTGGGCAGGAAACTGGCACCAGTGCCAAACAGCGGTCATGACGGTGCTTTGTGGCGGTACTATAGAACCTCAACCATCAGAATTTGATGGCAGAACTCCGGGACCTGATTTTGCTAATTTCCCAGAGTGTGGGGGTTTTATGCCAAGAGGATTAAGACATGCTGGTTCAGGCTCTTCAGTAAGAGCGTCGAAGAGGAATAGGCCAGATGACATTGACAGTGACATAGCCAAATGTGGATTGGCTGTTCTTGATCTATCCTTGAAAAACCCAACGGAGAAGCGACGAGCAGAGTCGCCGTCGGTTGAATCTGAAACGACGACGTTAGGGAGTGAAGCAGGGTGTAATAATGGAGGTTTCCAGGCAAATGAAACAAAGCTTTTGAGACTATTTGTTTGAGAACAATATCAGATTGATACCGGAAAAAGCAGTCAAGTGTATGCTTAGTTCTCCGGAAGTTGTAAGGAATTCCTAATTCTTCTTCTGGTTGCATTGGAAATGGAAATTCCTAATATTTCCTGCCTATCTGTCTTTTACAAATTCTGTTCTTGTATCCATCTCAAGCCAGTAGTTTTGACTACTTATGAACTAAAGATTAAAAATAAAAGTTTTAACTACTCTGTAGTTAATCAATAGTTGCCCTGTTCTGAAACAGTTTTGGCAATTGCTCTCGTGATGGAGGAATGTTTCAGTCTTCACGTCACAATCCCATCATTGATGATTACAAGTTCTCAACTTCTTAGCTTCAGGAAACTTTGCGCAGAAGTTTGCCGGTAGGTTGCTGAACATATTACCAATATTGGGGATTTGTTCAGAGCATATTTTCAATGTATAATTAACATCAAATAAACACATGATACTCTTCTCTGAATTATAACTTATATATGTAGAACGTTGGAAACCATAACGTGCTTTGAATTATTTTGTTACTCAAATTTGGCCACCAATTGATGCATGTTATGGTACAAGATCTCTTTAAATATTTTCAAAGCTGTATTACGGTACAAAGTGAATCTTGCTTGCAAGTGGACCATTAAACTAGTAGGATTCTACAGATATGGTACTTGAGAATGTTGGAATCTGCAAAAGTTGGTTAAATTTTTTTAATATTTACCATATCTCAAAGATCAAGTTTGAAATACTGTTTAGCTTATGTCCCTGCATCAAAAATTGCACACATGAAAGCTTATATGAAAATAGGGTCACAGGGAATTAATCAATTAGGAGGGCATTTTCTTTCCTCGGTCTAACAAACGGGTCATGAAATAAGAAAATTGATTAAAGGTTTAATTTTGATTTCTTTGGACTTTTTTCTTTTAATTTTTGAATGAAATGCAAGGAATGAGTAAAAGTGTGTAAGTGACTTTGGTTTACTCCATCTTTTAGGGCACATGAAATACTCTGTTCCAGTTATGGTATTCCAATCTTATTTCATTAAATCTCATTCACACATTTATGTAGACTCCACATAAATATGTGGATGAAATTTAATAGAACATGATAGGAACATCATAACCGGAACAGAGGATATGTTCCCCTTTTAGTGGGCTTTAAGGTGATAAAGAAACCATCGTATGATTGGATGTTCCAAGTCTAGGAAAAGGCGATTATGGTTAGAATTGTTTATTTTAATAAACAATTATAAAATAAAAAAAATAATAAAAGAAAATAAACAAAGAGTCACAAAATTAATTTAAAGTGATTTAATTAAATAATTCTTAATCTATTTCTATTTTTAAGTTTTATTTTAGAAATAATTATCTTCTTTTTTTAGTAGGTGGGGATGAACTTTTTATATAACATCTTATTTATCACAAGTAAGGAAAAATCCTTATAATCATCCTGCTTTATCATACTGATGAGAAACCCGTTACAAATCTTGTTCAATGTCAATATAAATCCTTACAATCGTCTTACTTTATAATGGATGAATGTGAACCCTTTACAACTCTTATTTGAGATCAAGATGAACCTTCACAATATCCTAACAATTTTTTCCCAATAGCAATAATTGTATAACTATCTTAAACCTTCTCTTTTTGCTCATATTAATGAACTATGACTTAATATATGCTATACAATGCACACATATATTCTTTAGCCTCTCAACTTTCTTAACAATTTTTTGGTATGCCAAAAATTCTTCCCTCAACTCAATCTTAATATATTTATACTACAACTATTTCAAAAAGTTGTTAGACACATAAGCTAGCTATTAAATAAGTACTTTCTAGAGAAGATCAAATAACTAATCACCTTCTTTGAATTAATTAGACATACTTTGATTAAGGTATTAGTTAGCTAGACATAAATTCTCAAATTATTAACTTTTGAAACCCACCATCAACTAGTCATTCATAACCTTTCAAGTGTGGATGATCTAGGTAGTTACATCCAACCTATTATATTTCTTTTTAAACATGGGTTAGGCTAGTCGAACCAAACCTTTAGGAATAGAAACTAACTTCTAATAACACTTTAAAAAAATCAAATTTCAACACTTCAATTTTTTTTAAAATAATAATAGATCCTATTTTGATAAAATTTTGATTTAAAATCATTTCAAATTTGTTTGAAGATTCAAATGTTTTCTTTAAAGTCTAAAATAAAATTTCTCTAAATTATGAAAATATTTATGCATTATACCTATATGTAAATGATTATGCAATGATTGACCATTAATTCATTGAAATGACTAAGATAAGGTTAAAGTAAAGATTACAATAATTGTTACACATGAAATGACTTTATTCTTTCTTAATTTTTGTTCTTTTAATGTCACGACCCGAACGGACACATGAAACTCGAAAGTTGAAGTCCTCAAAACATATGTAAGATTGACTATTAGTGACATAAATAATGCAAAATATCAAAAAATAAGTGACAGTATGGGCATACGTAAGTACAAACATAATGAAGTATAATAATGTTGGTGTGCATAAGAAGAAAATTCTTGTTTCAATATGCCAAATCAAATCATTGAGGGCACTACAGTACAAGTACAAGTGAAAACAAATGAAAATCATACATAGAAGTAGATATATTATAGTCGACGCTCCTCGAAGACTCATGTGAAGTTAGTGGTAGCTAACCTAAAAAAGTAGAGTTGAAGGGCGTCATACCTCACTGATTAAGTCCATATCGCTCTACGACACCAAATGGCAAGTTCACACAATATATTGTTTATATTAGGATAAACAAATATGTATGATGCATGACAAATCACATGCAATACATAATAAATCATGAAGAAGGAATATATGTAACACCCTAGTCTCTAAGGATACATCCTCATAACACTATACATCGAATGACTGTGGAGAGCTAAGCATCACCAATTACCCAGTCATATACCTATACTTATATAGTAAGGCTCTCTTATTCTAAAGGGGCTATAGAACCAAGCATCACCAATAGACTAACCCTCATTCAATACGTCCAAAATCACAATCAAATCAATAATATATAAGTCAAATATTGTAGCACCTCACTCTTATAGTGCATATCCCCGAACATACTGATGATATTTAGAAATACACTCTATAAGGGTAGTGCGCTAGGACGGTCAAATAATCGAACTTATGACAAATTTTTTTAAATATCACACGCATATTACAGAAAACTACTAATCAAATTAGGCCCATTTTTTTCATAAACGTCATAATCACAATTATTATTACACTCATTGCTCACTCTCATTTACAAACATTTCCAATTTGAAAAGTCATTACAAAACAGAATTATTTAGATGCACGAGGTACAATAATTGCGGAATACAATTTTTAGAATACAAAGAAAGATTGTAGACATATGCAGGTACAACTGATCCTGACCTCTAACTCTTATTCGTATTAAGTGGTTAAACTCCAGTTAGTTTAATGGGGTAACTCCTCTGAGCTTGAAAAATAACGGGGTAACTGCAATTTTGGGGTGATTTTTGCAAACTTAGTGAGCGGACCATCATCAATAGCTCACTCATATCACATAACACAATAGTTCATACTTTAAATTCATATACACTTCTTGTCATCATATAATACACATCATTTCACCAATAATCATATAGCATCACATAACACTTTGATCACTTATTCCACGTTTCACATTCAGAGCAGTCAAACAATTCATTTCGATCATTTAAAACATACATATCAATTATATATGCAATGCACATGAGACTCACTTCCAGTTGTTATTATTGTGACCGAATGCCTGTAACTGTCCCGTATCCATTGTGGATATCGGACTTATTAATAACTGTCCCTTATCCGTTGGAGATACATGGCTCATTTTACATGGTGTGCCAGAGGCTCTTACCACATTATGAGCTTTAAGCTCTTTATCATTTTCTAAGCTTTAAGCTCTTATTCGGTGGCTACTCCGATCACAACAGCCTTTATGTTGTCATGCATTCATATAATGGAATGAATCACATTCACATATATTCTATCAGTCACTTGATTTCAGTTTCACATTCACATTTATCATCGAACCTTGGTCTGGCATTCAACAATAATGTTGAGCATCACTTATTCATTCAAATTCACATTCAAGGAGCACTTCTAATAATTTTTACATGCATCAAACGCCTGAAACATTTATTTTTCGGAATCAACACATTCACATCAATCATATCAGTACTAATTCAATACAAAAATTTAAAACAGAATAAACAATAAAAATGAGACCATCTAGGTCAACTCATAGTACGCTCTAGATTAGTATTTGCTTCCTTAATCCAGAAACGTCTGGATGCAGACATTCTATCCTGTATATCAACATTATGCAATACACATATTATACACACATTACTAATTGCACAATCACATAAACATTCAATTGTACACATATGTATATGTGTTATGTATAATGCATACTCAATTTGACTATTCCGGGTACGTTTCCTTTATTCACATCTTAGATCATTCATACTTCAAAACTCATATATGTCTAATTTGAACTTAGGTTTACACCTCAATGAAATAAATTTATTCTAAGTTCGTCACTTAATCATGCACTAAGGTTCATAACTCAATACACTTGATTATTATAATATCATCAATCAATCATTCACCAATGTTATTCTAACATTATATGATCACACAATATCCAAACTCTCATTCATTCTTACTTGATACAATCATAAAGAGCTTCCTTGACCAATTGGGTACATTACTCATCTCCTTACTATCATATTGGCATTTCTAAGAACACTTTTATTCTTATAACACTTATAAATTTCTAGATTTTATACATTTGATATCAACAATCCTTTCATTGTGTTATATCCTCAATTACAACCTATACATATCCAACACATTATCAATTTATTCAACCTCAAACTAGGTTCATTTCAAGTCCCATTCAAGTCTAAATGCATCATAGGAAATTACCTTACCATTTTTTGTTTCAAACATCACATAAAAGAAGAATAACTCCCGTTGATGGCCTTTAGAGTTTTTTTTTTCTCAAGACAGATTTTCGGGTCAATTTTTATGGCCATTTTGACAAAGAAAATGAGGTATTTAGGCAATACCTTCTCTAAACAAATGTTCCCATATGTCTTAAGTTTCTAACGACACCAAGTTCACACAATGTGGTTCAGTATTTTGCAAGTTATACACAAAATACTTCAGACTATTCTCACACTGTGTCAGCACACTGCACTCAACTTCAAGCCAAAATTTGAAACCATTAAAGACAGAATTAAAATTATATTCCTCATGAAAATTGTAGCCATATGACTCTAGTTTAATCTAAATTAAAAATCATCTCATTTGGATATCTAAAATCAAGATATGGCCAAAATACAAATGCCTGTTAAGTGAAAATACTCCATTTAACATATTCCAGCACATTTCATCATTTTCATCCTAATTCTTCTCTAATGCACGATCGTGAAAGAACCCCTCAATCATAGGGGTGCACGATTGTGCATGATAGAACCCCTTACTTATAAAAGTGCATGATCATGCACTAGCACGATCGTGACAGAACCCCTTACTCATACGGGTGCACGATCGTGACAGACGAACTTGCTAAAATTAACGGGCTTTTAATAACAGTATTACACTAATTATTCCCATTTCAAGACACCATAGTACCCTTTTTCATTAGCATCAAACTCATTTTAACTCATCTCTATAACACTCGAAGAGATCCATGTTGATACACCAAGAAAATAGAACATAAAACCCATCCATTTATCTATCAAATTGCTGCTCAATTTCTACATCATTTCAGTGATCATTCTAACTCAAAATCATCTCACTAAAAACTTATGAAATATTGATCATCATATATATAAAAGCAAGAGATGAACATTCCCAGGTTTTCTCAGATGAACATTCCCAGGTTTTCTCATTCACGTTTCAGGAAGTACATATTACCATTTAATGATTATTTGACCTTTAACTTTCATCAAACACGTTACATGTAACAAATCATAAAGAGTAATGCTTTAGACTTACTTGTTTACTCCAAGATCTTCAATTAACACTCTTAACCCTAGCTTCTTCAGTATCATTTGATCATCAACATTCAAAGGTGGTAGAGTTGGGTCTTTAGTAAGAAATGAAGAAGACAACAAAATAATGGTAGCAATGAAAGGTGAAAGTAAAATTCAACGTGGATGGGTTAAGAAGTGAGTATCAGGGATGAAAATAAATAAAGAAGATGTAGAACAAAATGAAGAGAGCATTTACCAATTAAAAGACAAAGACAAGAAAATGGTTTTTCATTTTGAACATTTTCGTGGTTAGTAAAATAATGTGGTGGGTGTCATGACACTTGTCATGACACCTTCCACTTAAAGATTAAAGGTTAAATTGGATATTTACAAAAGCTACCATATGATTTTTTTAATGATCAGTCGAATTGTCCCTTAACTTCTAATAAAAGTGTCTCCCAATTTTCAATGACACTTGTCATTAAATCTTAATGTCTCTTATCAATAATTTTTACTGCCATTTGACACTTAATTCTACTACCATTTATCAATTGTTCTACCACTTGATATTTTTTCTAGTCCAAAAATACTCATAATTATCATAAATTTTCCATATTTCACCAAAAAATCTAAATCACTAACTGTACACACCAACTCAATTTTTAAGACACATAATCCACAGTTCACATTATAATCAAATTAAATATCAATTATACCCAGAGAATGTCAAATGAGTGCATGTATAATTATTGAAATGTGTGCAAAACAATCAAATTAATGTGTATGAATGCTATATTATGCATGAATATGAAATGCATTTTTCTAATCTCTCATTGCTATTTCTCATTTACAGAATCTAGGGTTCTAACCTTTAGTATGGAATAGGATGTTACAAATAAGGACTCAACTAGGAGCCACGCATCAATCAGGATCGCCCATATCATATATTAATGTTATATCACAATCACTCTCGTAATCAAACCAGTGCATATTTAGTCTTGATGCAGACCCACCAGGTGATATGTCCTACAAATCTTTCCTCGTCCATATTCACATTCAAACATATCCATATATAAACCAAATATCAATTACATAGTTTCTTTAAAAAAAACACTCAATCATGTAAGGACTATTATAAATGCATGCAGTATGGTATGGATTCCCAAAACTGTATCCATATACTTAGATATCACTGTATTACTTGGTATCACAATAACGACTACTTAAATTACATACGTATATGTATATACTTATATTTACTTATATATATGTTATAATATAATATCATATCACATCCATGTGCATAAGGATATGAACATCTATCCTATCTTAATTGTCATCGATCATATTAATTTATAACCATACTCAATAGAGGGTATGGATTTGGTTTCGGTAGATGTATATCAACTTACCTGATTGATGTACTTGTTAGTTCGAACCTTATGATATGGGTCTCAATCCTAATATACCTATAAAATAAGAACAAAAATATCCTAATCAGTGTCATTTACAAGTTAATGGGCTCAATTAACAACCTAAGACTCATTGGGTTTGCTAGGATGATCCAATTATGCAATTCAGCTCTTGATCCTATTCTCATATAAACTTTCCATGATCTTTAATTCGCAAACCATTTAGAATCTTGCTATGGTTCTTAAGGTAAAAATGATCAGCACAATTTATAGGATTTTGAAAATTTTCTAAAATAAAATTCATCAAAAGATCACTTGAACAGTATCTCTGATGACTAGAATACTCCTCAAGTCATTGAAATATTCCTTTGGCGATAAATTTTTTTTCTAGTATCAAAATTCAACAATTTTTATACCAAATGAAAGTTGTTGATGAGTAAAAACAACTTTTATAACTGCAAGAAACTTAAAATATCAACCAATCTCAATGAATTGAAGAAAAATTATTTCAGAGCCCTAACCTTTACTTTCGTCAATCGACAACGATATAGGCAATGATCGGTAATAAGACCATAGGTCTTTTGCTCCTGATATTGTGGGGAATCCAATGGTGGCAGTGATGGTTGACAACACTCACTAGAGGAGGCAAATCAAAGATTTAATTTTTTTATTTTTCTTATCAATTTTTATGATGATTCTGATGTTAATGTGAGGCAAAATGGGTATGGTTGTGACAAGTTTAAAGAGAGGAGTTGATTGGTGTATATGGTTGGCCAGTCAGAGTCATCAGCGGTAAAGAATAAAGAAAGGGAATGTTTTATAAATAGTAACCTTAGGGGGTGAAAATGAAAAATTAGGAAAGATAAGGGTGGACTAATATGTTATACTCGTCAACCAATACATTGAATATAACCATTATAATAAATAACTAGTTCTTGACTTCAATGGCTAATTTGGATCCCAAAAATACTATAAATAGGTTTTTTCTTATTGGTTTTAGCATTAAGAAGGTTTTGAATGTTATATACACACATTTCAAAGAGTTTTTCAGTCATTTGAGTATTATTATGTCATATTTGTATGAGTGAGCCATTTTTAAGTTATCAAATGATAAAGTGAGGTATTTTGAGTTGTAATATTTAGTTGGGGCGATGTGTGAAGTGAATCACACGTTAATATAGACTTAATACTCGATATACAAATGCACAAGAAGGGGGGGGGGGGGGGGGGGGGGG
>JAOSBL010000212.1:31314218-31326321 GCA_027568915.1 Erythroxylum roraimae
TTGATAACTGCTTCTTTCTTCTTGTTTCTTGATCTTTGAAGAATCAGTTATTCAGTTGAGTTATGTAACTAACTCAAGCTGATTAGTCATCCAACGTGGTATCGGGTCTTCCGTCTCACTTTTTAATTTTGCGCTTCCGTCTCACTTTCTATCGTCTCACTTTCTATCTTCGCGCTTCCGTCTGATTTTCTTTCGTCTAATTTTTATCTTCGCGCATCCATCTGATTTTTATCTTTGCGCGTCCGTCTGATTTTTAGTTTTGCACTTCCATATGATTTTTTTTGGCTTTCGTCTCACTTTCTTTCAGCTTCCGTCTGATTATTTGGGCTTCATCAAAATCACTAATCATAAAGTCATTTTGACTTAACAATGTGTTATTGTATTTAGGGGTGATATAAGTGAGATTGAGATTCTTCTTCACTTTAGAAGAAGGATATAGAAAAGATTCATCTTTACCGAGAAATATTGTAAAAATGTTATTTTTTTGCCTTGAAAGAAGAATTATAGTGGAATTCTAAAGAGAGTCTTAAGAGTGAATGTAGGTAAGGATCATTTAACAAACCACTATAAATCGGTTTGCATTCTCTCCTCCCTATACTTTTTAAATTATTGTTCAATTGTATTATTAATTATATTAAATAGTTTTTTTGGAATTTGATAGTAATTCATTAAAAGCCTAATAATGAGCATAAAAAGGAGAGTGTATAAGTGTACTATATAATCCATTTAAGCTCTTGTTACAGTCAACAACAAAATAGCATGTGAAGGAAATTAAGCATCATTCCAAGCTCCATATTCTTCGCATTGGTACTCAATCATTCAACAGGCCTATAAGCTATCAAAATTTCTCTAATCTTGCAACAAACCTTTTGAGTGAGTACATATCTCTCAATTTTGTAATTCGTAGATAATGTATTATTCCTTTTCGGCCAAATGGAGTAAACTGAGTAAGTTATGCAGAGACTAAGACTAAACTGGTCTTTTCCCATTCTTTTGTACAATTTATTAGCCCAAATGAGGATGATTTGCCATTCTATAGATGGACAGAAAAGGTTCAACATATACTACATCCTAGCCCATATAACTTCATAGTAGTTATATAGGAAAAAAAATGGTTAATAGTTTCAAGCATGAGGTTGCATAATAAACAAATTTGCTCAGTGGATCTAATTGAGTCATCTACAAGTAAATCAACCCTAGTCCACCTTTTTGTTTTCTCCAACAAAGTTGTTCCAAATTAATGTTTGCACCTTTAAAGTTATCAGCAATTCCACTCTATAGAAAATTCTTAATACATTTTTCAACTCTTTGTTGTTCTTCTTTGGAAGAAAGAGATGGGTGCTTCAATGACTGTGTTAGTTCCTAAGTATATAAGAGATAAGTTAAAGCCTCACTAAATTTAACAAAGTCTTATTCTGCCATGCATTAATTCTTCTCTTGTAAGTTTCCAGAAGTAAATGACTGTCATGATATCTTACCTTCTTAGAAGAGATGGGAACTCCAAGATATTTAAATGGGAGGCAGTGAGCATTCAATCTAGTAATCATCCTTAGTTTGGAAGTGTTTTCCACATCAGAAGAGAAATAAATCTTGCTTTTATGTTAATTGACACTCAAACCTAAAAGCCTTCAGAACTTCTCAAGAAAATTACGCAATATTGCCATAAAATTTAGATCAGCTCTACATAACATAATCAAATCATGTATAAAGCTTATATGAGTAAGCTTTAACACCTTGCATTTATGATGAAACTTGAATATGAGGCTTCTTTAAGTGTTTTTCATAATTAGCCTAGTAAGAATTTCCATAGAAATAGCAAAACGATATGGAAGAGGATCCCCTTACCTTATCTTATTAGTCCCTGTAAATTGTCTATATCTTACTTGAGGTTATTAGTATTGGGGAGTTTTGAAACTAGATCAATGCGAGTGGGTTTAAATTCATTAAGTATTTGGATAGTAGACATGAACTCCTCAATAACTTATGCCAAAAGGCCCCTAATAATGTCCCAAGTAGATTGGAAGAAAAGGGCACTAAAGCCATTTGGACATTGAGCTTTCTTTAGGTTTAAACTACACAGTGTACTTTTGATTTCTAAGTAAGAGGCAAGCTTTTGTAAATCTTCCAGCAGATCCTCATTAATAGAATTTGGAAGACCAATCAAATCCCCTAAGTCTTGCAACTTTAGTAGGCTTGAAGCCCTAGAATCTAAAATCTTTTTGTAGTAATTAACCACCATACGTCTTATTGCGTTTTTTGTCTATAACTAGTGGTTATCTTCATCAAACAGACAACGGATTTTATTGAGGTTTCTTCTAGCAAGTATAGAATTATAAAAGAACCTAGAGTTGGAATCGCCACCTTTCAACCAGTTAAACCTGGCTTTTTGTAATAAAAGAAAGGTATAATCATGTAGAGCCCTGTTATAAATCTCTACCGACCTAAGTTTTTTTTTTTTTTTTCTGTTTCAGCTTGATTGTTTGGATCCTGGTAACATTCTTCTTAGAATTTTTTTAGCTCTTCCTTGGCAATTTATAAACTTTGAGCAGAAGGGGAACCTTATGCTTTAAGAAAATCATTTAGCTTAACTTCTAGCAGCCTAATTTTTTTCATGAGCTGATAAGACTTGCATAATAGAAACCTGACATCCTAAATTTATTTCACTAAATCCATAAACCCTTCCTTACGAATTCGAAAATTGAAGAATTTGAAAAGAGCATTAAATGAGATTGGAGTAGTAAGGTCATTAATTTCCGTAGTGGAGTGATCAGAACACAAAGGAGGACCAAAATGAGCAAATGACTAGGAAACTAAACCTATCCAAGCTTGATTAGCCAAAATTCTATCAAGTTTTTTCCTTGTGAAGTATATGCGTTTATTACTCTAGGTGAAATGACATCCTACATATTTTAATTAAAACACTTCCATCATGCATATTTTTATATCTAACTCCTTGCCTATATTACTAAAGTTAACCCTATCACGTTGAGCCTCAAAGGAATAAAGAACACATTTAAAGTCACCTGCTAATATCCATAGGCTAGCCATTGAGAATTGAATAGTAATAAGGTCTTACCAAAGTTTAGCTCTTTGGAAAGGAAAATTTGAAGCATAGATGATGAACATTTAAAAGGAGACTGAGTAATCCACCATTTTGCAAACCAAATGGAAAAATTGATAAGAGCTATTTTGTGAAGTAACTTGAACTTGTTCCTTATCCATCAGCACAAACAATTCTTCCACTATAATGATGCTCATGATTGGACCCTAAGATCCAATTAAAACCCAAGAAATGCTTAAAATCTTGAAATTTGGGGGCTTTAATTCTAGTCTCAAGCAATCTAATAATGATAGCCTTTTTTCCCCCAAAAGTAAGTCCTTAACAACTTCTCTTTTATGAGGTTCATTTATAACCCTCAAATGGTAAAAGGATCAGAGGGATTACCAACCTCCTTTGGGATGTTTCTTCCTCCTTCCTAATTTTCTATAAGATGCCGGAGATGTCTTCCCCAGTAGTTCGAGTAGCCTCCATTAGAGTAGCTCATAATAGTAACCTACCGATAATGTCATCGGTACCTTATTGAAAATGGAAATGTTATTGTTTAAAGAGAGGGAAAGTTATTAGAGACTTCTGGTATATTAAAGAATCTCACAATTATTTATATTGATTTTTGTTAATTGAGTACGTTGGTTAGAAAGATTATTGAATTTTGTAAACACCTATTTACCCCTCTCTTAGATGCCACAGGGACTAATAAGTGATATCTGAGTAAGTCTATTAAGCTAGCATTTCTAACAAAATTCTATAGAAAAGATTATAATGACGTATTTAGGAGTAACATCATCATTATTCAAAGAGACAAAGCAGTAATAGACCACCTTATTTGATGCAATGATTACCTTTAAGTGAGGATGAGATTATTCTTAATGGCCAAAAGTGCAGATCTATGAGAGATAGATTCAAATGGTCCCTTTATTCTTACAAAAATTGTAGATAATAAAAGATACTCAAATTAAAGGAAGAATGAGAACATCAAGATAAGAGATTAATGAGAACATCAAGATAAGAGATTAGTATCCTTGAATAATAGGACCATACACATCTTATTTGTGTTTTAGGAAGAAATGAATTTAATAAGGTCTCTATGTGTGAAACACCTTATAACGTTTGACATACATTAGAAATTACTCATGAGGGCATAAATCAAGTTAAGGATGGTAAAGTAAGCATACTAACACATTAATATGAATTGTTTAAAATAAAATATGATGAAATCATTTATAGCATGTATAATAGATTTATTGATATTATTAATGCTCTTAAAGGTCTTAGAAAGACCCATATTAATGTTAAAATGTTAAGAAAGTTGCTTAGGTCACTTCTAAAGATGTTAGATGTTAAAGTGAAGGCCATACAAGAAGCCAAGTATCTAATAATGCTATCATTAGAGTAACTTATTGGATCTTTCCTCACATATGAAATGAGGCTATAAGCTACATAAGAAGAGATGAAACCTCTAAAGAAAAAGAATTTAGTGTTTAAATCATTAAAAGAAGAATTAAGCGAAGAGGAAGAGACATCAAATAGTGAAAGTGAAGATGAAGACCTTGGATTAATCATTAGAAAATTTAAGAAGTTCTTTAAGAGGAAATTCTCTAAAAGAAAGGACTTCAAGGAAGGTAAAAGTTATTTAAAACATAAATCCTATTATATTATTTTCTTTGAATATAGAAAACCTAGCCATATCAAGTCACAATGTCATCAAATGAAGCATGAAAGAAAATATAAGAAGGAGAAGAAAGATAAAAAGAAAAAACTTAAAGCATCAACTTAGGATGGTATAAGTAAATCAGACAGTGAACATTCTAAAGAAGAGATAAATCATATGTGCCTTACCTCTATAGGCAATAATGAGATAACATCCAACCCTAATTCTTGTAAATCAAGTGATAATGATATCACATATGATGAATTAATTGAAAGTGTAAAAATCTTTAGTAAGAAAAAGAAGAAATTATCTTTAAAACTTAAAGAAGTTAAAAAATAATTGGATGTATGCATAAGTAAGAATGAAAAAATGAAAAGTGATTTGCATAAAATTAAAAAATAAAAAATGTGATTATTGAAAATAATCGTGACTTAGATGCATTAAGACATGAGAACAAAACATTGAAAAAGGAAATTGATGCTCTCAAGGATTTTTTTTACCCAAAGTCACTAAAGAAAGTAAAAAACTACAACCATGCTAGAAGTTGAAAAAACTTCCAATAATAGGTTTGGAATTGGATACAAATGTGAAAGTGTTTCCAACATTAAAACTAATTTTATCAAAGGAAAATATTTTCATACTAAAGAATCATTGCCTAGAATGAAAAATGAACACATTCACTGGGGCTCAAACAAATAGCAAACATCATGCTTTCATATATGACTCATAACCTAGGCATAAAGTTCAATAATCTTAAAGGAAGAATAGGCATAATTTCTATGATAATATGCAAAACCACTCACACCTCTATAGAAGTATACATCAAGCCTTCATTCATAGTAAGCATCATAGATACAAGCATGGTAGGACTTTTCAACATCCTAAGAGACCATTCGACACATTTAATGTCCAAATAAAACTTCCTTATTATAGATATACCCATAGAATTCCAAGCAATATGTTTATGCATCATCATTACTCATATAACATGATATGCCATTTTTGAGATAATTTTAGACATATTGATAATTTTTGCTTTAACAAACAAAGGATGACAAGCAAACCCTTGAAAGTGTAGTTTGAAAATAAGCAGGAATCTAACAACCAAGGAACTAAGCTTATCTGAGTTCCTAAACACATTGATTGCTTTGTTTTGTAAGGCTATTAGAAAAGAAAAAGCAAATGGTATGTAGTAGAGATAGTAATTATTGAATTGAGTATTATTAAGGAGTTTATGCATTTAATCATAATGGATCTAACCTTAGTACCTCTAAGAAAGCCTTGAAGATGTTGTTATAAGATATAGAGAATTTAGCCACCAAAGATTTGTCAAAAGAGTAAATTGTTAAACCAAGTGAAGGAGATGAGAAAGATAAGATGCTTTCAATCTTTTGTAAACTCAAGAAAAATCTTCATTCAAATTAATCGTGAGTAATGTTCAACAAGAGATAATTATTAGTTCATGATTTAGAAACATGTGACAACTTGCATTTATTCATCAATTTGGGTGTGAATCCTTAGTGATATTTGTTTGGAAATTGTGAATAAGGTTTTAATAATTATTTTTTTAAGCACCTAGACTTAGAGATTATTGTACAAAACGAGGATATTAAGAATTTATATTAATTGGGTAACAATTTTTTATATCTTTAAATGATGATAAAGTTTATTTTCTTGATTGATTTTGTATATTTGAAATCTCTTTTAAGGTCTTTGATAAATTTTTATTGATATTACTATGATCCATTAAGTTTGTTGTTGGTTAAATTCGAGTTGTGAAGCTATCTTTTAGCTTTTCGGAACACAATGGTCGACCAACACATTAAATGTGGTCAACTAATGTAACCAAAAACCATATTGTCTGTTTTCAATGAGTTTGTTCTTTTTTTAAAATGCTTGTTGGTAGCCCAATTATTCACACTGGTCAGCCAATGTCTTCAAGTCATCGATCAATGTTCTATGTTAAAGAAACTTTATAGTTCTAGTGAGTCTGCTTATGATTTGGTAACTTGTCTGGTCACCCAAATAACCATATTGGTTAACCAATATCACTTACAAGTTGACTAGTATAGTCGAGTTTTAAAACCAAACCAAAATTTTCACTACTTCTCTATTGTTTACTCTTTCC
Organism: Erythroxylum roraimae; assembly: GCA_027568915.1. Taxonomy (NCBI): domain Eukaryota; kingdom Viridiplantae; phylum Streptophyta; class Magnoliopsida; order Malpighiales; family Erythroxylaceae; genus Erythroxylum; species Erythroxylum roraimae. The sequence continues at coordinate 31,321,056 of JAOSBL010000212.1, forward strand.
TCTTTTGAAATACCAACACTGGTCAACCAGTTGAGGCATATGGTTGACCAGTTGAGGCATGTGGTTGACCAATCCTCCATATTTCATTCCTCTTCCTCCTCTTCTCTTCTATTTTCATAAAGTTTTTTATATCTTCCAAAACTTTAAACAATTCACTCTTTTCCTTCAAAAATATCATCTCCCATTTCATAAAATTCTCATTAAATTGCATTAAATTGAATTTTTGATATTTTTTCTAGTTTCAAATTTGGGAATTTTCAATATTTTCTTAATTAAATGCTATTTTTTAAATTGTAGCCTTTATAGTTAAATTATAAAAGGATTTAAGGATGCTTCCCTTTTAATTATATTGATACATCTTTAATTTTATTTAATTTAGGTATTTTCGGCACTTTTCATGTTTCTATTATTCAAATTTAGGAGCTTTCAAAATTATATTATGAAATTGATTACTGGATATTCCAATTGTGCTTTTATTTGTTATAATTTCAACCTCTAATTTTGTCAAAACTTCCCCTGGTGCTTTAATTGAATCTTTCAACGTTTGCTCAATACTGAAATTAGGAATTTTCAAATTAGATACAATTAGGAATGTCTCTATCAAAATTGACCTTTTGTTTTGACTTTTTGAATATTCAATAGCATTATCTAGTGAGAAAGTTTGGCAATCTTGATCAAATTCATCTTTTTAACTAGGTTAGCTTAACATATCACACTTTATATTATGCATTTTTGGCTAATAAATTTATTTTCGATGATTCCAATAAGTGAAAGAAATTTTGGTGATATTAGATTTAAGTCGAGTGATAACATTTATAGGTGTAATTTTTTTAGGTAGGAAGGGGGGATATACTTGAGCAAGTTTATGATATCTGATATGTCTTTAATGTTAAATATCTCTTTTGTTCTTAATATTGACTTATGTTTTAAGCATGAATTAAGGGAAAGCTATTCATTATCTTGGTAGATGTTTGTGTACTTAATTTTATTATTGTTCTCTAATATCACAAATATTTTGTCATCATAAAAAATGGTGAGATTGGTGAACCAAGAGAGGTTCCAATTGATGTTTTGATGATGACAAAGCATAATTACTACTAATGTGTTTATTATTTTAATGAAAAGAAATATTATAACAAAATGAAATCATAAAAGGATAGTGTATGAAGTTGAATAAGAGTAGTTGAAGTTTACAAATGACAAAATGAAGAACAAAAAATAACAAGAGAAAATTAATCTTTATCAAGGTCATCTTAAATTTTGTATGATTATTTTGAAGCTCACTTTACTAATTTGATGATCCAAAAGGCTTAATTTTTAGCTCACTTTACTAATTTGATGATCCAAAAGGCTTACTATACATAATCATTTAATCTTACTTTATTGCATAAGTCTTTACATTCATCAAGAGGTAATTGAAGCTTTTGATTTTAATATAAAAGCGTCTTGATTTTTGAAATAATATTTGAGGAACATTTTGGGAAATGTTTTAATCATATTTGGATTAAAAATAATTAGTATACTGGTCAACCAATATGTTGAATATAGTCGTTGTAATAGCTAGTTCTTAGGTTCAATGACTATTTTAGGTCCCAAAATACTATAAATAGGTGTTTCTCACTAGTTTTAGCATTAAAAAGCTTTTAGGTGCTATATACTCACATTTTAAAGAGTTTTTTCAATCATTTGAGCATCATTGTATCTTATTTGTGTGAATGAGCCATTTATAAAGTGATGAAGTGAAATATTTTGGGTTATAATAGTTAGTTGTGGAAATATATTATTGTATTTGGGGATGATATAAGTGAAATTGAGGTTTCTTTTCACCTTAGAAAAAGATTATTAGAAGACTTCCTCTTTGCTAAGAAAGATTGTACAAATGCTATTTTTCACCTTAGAAGAAGAATTATAATGAAATCTTAAGAAGAGTCTTGGAAGTGGACGTAGGCAAAGGTTGTTTACTGAACCATATAAATCGGTTTGCATTCTTTCTTCTCTATACTCTTTAAATTATTATTCAGTTGTTTAATTAATTTATATTAATCAACTTTCTCAACAGTTATTATATTGATTGTTGTTAATTGAGTATATTAGTTAGAAAAAAATGTTGATTTTTGTAAGTACCAAATGCACCCCCCTCTTGGCTGCCATTAGGGACTAACAAATATGAAAATAAATGGTCATGTCATTTTATATACCACCAATGGTTACCTCATTTTCTTCCTCACTTGGTTCAACAAGTAGTCATTTGATAACAATTTCCTATTTATCTTATGTGAGGCCTCTTGATGAGTTTTCTTTTGAAATCAATTATTGGGGCCACCATTATTGTTCTTTCTTTTTTTTTAATATCAATGAAGGTGATACCGATAACTGATATCCATTTGATGCCACTTAATAGTGTCCTATAAGGTAAAGAAATTAATATATTCTATGTAGCTACATAAACTTGAGTCCTTTAGGTTAGTGCTTAATAAACACGACTTCAAAGAGCAATTCTATTTTATATGCTCACAATCACCATAAATATGTCAGTTCACATGATAAGAATTGAAAGTGTTTCGTGCCATATAAGAAAAACCTATAGGAGTATGTCATTTATATGTTTTTAGTCTTGATGACTAATATAAATGACATTGTACTCTCTTTTGAATATATAATGTATTAGGAAATTTTCTTGTGTGAGTTTGAAGCCTAGCATATAGATTAAAAAATTACAGTCTCCTTTAATAGAAATATGACCTATAATAAATAGGGACATGATTAATGACTTTTGATAAATGTCAAGGCCTATAATGATAATGAATTTGTTTGATACCATTCTGAAAATAAAAAGCCTGTGAATGAGAAAAAGATTGTACGGTCTTTTAATATATTTTTGCAAAAAATGTATTCCTATTCTTACTTTTTAAATCATGTCTAATAGGTTTAGGTTATGAACCATGCATAAACATATGTAATTTATTTTTAACTTAGTAACTAGAAGATAATGCATGGGCATTGTAATTTCTATTTATAGAATTAAATGTTATATTCGAATTATATAAATTCATGCCCGTCACAAAAATTATATTGGAATTGGACGATGAACTTCTACAAGTGAAACTATTCTTATGCCTATTATTTGAGTTCTAATTTTTTTTAATATTTTTTATTCCATAAAGTGAACTTGGATAGTGACTTCAATGTCTTATTCTTATACAATAAATCATGCTCATTGTCATTTGTAGCAACCACACTATTAGGTTTTATTATATCATGTATTTTACATTTCAATTTCTAATTTGTGCATGTATCTAAGCCCATTATACTTGAAAAGAGACTTTCTCCTTTTCATGCTCATTGCTTTTGGGCATTCAACTAACCTACCATATGAAAGTTCAATAACAACTAAATGTTCAATACAAGAATCATTATTATTAGTCATTATGCTACCTTAATCTCGAGTTCTTCACTCTCCAAATTGCTCGTATTATCCAATGTGGCGTTGATGTCTTCTTTATCTTGTGATCCTCTTTCCTTCTTCCAACTTCTTTCTTTCTTCTTCATTACATTTCTTGATTCATTAATATCATCATCATGCATAATTTTAAGTATATATGCGCTAAACATTATAAGCATTTTCACACAATGACACTCTAGTTAACACATTTTTATCAACTGAACTAAGAAAATAGGTTTTGCTTTGTTATTTAAAACATTCAAGTTCTCATCCCACTAAATTTTCTTTATAACCACTCATAAATCAAAAGTTTATTAAAGTACGTCTGAAAATTAAGAGAATTTTTAAAAAATCTAAAATAAATGTTTTTCTTGGTTATGAAAGAATTTATGCATTATTACATGCATGTAAATGATCATAAAATAATCGAACCTTTTATTTATTGAAATAACCAAGAAGGGTTATAAGAAAGATTATAATAATTATTGTTATACATAGAATGACTTTACTCTTGATCCACTTGAATTGAATTGTCTTTTGAATTGTATTTAGTTTTCAATTTTGTTAATTTTGATCACTTTTCCTTCAATGAAACATGATCATTGACCTTTTGATCACCAATAAATTAACTTCTTGATGTCGCCATAGATAAAAATATTAGTAGTATATTTTTTATTATCAAAATTATTTATTAAAGCCTCGATTGGCGCAAGAATATGTATACATACATATGATTTGCAAATTATATGCACATATTACATTTAAGGAGATGTGAAAGAAGACGGTTTGGACTGTATGCCCCGAATTGCATGTTGGGTTAAAGGAACGGGCTCATTGGACCGTCACTACGTGAATTGTCGTTGAATATGATTAGTACACGTAGTCAACTCAACTTTCAGCACTTAGCTATCTTTTTATGTAGAAATTTTGCAATGAGAAAAATGAATAACCAAAATTGGCCATATAGTGACGAAGAACTATCATACCATTTATCAAGTATTTCATATGGAGCGTTCATATATAACAAGCATTGTTGCTAGAAGATGTGTTGTTAGTCTAGTATTCCAGCTTTGGACCATGGTCATTACGAGGGCAAGCTGCATCTTTCCGGCCTAATTTGAGTAATCTACGCCAAGTTTTCGGCCATGATCATCGACTAAGGCGCATCATTACTTGTACATTACAGACATAGGCACTAATAGTTCATAACTGTACATGCATATTGTTGTTCCCCGATGAAGGAAATTTGGCAAACGGCTATCCAGAGGATGAATGATGCTTGGTGAGGCAGGAAATTGGGTTTCTTTTGGATGTACTCATTTTACCATGACTTAGAAACTAGTTCACCGAACTTAGAAGCAAGGGAACAGAACTTATCACAACAACCAAGTACGGCAAAAGGATATTGGAAATCAAGTTTGCAAAAACTACACCACTTATCACCGATGAGCTGAATCATAAATGTTACATATATACACACATACACGATTTCCTTTTGGAATGAAAACCGAGAGTGTACTTTGTATACAACTAACTACTAGGAGGGAATGCCTTTTCTTTGTATCTTCTAATAAGAAGATAGAATAAATGACTTATAAGATCACAACTACTTCAAAAAATGCCAAAAGGTGAAGCTAAACTAATCAACAGTCCGTGTTTATTACCTCCGGTACACCTCCACCCAGTAGAAAAGAAGAGGTCGGGCATAAAGTTTGTTAGAATTATGCCCATGAGCAAATCGTTATAGATTGAACACTTTAGTTTTGTAATTATTAATTTTGATTAATAACATGGCAAATGATTTTATTATCATATTACGTTTAT
>JAOSBL010000212.1:31351521-31368267 GCA_027568915.1 Erythroxylum roraimae
CCTTCGATAATAACCCAAGAGCTTTATAATTAATGAAGCAACCGACAATCAAGGCATGGTCGTGTATGGAAAATGTCAAAGTACCATTAAAAACTTTTGGAGTAACACTGCTTTGCCTTCCTCCCGCATTGCTACTTGTTCTTGTTATGTGCTTGGCGTCCCTTAAAACATTCTTTATAAGTGGTGCAGTCATTGTTGTGGGATTTTGTCTATACCCTCTTCTGATCCAAGCCAAAAGTAGACAACGGATCAAATTTACTAGAGAAAAACCAGCAGTTGCTCCAAATATTAGTCAGCCGAGCAATTCAGTATTGCAGCAACCACACCGCAAACCTGTAGAAGAGGCTTCAATTAGTCTACTTTCTGATGTGTAGTATACAAAAGAGAAGTATACTACACATCAGAAAGTAGAAAGGCCATGCAAATTCTACGGAAGGTTATCTGTAGTTGGCTCTGTAAGATTCCTTGTAGTATCATTTGTAAAATAAGCCTTTCTGAAATCCTTTATTCAAGTAATTCAAGAGTTTAGAGTAATCTATAGACAATTCTTGAGCCTTGTCATACGTTTGTATTACCTAAGACTTCGTTGTGAATTCTTGGATATTTTGAACTATATTTTTCAAGAATAGATTATTACTTAAGTCTAATAACCCATGAACTTCGTTTGGTAGGATTAAAATTTATAGAGCTGCATTTGGTTATTAATATTAAACTCTAGTTTATTTTGAATTTTGTAACTTTATACAATTGAGGATCCATATTTTTATTTTTATTTTATTTTTGTTTTTAAACATTTATAAAATTTGTTATCATTTATTTTTCAGATGTATATTGAACAGAATATAGACTATACATAATAATCTACAAATCACATGCATATTTTATAACTTCACTTAATCTTTTAATATAGTAACACTAAGGATATGCCCTAAGAAAAGCAATGATTGTAATTAAATTAGATTATTGATTGCGTATGAATGAGTTCAATATTAAATTAGAAATCAAAATTTTAAACAAATTCTATTTGTAAATGAATGAAAATATAACTGACATAAATGACATATATACATAGAATTATATTTACAAACATTTAAAATTTCAATTAAACATTTGCAACTCATCTAAAGGTTGGAAACAATGTTACTAAAGAATTCATATTTCATGCCCTATTAATTTTAATAAAATTTATGGATTGAATATATAATTATTAAATTGATAATTAAACATATAAGCAATACAACATATATTTTGATACTTTAAAGAAGAGTTTGAAAAAAAAGGGATAATTTTCTAGTGTAATAGATCTTTAAGTATCGATAAATTCACAAAATGACAATTAGGGTTGGTGGTGGAAAAAGCTATTTTTAACTGGATCTCAGTCTAAGGCTTAATTAGATCTAAATCATGCAGCTCAATTTTAGAGTTTGGTCTAATTTTAAGTGATCTAAACTCTGATCAAGCTAAACAATTCGATTCAAATTAGAGATCGATAGAAATTTGTTTAACCTGATTAGGTTAGACTAGACACAAAAATTCTGACTCCCAGAAGAAAAATAGACTTTTACATTATTGAAATTTTTTTGGATAGTGAAAATAGAAGGAAAATAAAATATGCTTGACCACATTCACTTATAACATGCTTTAGAATTTTAACCAACAAGAAAATTTATATATGCTAAACACAACTGTACCCTTGTAGGAAGAAACATGTTCAACTGTAGCTACACATTAATTTGTTCAATATGAGCACTTCAAGATTCATTTTTGTTGGCTCAGTAGCTTAAATCTCTTAATGGATACCATCTAGCTCTCTTCTCAACTTTTCTTTGGATGTGGCATAAAACATCTAGGCACGGATTCAAGAAGTTGAAGGAGACCTGATCAGGGTAATGCATACAATGAACAAGAATAAGATCTCAATGTGAAAAGCTTTCGCTAATAAATAAATATATGAGAAGACTATCTTTTCCATTAAAAGTGGCTCAAGAGACATGCAAAAGATGATAGATGACAAAATAGTAAAAATAAGGGATCAAAAATTGATATATTACAAATAGAGATGCTAAAAAACTAACAACTAGATATGCATCACAATTAGTAAAGATGCATGGATTAAAAAATTTTGTGGACTGAATATAAACTTCGTCATCATTGATAAATCAGGAGGGATATAACATCAATAATAAGAATGACGATTGAGACAATATTTAAGAAGGCAAGTTGCATAAACATCCACTTTCATCTTTTAAGTTGTTTCTCTTTCTAATTTTTCTTGTTCTTACTTTTTTCACTGAATTGATAATATATTTATAATAGCAAGGTTAATTATACATAAATATCACTGAAGAAAAGAAATATAATTCTACAAAGCCTCAAAGTCGAGGAATCAAAGATGACTAGAGCACTAACTTAATAATTAAAAAAATTTCTAAGATGAGAAGTAAAGATAGGATGATACTAATTATAGGAAATTCACAAGTGAAGTAATCTCATATTGAAAAGAGATATAAGAATGAAGTGCGTTATATACAAAGATAAAATCCATAACTTATTGTCGTAAGGTCTTGAGTTGAGATATGATGTCTTAGTTATATATGGACTTACTTGAATAAGGTCCAATTTCTCCCTAGATCCCCTCAAAATCCTTCATAGATATCAGAGCTGGGTTGGCGAAGTCTGATGAATAGAGATTCACAGATTTAGGTCAAATGAATGGGTGATTCATGGAGTGACTTAAATGGCTTTGCATGAGCTATGGGTTAAGTGTGAGGTTCCGATCATGCATCTCATACATAATATATATCAAATACACTCAATGGAAAATAAAATGGAACCTCAACAAACAGATCTACTTATGCATATAGATATTGAAAACAAAAACATGAAATGTAAGATGTTTACATACCTTTCCGATGATCTCCTTCGTTCTTTAATCTTCTCCGTGCTGGGTAGTCGTAAACCATAACTATCAATGTAGACCATCTCTAATGAAAGTCCACATGAAAATAGAAGGGTGAAACCTCACTAAGAGATGGCTAGAATTCTTTCTTTGTGCTAACAAAGACAAGAACTCTTGTGAGAGACAGAGAGAAAAAGTGTGTATGTGTAAGAAAGAACCTTTCTTTAACTTGTTTCTTACATGAGATGCACGAAAATCATCTCTATTTTTTGCACCATTTGGCCTTCCATAACCCCCATCACTGATGGAGAGTTATGGGAAGTTAATGGTCATGAATAACATGCATTAATGGAAGTTATGAGAAGATGACCATGAATAGCATGCATTAATGGAAGTTTGGGAAGTTAATAACCATGAATAGTATGCATTAATGGAAGTTTGGGAAGTTAATGGCCAAATTGGCAGCTAACAACACTTGTTTCTAATCCATTTCATGTAACGTTTTCTACTATGATCACATCGCGATACAATCCTGAAATACTCTCTCATATCTTGAATCACCATTCAAGACCATTTTGCTCATCTTTCGAATCTCCTATATGTGTGACCCATTAGATTCCCTATTTTGTTGGCCACTTGAATTAACACTTAATTCAAGTAAGTCAAGAACGGTATCTAGCAACACATTATGACCCCCAATTGACCAAAAAGTCAGTGGTTTGACTACAAACCCTTCCATAGGCAATATTGCCATGCAATTCTTCATTTCACCATCTATTACCCCCACTTAGTTCAGAGTATGGTCAAAGTGTCAACTCCTACTAGACTGATTACGTCACATCTAGTCCAAGAGATATTAGATCTTGCCCCAAGAATCTCATTACTCTATTTATCATTAAAGACTCTCTTCATGACACATATCTTCTCTGGTCAGAGACTCTCGAGTAATGACCCCAACAAGAGGTTGTAGGTATCATCTCCTTCTATCAGAAGTGGTGAGTCCTTTATTAACTACTCAATTACCTCCGAATACTTTAAGCTATACCCAATCACTACCCTATGAGTAATCTTTGAAAGGCACCGATGAATATAGTCAAAGCACAAGATCAGTAACCGAGATATCCTTGAGCATCTAAAGTCAAAAGATACTTGCACCATTTCTATGATGAAACTATCATTGACACTGGAATAGAATGTCCATATGATTATCTCATAGTAGGTCAATCCAATGTTCTTACTACCCTTAATAAGCATCCACATGTTAACTCTAAACAACTTATGTCTACAGCTTATGAGATCTACTGCTTGATCCAATCAAGAGTTACAACATGTGATAGTCTATCCGAATTAATGATATCCCATCTCATTAATCCTATGACTAGGGAAAGTTTAAATACTAACATAATTACATATGATAGGAATCTCATTATCATGATCTCATCATGATTTCCTCCATGCTATGTTTTGTATCAAGGATTTCATTAAATCAATTTAAGATCAATATCAAATCCATAAATGTATGAACATTAAAATAATTAAAAAACCTTTATTAATCATAAAATGATTTGTACAATAAGTGATAAAGGTGATTACCTTTATAGCATTTCTCTAACAAACTCCCATTTGCACTAAAGCCAATCCCTTGATATCTAATATCATAGGCATGCACATGTGACACAAAACTCTTTTTGAAAATAAGTTTAGTCAATAGATCAGCTATATTCTGATCAGTAAGAACTCTCTCTATCTTGACATCATTTCTACCAATTATTTCTCTAATCAAATCATAGTGCCTGAGTACATGTTTGGACTTTTGATGAGACCTCAGTTTCTTCGCCTGCAATATAGCCCAGTTGTTATCACAATACAACAGCACTGAGTTAGCGATACTCAAAACCACACCAAGTTCCATGATGAACTTTTTGATCCAAACCGCTTCCTTTGCCACTTCTGAAGCTGCAATGTACTCCGCCTCTGTCGTCAAATCTGTAGTTGTCTTTTGTTTGGAACTTTTTGAACTATCTGCACCACCATTCAGTGTGAATATATATCTGGACTGAAATCTGGAGTCATCCCTATCGGATTGGAAACTGGCATCAGTATACCCGCTTACCACAAGATCACTTTCTCCATATACCAAGAATACATCCTTAATTCTTCTCAAGTACTTAAGGATATTCTTGACAGCCACCCATTGACTCTTACCAAGGTCTGACTGGTATATGCTCGTAACACTTAGAGCATACGATACATCGGATCTAGTACATAACATAGCATACATGATTGATCCTATAGCCGAAGCATAAGAAATCAAACTCATGTGAGTCCTCTCATCTTGTGTCTTTGGACACATAGATTTAGAGAGTGTAATCTCATATACCATGAGAAGATAACCTCTCTTGGATTTCTCCATGCTAAACCTCTTTAACATCCTGTCTATGTATGTAAACTGAGAAAGACCAAGCAACCTCTTAGATCTATCTCTATAGATCCTTATCCCCAAAATATAAGTTGCTTCTCCAAGGTCTTTCATAGAGAAGTTCTTAGCTAACCAAATTTTGACTGATTGCAAAGCAGAGATATCGTTTCCTATTAGCAATATGTTATCTACATACAGTACAAGGAAGACAATTGCACTCCCACTAACCTTCTTATACATACACGGTTCATCCAGATTTTGTGAGAAACCAAACTTTTTGATTGTCTCATCAAATCAGACATTCCAACTGTTAGATGTTTGCTTCAATCCATAAATAGATTTCTAAAGCTTGCATACCTTTTCTCCATTTATGGATATGAAACCATCAGGTTGTGTCATATATACATCCTCGATTAGGTTTCCATTAAGGAAATTCATCTTCACATCCATTTGTTATATCTCATAATCATAATACGCAGCAATGGCTAAGAGTAACCTAATGGATTTAAGAATAGCTACTGGGCTAAATGTTTTGTCATAGTCAACACCTTGCCTTTGACGATAACCTTTAGCTATAAGCCTAACTTTATGGGTAACTACATTATCCTCCATGTCAGTTTTCTTCTTGAAAATCCATTTGCACCCTATGGGTTTTATCCCTTCGGGTGGGCAACCAAATTTCATACTTGGTTTTCATATATGGAATCCATTTGTCAGATTCTGAACTCTTTAGAACTTCTTTATAGGTAGTAGGCTCATCATCTTCTATGAGCAATACGTCGTTGAGTTCATTTATGAGAAATTCGTATCTCTCGGGAACATGACGTATCCTACCTGACCTATGAACTTCTTGTATGTTAGAAGGTTTAACTATTGTTTCATCTTTATGAACAATAGTCTCGGGTCTAGGTAGTTAATCTGCGTCTGTTTGAGCATCTTGAACTTTCACAAGTTCTATTTTGCTCCCACTGTCTTCTCTTAGAAGAAACTTTTTCTCTAAAAAGACAACATGTTTTGAAACAATCACCTTTTGTTCTGAAACATGGAAGAACTGATATCCTATAGTTTCCTTAGGATATCCTACAAACAGACACTTGTCAGATTTAGCTTCAAGCTTATCTGACTGAGTCCACTTCACATAAGCAGGACAATTCCAAACTTTCATATGAGAAAGATAGGATTTCTTGTTAGTCCATATCTCATATGGAGTAACATCAACTGACTTAGATGACACTCTGTTTAATGCATAAACAGAAGTTTCGAGTGCATGCCCCCAAAAGGATTTTTGTAACTCCGCTAAACCCATCACAAACCTCACCATGTCTAACAAGGTTCGGTTTTTCCTCTCAGCCACACCATTATGTTGTGGTGCGTAAGGTGGAGTCCACTGGGACAATATTCCATTATCCCTAAGATAATCCAAAAACTCTTGGCCTAAGTATTCACCACCTCGATCCGATCAAAGTGATTTAATACTTCTCTCAAGTTGTTTCTCAACTCCATTGATGAATTCTTTGAACCTTTCAAAGGCTTTAGACTTGTATCTCATAAGATACACATACCCGTATCGAGAATGATTATCGATAAAGGTAATGAAGCATACGAAACTACCTTTGGCATGTATGGACATCGGACCACATATATCAGTATGTATTAGGTCTAAAAGTCCACTAGCTCGTTCACCTTTTCCCTTAAAGGGTAACTTAGTCATCTTGCCTAATAAGCAAGATTCGCAAGTGTCATATGATTCATAATCAAATGACCCTAAACTACAACATTTGTGTAGTTTAGACATGCGTCTCTTACTTATATGGCCAAGGCGACAATGCCATAAGTAAAATGATTTCACATTATCTCGTTTTATTCTTTTGTTATTATTGATATTTAGAACCAGATTAGACACATCCACTATGTATATATCATTGCATAATGTACCTAAAGCACATAACATTCCATTCAAATAAATTGAACAACCATTGTTACTGAAATTTAAATGGAATCCAGCTTTATTAAGACTAGAAACGGACATTACATTTTTAGTCAAAATTGTCCAATTCTAATACAAGCTTATTAGGGAGCGTCAATACATATATGCCTTCAGCTAATGTAGCAACTCTTGCTCCATTGTCCACTCGTAGGCTTGACTCTCCTTTGTTGAGTTATCTATTGTTTCTGAGGTCCTGCATGTCAGTACAAATGTATGAGCCACAACTAGTATCTAATACCCATATGTTGTTATCAGAAACAGTATGAATATCAATAACATAAATACCTGAACTAGATGGGGCATCAGATGCCTTCTTTTGCTTCAAGGACTCAAGATAGGCCTTGCAATTTCTCTTCCAATGGCCATCCTTGCCACAATATAAGCAAGTTCCCTTTAAGGCGGTCTTCTTTGCTTTCTTGACACCTCCTTTAGGCCCTGTAAACTTCTTCTTCTTTTGACACTTTTTCTTCAAACTAGAAGAGTCCACCAACATCACAACCTTGTCCTTGTGGACAGATGGCTCAACTGCCTTGAGCATGTTGACCAGCTCGAGAATTATCCTGGATATATTTTCATCCAATAGTTAACCACAAATTGTGAGTAACTATCGGTTAAACCCGTCAGAATTAAATCAATACTTAATTCATGATCCAAAAGAAAACCCAAGGAGGCCAACCGCTCGACGTAGCCATTCATCTTCAGTGCATACTACACTGAAGATGTCCCCTTAACCATCTTGGAGTGGAAGAGTAATCGCGAAGTCTCGAACATTTTGGACTTTGCTTGCACATCAAAGAGCTCCCGAAGATGATAGATTATAGTATGAGAATCTATAGTCTCGTGTTAGTTTTACAACTCCGGTGACATAGTGGCTAGCATAATACAACTAGCCATCTCACTATCATCAAGATGCTTCCTATATGCCCTCTAATCATCATCAGAAGCATCAGCAGTAGGGGGACTGGGAAGTGGTTCTTACAAGACATAACCAAGCTTCTCGGACTTAAGAACCATTCTCAAGTTCTTGAGCTAGTCAAGGAAGTTTGGTCCAGTCAACTTGTTAGCTTCCAGTCACCTTAGTTCAACCGGTAGGTATCGATCATACCAATTGCATCTCTAATGCAACTATCGAATCTAGTGCTATCAACTGTTGATGTGTGCACACTCATTGGGCTATCAACTCTTGACACGTTTACATCTAATGTACACTACCCAACTTCACCTCTGTCCATGTTGATCTTAGGTTTGCCCAACAAACTAACGCTTGTAATTAAAATCGACCCATTAATCTGAAAATCCTATTTCCATGGTTCAAGCATATCCGTGTAAAGTGAACTTAGGTTTGCCCAACAACCCTAACTTTAAAAGGACTCTGGTTCTCGCCATATTAAAGAAAGGCGTTAGTTTTGATATTCTAAGTAAGGGGTTTGACTAAGGTCTCATCTAACTTAGATGGTCTTATACATATAACTCATATATATATATATGATTTATTTTGCAGATTGGATGCAGTTACTAATTCTTGATCTGACATGTACAGAATGAAAACTTCATTCTCATAACCATCCATCATATATGTAACATCCCAGATCACCAAGACCCAAAGCGGACAATATCTGTAAGCGGGTGATCTGGGATATTACAAGTGCTATCAGAGCCGGTACCCGAACCGTTGTGCCAGCTAGGCTGGGGCTCAAAAAAGGCAGGGCCCTAATGTGGGTAGAGAGTGTGAGACCCCACATCGGTTAGAGAGGGGAACGAAGTACGCCTTATAAGGATACGGATAGCTCTCCCTTACAGATGCATTTTCTATGGCCTAATGCACCAGATCCCATTGGAACTCCGAGGTTAAATGTGCTTGGGTGAGAGTAGTTCTAGGATGGGTGACCTCTGGGAAGGCCTCGAAAAAAGCAAAACCGTAAAGGCTTTGTTGGGTCAAGGCCCAAAGCGGACAATATTTGTAAGCGGGTGATCTGGGATGTTACAATGCAAGCCCACACATTATCCTAACCATGCATTCTCTAATGCATACATGTAAACACATCATTTTGGTTATGACATCTTATGGATTCTAACATGAAAGGCCCAATCCAACACATGGATCTAAACTCAATCCAACACTTAGATCCAAGCCCAATCTAATACTTAGATTTACTATCTTCCTTTTATTGACTTGGCTAAAATTACTATTATATGTCATTTCATTTGGAATTAATATTAATCTAATTAACAAGAATGCCTAATTCTAGAAATTAATTCATAATTAATTTATCTTAAAATAATTATTTAATGTCCAAAATTAAACTACTTCAATTTAGTCACACATGCCAATTTTTCTAGTCTTACTAGAAAATCTATTGCTCTACTAAAATTAATTAAAAATTAATTTCTATAATTTTCAGAACATCAAATCATCATTCCAAGCATCTCTAGGTCATCTCATGATGATCAAAATAATTTAGGAATCACCCAAAAATTATTATGATCACCGAAACACAGATAAGACACCAAAAATGACAAATATAACTTCTAAAATTTTTCTAGAAATCAAATTTTGAGCAAAATTATTTATGCATGCATCAAACATCAAATTAACACATTTTTATCACATAAAAACATTTTTAAGGTTCTGGAACCGAAATATAAACATACAAAAACATCAAACAAAACAGATCCTACAATTTATGAAAAACTGTCTAGATCTGTTGATAAAATTATTAAAACATTTTTAATAATTCTACAAAACTTACAGAGGCATAAACACATCCCAAATATGTTCACATAATTTTTCAAGAATCAAATTCACGAAAATCATGTGTAACCTCATCAATTTAGCCAATAGATATCACATGCCCGGCAAAAAGACAGATTTCATACATGTTCTTGTAAATTCGAAATTAAATATTTTAATCACATTAAAAATATTTTAAATTACACTGAATCATTCACTTACATATTATGAATAGATTGGTGAAAGAAAATCGTGAAAATCATTTTTCTATAATTAATTTCGAACAAAACATTACAGAACCCTAAGCTGTCACAACCATAAAAACAGTTTTCACATGTCATGTATTCTACGTCTAACAAGGCACAAGATGGCTTTGATACCACTGTAAGGTTCCGAACATGTTTCTCATACATAATATATACCAAATATATGCAGTGGAAAATAAAACGGAACCTCAAAAAATGGATCTACTCATGCATATAGTTATAGAAAACAAAAACATGAAATGTAAGATGTTTACATACCTTTCTAACGATCTTCTTCGTTCTTTAATCTTCTCCACGTTGGGTTGTCGTAAACCACAACGATCAACATAGACCGTCTCTAATGAAAGTCCACACGAAGATAGAAGATGAAATCTCACTAGGAGATGGCTAGAATTCTTTCTTTATGCTAACAAAGATAAGAACTCTTGTGAGAGTTAGAAAGAAAAAGAGTGTGTATGTAAGAAAGAATCTTTCTTACATACACACCCTTTACACACTCTTTTTCTCTCTAACTCTCACAAGAGTGGATTTTTCTTTCACTTGTGTCTTATATAAGATGCACAAAAATCATCTCTATTTTCTACACCATTTAGCTTTCCATAACCCTCATCACTAATGGAGAGTTGTGAGAAGTTAGTGGTCATGAATAGCATGCATTAATGGAAGTTACAGGAAGTTAATGACCATGAATAGCATGCATTAATGGAAGTTTGGGAGGTTAATGGCCAAATTCGCAGGCAACAACACTTGTTTCTAATCTATTCTATTCAACGTTTTTTACCACGATCACATTGCGAGACAATCCTGAAACACTCTTTGATATCTTTAATCACTATTTAAGACCATTTTACTCATCCTTCGGATCTCTTAATTCAAGTAAGTCGAGAGCGGTATCTAGCAATACGTCATGACCTCCAATTGACCAAAAAGTCAGTGGTTTGACTACGAATCCTTCTATACGCAATGTTGTCATGTAATTCGTCCTTTCATCATCTATACCCCACCTGGTTCAGAGTATGGTCAAAGTGTCAACTCCCACTAGACTGACTACGTTACATCTAATCTAAGTGATATTAGATCTTGTCCTAAGGATCTCATTACTCTATGTATCATTGAAGACTCTCTTTATGACACATATTTGCTCTAACCACAGACCCTCGAGTAATGACCCTGATAAGAGGCCATGGGTACCATATCCTTCTTTCAGGAATGGTTAATCTTTTATTGGTTACTCAATTACCTCCAAATACCTTAAGCTGTACCCAACCACCACCCTATGAGTAACCCTGAAAGGCACCGATGAATGGAGTCAAAGTACAAAATCAGTATCCTAGATATCCTTGAGTACCTTAAGTCAAAGGATACTTGTACCATTGCTATTATAAAACTATCATTGACACTAGAATAAAATATCCATATGAATGTCTCATAGTAGGTCAATCCAATGTACTTACTATCCTTAATAAGCATCTACATGTTAACTCTAAACAACTCATATCTACAGCTTATGAGATCTACTACTTGATCCAATCAAGGAGTATAACATGTGGTAGTCTATCCGGATTAATGATATCCCATCTCATTAATCCTATGACTAGGGAAAGTTTAGATACTAACATAATTACACATGATAGGAATCTCATTATGATTTCCTCCATGCTATGTTTTGTATCAAGGACTTTATTAAGTCAATTTAAGATCAACATCAAATCCATAAATGTATGAATATCGAAATAATAAAAAATGTTTTAATCATAAAATATTTTGTACAAAAGGTGATTGCTTTTAGAGCACTTTTCTAACATTGAGGAGAAGCTAGTCTGATATGGATGGATCCACTTATGAGGGGAAAATGTTAGAAATTTATAAGTGGAGTAATCCCACATTGGAAAGAAACATAAGACAAAAAGATGAGCTATGGGTTGAGCAGAAACTAGTCCGATATAGATGGATCCACTTGAGGGGAAGATGTTGAAAATTCATAAGTGGAGTAATCATACATCAGAAAGAGACATAAGACAAAAAGATGATTTATGGATTAAGGGGGAGCTAGTCTGATATGGATGGATCCACTTGTGAGGGGGAGATGTTGAAAATTCATAAGTAGAGTAATCTCACATCGGAAAGAGACATAAGACAAAAAGGACATAACATATATCCATATATGTCTGAATAATATAAAGAGATGTATTTGAATATAAAGTAGGATCAAAAGGTAGATGCTAAACAATAAATGATAAAAATCTTGCTCTTTTGACAATTGTTCAAAGTTATAAAATAAAAGTTAAAATTAGAACCACCCATCATGTAAGAGAATCTAAGACCCCCAAAATAAAATCAAGTCAGTCAATCCTAATTTAATGAAAGCATAAGCTTACAGTCAAACAAAACTTGCAATATATAAATAGGATAATAAAAGAGAAAATTGATTTGAGCCCAACTGAAAATAAATGTAAGGGCTCAGTTATAACCCAGAGTTTAAATAGACTTAGGATTAGGGGTTTAAACCCAAATTTGATCGAGTTTTGGGTAGTCTAGAACCCTATTAAACATTAGGCAAGGCCCTTAGAGTGGGATCAACTTTGAAGCCACAGCTTACAAACTCACTTCTTTTTCTCGGTGACTCAAAGTTAGGTATCAAATTTGTGGTTAGAAAGTTAAAAAAAGTGACTTTAATGTTTTGATGCTTTGATTCTCAATGAATAAGTGAATTCTTGAGCAATGTCAATGACTCATCCTATAATGTCGATGACTCTCCCTGCTATAACAAAAGATGCGAAGATCAACTAAACTCAATAACGCACAACATAAGCATACTTGAGGTTGGTTCCACTTCGGTAGCATAAGCATACGACATACTTCATAAACTCAAAATAGACACAATTGCTCCAAAAATAAAATTATATCTTAAGTCCTCAAAAGTAAAATTTACAAAAAAAAAACTGCCAATCTAAGGTTGTTTCCACTTACAATAATACTAAATGCATTAAACATGTTGGCTCCACTTCCACTAGCACAAAGTTGGTTGGACATGAAAGAGATGCAAAATGAGAGACAAAATGAGCGAGGTAAAGCAAAAGAGAGAGGTAATCACATATATTGAATAAGATAATACAAGGATTAGGGTTTCGAGATAGGAATGAGCAAGCATAGTGTTTTGTTTTTTCATAAATGATGCCCTTTATTTATCAATCAAATAATGTTTTTTAAATACATAAGTAAAAATATCATATGACATTCAAGCTTCAAACTTCAAATTGGCTACCTAACTTGTCCCGAGCCCAACTTGAAACTTAAAAATTAAAAAATTAAATCTAATTTAAAATTTAATTAATTTAAGCCAAACTTATTAACTCCGGGTTAGACCAGATTAAGCTTGAACTCAAATGCCAAGTATAAAATCATTAGCCTTTCTATTAGGATAACTTTAAAATAGTATCAAGTGAAATGAAAATACAATTTATCTTTATTAGGATTATATAAACGTACCTAAACAGGAGATGAGTAAGCCTCAATTATCTCCATTTTTAAAGTTCAAATGTTGTCTTTAGTAATGATTTTGTTTAGAACTCTTGTAATATGGAAGGTTAGTTATGTTTTACACGCTTTTCATCATCTCCTTTAATGTGTAATTTCACCTTTCAGCCACACCAATCTATTCTATTCAAGATGGCCTGATATAGTAAACCAAGTCACTATTATATATAATGCTAAGTATCTGGAAAATAAACTATTTTCTTGTCCTAAAACTCTCTGTCTATCATAATATTTTCTTGTCCGAAAACTTCGTTCTTAACATCATTATTAATTTTAATACGTTACCATTTTGTATTAAGATAAAGGATGTTTTATACGTTAAAACTATAAATTAATAGAGAAAAGTTAAATTGTGAGGATAAAATCTTTTAAGAATTGCGACTATAAAAGGCTTTGATGTTTATAGTTATATACTTTTCGTCTTTCTTATTTGCTTATCAATCCTACTTGACACTCGAATATAGGCAAGTTGAAATGATCCAATGGGCTGGCCTAATAGAATTGGCGTGAAATCATCTATTCATATTACTCTGTACATAAAATGATGTCATATTAAGACAAAAACAGGATTATAACAGACTAATGAGAACAGAAGATCTGAACCTAATAGAACCAATACTATTTTCCACCTCTCTGCAATTTGGTAGTATTATAGAGTTTAACACTGAATTTTCTGTTGGTTCGATTACAATGTGTTTAATTATACTGGATTTTGAATGAACTCAATAGGCAATTTGAACTCAATTTTTGTGAAGAAAGATGGTAGAATTGCAATTCTTGTGCTTGCTCTCTCTTATTTGATTCATGTTTCGTACTCAAGTAAACATAATTAGAGCAACACATTTTTATATCACGATAGACCTATGGCAGCATTACATTCATTTGTTCCATTTCTTAGAGCAGTAACTCAGAGTTTGTGCTTATTTTCAGCATCCAAAGTCATAAGCTACAAGTCCCTTGAGCTCCGGTCCATTAAGCCTGTTGTTTTCATAACTGAAAGAAAGCCACCAAACAAGATCTGAGAAATAAAGTTGGACATATTTGCTATAAATTATTCAAAATATATGAAACTTGTTGAATCTAGTTGTAGCTGAGCTCAAACGGAGTGCAAGACTGAAACTAGATGCCACTTTAGCTTGTCATCAGAAGACCATAGGTACTGATTTGACAAAATGCTAGGGATACCCTCAGATTTACTATGAAACGTATGGTATTAATAGGTAACTTTTCATGTTCATATTTAGCATTACCATACCAATTCCCAGGCATATTTTGTGTCCAGAATGGTATTACACCTGGTTCTTGTGATCATCATCATGCCAACCTCTTCATTCATGTTTATGTTCCTCTGTTCTTATACAAGAGATAACAAGTTATGAACCTATTGCACACTTTTCATGTCTCCCATCAATAATGGATTGGTCTGGTGACATTTTAAACAAGAAGGTTAATTTTAGCGAACTGTTTTGAAAATAAGATTACCTCGCCATTGGAAAAGTGGCAAATGGACCATCAACTGGAATTGTTCCACAGAGATCGTTGTTTGATACATCACTGCAAACAAAATTTCTGAATTTGAGGAAGTAACAACTCCAGAAGACAAATAATCTAAGAAACAAAAAAAAACGAAAAAAAAGAGAGTAGAACTTGAAACTCTTCTCTTTGTCTATACTTACAAAACTTTTAGGTTGTTAAGAATGGTGAGCTCCCTTGGAATTGGTCCTGTTAACTTGTTATTGTTCAACCGACTGGTTCATTAATTCAACCAAGTTAAAGTAAGCACCCTATACAATGCGAGTCTTTATGTGCTAGCCAGTCCACATTGAAGCAACTTACAGGAATGTGAGTGACTTCAATTTGGCGAAAGCTTTGGGTATCATTCCTTCAAATTTGTTGCCATACAAATCCAAGCTAACAAGTTCCTTCAAATTGCTTAGCTCCTCAGGTATTTTCCCTCCTATTTCATTGCCGTAAAGCTCCCTGCAGGTCAGTTAAGATATTTGCAACCCAATTAGTTCAAGAATCGTATTGAATCCATTATCATGTGTAAAAGTTAGTCTCGACGGGTCCCCAGAAAATCAAAGAGCAATTCGCATTCAAAATTTGCCTCTTGGACAGTTCATTATCCATATGGGAAGTTCGCACTCAACAGAACTGATTTCAAGATTTTCAGTAAATTGAACTTACTTCTTCAGGAGCTCAAACTGAAAGACGGCACATGTTTAAAGTCAAAGCTGTCCATTTTAAAGTTTTCTTTCACACAATAGTTGTGCAGCATTTGTTTCTTTCTTCTTTATTTTTAGAGAAAGAAAAAAGAGCATACAAGTATTTAAGATGCTTGAGCTGGCCAAGCTCTGGTCCCAAAGTCCCAGAAATGTTAGAGTTCCCCAAATCCCTGCATATCAATCAGTCAAAATCACAGGATACCCAAAATGGAATCAAGATGCCAAGTTCAGAGAAAGAGAGATGGTAACTTACAAACAAGTTACATGATTGTTAGCATCACAGGTGACATGGAACCAGGTGCAGGGATTGACCAGAGTTGGGTCCCAGCTCTGCAACACATTGGTTGGATCAGAAAGCCTTCTTCTCAGATCAAACAGAGCATTTCCTGAACCCCAATGAAGTGATGAGAAGAAAAGTAACGCCAGAAGCACTAAACAATAACACTGCAACTTGAAAACCAAACCACAAGTTTTCTAGTCGAGAAAAGTAACGCCAACTTAAACAAAAACATCTCCATTCTAATTGGCAAATCACATAAAACAGCCCCTGTGATATACTTGATTATTCATCTTAGTCCCTGTATTTTTAATTCATTCACCTTAATCCCTGTGTTTTTTATTCTCATTCAAGATACCCTAATTAGGTATTTTCGGACAAATTTGCCCTTAGATTATTGAAATA
>JAOSBL010000212.1:31383117-31428292 GCA_027568915.1 Erythroxylum roraimae
TATTATTAAGATTTTTGAAAGCATGGTTGATGTAAACAGTAAACTAGTAAAGTATACAGTACAGCTGTATAATATATTAATATGAACTATTTTTGCAATTTTTAAAAAGTTTAGGGACTATTTTATAAATTTAAAAAATATCCCGAAACGATACCCGATACCGACCAGTACCGGTACAGTTCCGTTCCAGAGCCCAATCCGGTACCGACCCCGGTACGGTATTCATAACATTGCCACTATTCCATAAGAATCAACCAAACATGATTTTAATAACTTAAAATGTTCAAACATAATTTGTTTAATGCAATTATGATTTGAGCACTTTTAAAATTGTTCCTGAAAAGTGTGTTTGAAAGATCAAGATGCTTTTCTCTTAAGAACAAAAGCTTTAACATCTCTTGATGAATGAAAAGACTCATGTAATGAAGGAAAATGAAATGTTTATAATGGCGAGGCTTTAAGATTACCAAATCAACAAAGTAAGATTACAATTAATAATATAAAACATAAAATGACCTTGATGAGCCTTGATCTTCTTTTGTTCTTGATTTAATCTTCATTTTGTAAGTTACAAACTTTATCTTTTCTTTTATAATCTTCAAAAAGTATATCTTCTTGAGTTTATAACTACATCTTGTTCTCATATTATTTCTCATCAAAATAGTCCATTCTTTAGTAGTAATTATATTTTTACCATTAAAATATAGATTAGAACCCTCCTTAGTTCAATAATCTTCGCTGTTTTAATGATTATAAAATATTTCTAATATTAGATGGTAATAATAAAATTAAGAACACAAATAGCCATCCATATCAAAATAATGATTGGCTCCCCCTTAATTAATATATAAAACATAATTCAGTTTAAAGAACAAAGGAGATATTCAAAGAATTATCCACATATATAGATAAAAGAGGTACTTACAGAATTATCCAAACATATAAATAAAAGAAATTTACTCAAGTATAAAAAAATATGTAATATACAAAAGTCACCATATATACAAAAATCATTTCCTTTAAAGGCCTTCACTCCTCCTAAATCTAATATCACCAATCTTTCTTCCACTTTTTAGAATTATTAAAAAGAAATCAATTATCTAAAAATGCAAAATATAATGTGTTATGCTTCAAGGTAACTTGATTAAAAGATCAAAATGAATTTAATCAAGATTAACAAACTTTCTTAATAAAGAATGCTTATTAAATATTTAAAGGTTAAAAAGGTTAATTTTGATATAAACATCCCTAATTATACCTAGTTTTGAAAAGTCTTTCATTTCATCATTATGCCTAAGTTGAAAAATTAAATAAGAAAAAGCCATTTTTTAAAAAATAGAGGTTGGAATTATAAAAAATGTAAGCATAGATTCAATATCTAACCATTAATTTCATAAAGGAGGATATAATTTTGAAAGTCTAAAAGAATTTCACAAAATAGTAATATGAAAAAGTGCCCAAATTTTTGAAATTAGAAACATATCAATATAATTGAAAGGAAAACTTCCTTGACTCCTTTTACAATTTAACTATGGAAGTATCAATTTGAAAAGATAACTCTTAATTAAGAAAAAATTTGAAAATCTCCTAGTTTGAAAAAAAAAATGACAAAATTTCGATTTGATGCAATCTAACAAAGTTTTTATAAATTGAGGGATGGTATTGTCCAAATAAGAGAGTGAGTTGTATAAGATTTTGGAAGATCAAGATTAAAAAAAGAGGAGAGCTTAAACAGTGAAGATTGGTGAACCTCACAGCTTCATTGGTTGATTAGTGTCTGTATGGTCAACCATACTTATCTGCTGACTAAGGTATAAACTCATTAAAGTCAAAATTTATTAGGAAAATGGGACATTATTTGACCACTTGAAGAAATTGGTCAACCAATATGTATACTTGGTTGACTGATGGAGCAACCAAACTCCTTACAAACTTAAAAAAAAGCAAAAGTTGATTTTTGGACACTGGTGGACCATACTAAGATATTGGTATACTAGTTGACCTGATGACTTGAGAAACAACTTTTAGACTCAAATTAAAACATCAAAACACAATAATTTATAAGAATATTAATTAATAACTAACATAAACATCAAAAGAGACTTTAATCATGTAGAATCATGCCCAATTCTCTCTAAATATCCTTATTCATTACTTTAATGAAACTATTACCCAATTGATCTAGTGCATCAATAAGTTTTAATTTAATATCCCTATTTTACACATATTCTCTAAGTCTAAAGTCCATAATATACCTAAAAAAGTAATTCGTTATTCATGGTGCAAACTTAAACATTCTAAACTAAGGATTTATACTCAAATTGATAATTACAAGTAGAATGTGATACACTTCAAAAGCATGAACTAATAATTACCTTTTCTTTTACATTACTTATGATATGATTTGGATGATGATTTTTCTTAAATTTTCAATTCATTGGAATCAACTCATCCTTCTTATCATCCTCACTTGTATTAAAAATTTGAGTTTTTTAAAGGGTCTTTGATGATCGTTCTTGTTCTCTTTAAGTTCTAATTTCTCCACATTCTACTTAACATATTCAAGATTTTTTTTGATACAAGAAGGATAGATTCATCAAGATAAAAATCATAAACTCTTTAAAAATAATACTATCATACCATTTGCTCTCTCTTTTCTAAGAGCTCTATAAAATAAGGTAGTCAATGTATTTTAGGTACCTAAATAAGCTTAGTTCCTTTATTATTAGGCTTCTTCTTTATTTCAATCTATATTTTCAAGGGTTTTCTTGCCATTATTTGTTTGATAAAACTAAATCTATATACATCTCTAGAATTACTATATAAATGACCTACCATATTATAAATATTAAAGGTATTGCATATTCTCCTAGAGAAGTGAGAAGAGATATCCTGATTATATGTATAATACTTACTATGAATAAAAACTTGATGCATGCTTCTTTTGGGTCTAAAGGTGTGTGAGTGTGTTTACATATTGTCATAGAAGTTTTGCTTATTCTTCCCTTGAGAGTATTGAATTCTATGCCTAGATTTTGAGCCATATATAAAAGTATGATGCTTGCTCTTAAAATAAGTCCTAGTGGATGTGGCATATAAGTGCATATGCTTACATATGGAGGCTCTATACTCATTTGTCATATTAGGCAATAGTTCTTCGCTATGCAAATATTTTTCCCTTATAAACGTGGTTTTTTAATTGGATTCATTTCTATAGTTATATCTTATTCTATGCCTATTATTGGAATTTTGAGCCCTTAGAATGTTTTCTAGTTTTTTACTCCCTTTATTGAATTTGGATAATGAATCATTAAGAATATTGATCTCCCTTTTTAATGTCTCATTTCTTGCTTTAATGTGTTTAATGCATGATTGTCATCAATGATCACATTTTTTTATGCTTTAATGTTATGCAATTCACTTTTCATATTTTCATCCTCATTTATACATGCATCCAACTATTTTTTAACTTTCTTGAGTTTGAAGGATAATTTCTTCCTTCTCTTACGCATTATTTAAAATTTTTTGACTAGTTCATCTTAAATCACTATCAATATCATATAATTAGAGTTAGATGTTACCTCATCACTATTCATAGTTGTAAAACACATATGAGTTATCTTTCCTTCTGAACGCTTATTTTCAAATTCACTTATATCATCCCAAGTTAAGGCTTTAACTTGTTTATTTATGTTTTTGTCCTTCTCATTCTTATAATTTTTTTCACACTTGTCACTATCTTTAAGTAGAACAAATTGTGAGTTTAAGTGGATTTAAAATAAATAATGTTAGAGGATTTACATTTTAAATCACCTTTACCTTTTAAGAAGTCCTTTGTTTTTTGGA
This sequence comes from Erythroxylum roraimae, assembly GCA_027568915.1. Lineage (NCBI taxonomy): Eukaryota > Viridiplantae > Streptophyta > Magnoliopsida > Malpighiales > Erythroxylaceae > Erythroxylum > Erythroxylum roraimae. Next base: position 31,386,964 of record JAOSBL010000212.1, read on the forward strand.
GAAATTCTCTCTATCAAGAAATTTCTTGAATTTCCTAGTGGTAAAAGTGAAGTCTTCATCATCACTTCTATTTGTTGGTCTTTTCTTCAATTGACTCCTCCTTGAGACTTTGAATGCTCCAAAAGTAATTTGACCTTTTTCTCCTCCAAAAGGTCACAACAATTAAAAAAAAAACTAGATCTACATGCTTCTCCCACTCTTAGTAGGCATGCAATTTCTTGAAGAAGCAAAGCTTTACTCCTTATATAGATATCCACCGTTTAGTTATTAAGGGTTTCTTTGACCTTTCTTATCCCACTTCATGTCAACAATTTTTAATATTTTTTAATGGATCTCCAATAGCTTTCATTGGCTCTTACATAGTAAATGCTTAATTCCCATTACACACTTTTGAATGAGATATTTAAAATAGAACAAGAATTAAAAATGAAAATTGGGTTTTGGTTAAGACAACCAACTCTACTTATGTAAAAGTCAGAAGACAATTTATACTTAATTAAGCAAATAAGCATATTAAAAACAAAACCATACCTATGATAAATCTGTTACCCACTAATGAAATTAGGTTAAACATTAAAAAGTGCCTAACTAAAATAAAATTCCCAATTAAAAGTCTCAAAATTTATTTAAAAAATCTTAAAACTTAGCTCAAACATACAAACATTTCTTGCATTCTAAGCCAACATCTAAACATATCAAAACCATAAATTTTCTAGAAGAACAAATTTTTAGGAAAGATTTTTAGACATTAGGAACTTTAATAGCTAAATATGATAGATAACATCATCCTATCAATTTGAAAACTAAAATGTCCTAATCTTTATGCTTATATGAGAAAAAAGAAAGTGTTTAAATCTCTATTTATAAAAGCAAAAACCATAATGAAAAATTTCATTTCAAATAAAGAATCCATTGCTAAAATTGAATGAAAAATAACAATTGACTACTCTAAACCTTAACACTAACATTGTGAATACAACGATTTCCAAAAAGCATATCAGAAACTTCTTAATACAAATAACAAAACATAAACATAATAAAGACTACCTACACTCAATTGTTTTACTCCTACTACACGTTCGTGTTTTTGCCTTGTTCACGTTCCCATGAGCTTCCAAAGTTTCCCATAACCCTATTGAATAAGCTTAAGAAAGAATAGAAACAATTAGCTTATAATAATTGTGAAAATGCTGAAAAAGAAAAGAAAGAAAAGTGTCGTGTAGCATTTTACCCTAAAGCGACTGTTGTGTTCTTACTTAGAAACTTTATTTACAATAAAAAAGATAAAAAAAACAAAGTTAGATAAATGAAAATAAAATAATTAGACAAAGGAAATTTTTATTACCATTTTGAGGTTCGTGAAAGGAACTTTAAAAAATGAGTTTTTATTTTAAAGGGAGGCGAGAGAGAGGATGTAGGTTTAAAGGGAGGGGCATTGAATCTTACTAGAATTTAGAAATCTTTAAGCAAAATGCTTGTAGCAAACATCACCAACTAAGATCGAAACACAATCCAGAGCTGCATTTTTATATGATACAACATCATTTACTTTGTCATTGCATCATAAATTAAGGACATACGACATGTTGCAATTGGATTTAAGGTATACATGGATTGAAGAGTGGATATAAATCTTGATTGTTCATTAAAATTAAATGAACTTTAATTATTACACGACAAACTTTGATTATATTTTCTAGTTGATCCAAAAATTCTTTAAAACACAAATAAAGCCTAAGAAATTAAAGTATGGTATGACAAAAATAAAAGAAAGTAAAATGTAAATTAATTAAAAAAAGTAAACCAAGTTTTAAAACACGAAAAAGTAATTTTAAGATGCAATTAACAAAAATTAATAAAAACGTGAAACAAATAGTTGAAATTTCCATAACACACACACACACACACACACACACACACATATTCATCTTAATTAGGTAAACAAAAATTACAAATCAAATCAAATCAAATAGCACAAAAAGCAAAATATGTACTTGCCCTTTCATGGAACTTTTCCAAGACCTCGTTTGTTATTGGGGTGACAATATATTTAAGTAGATCTAACAAGTAGGAATGTCCATAAGGTTGGCCATTTACCATCATTAATTGAACCTAACTTCATCTATCATTATTCCTAACTAAGAGGTCTCATGGTGTTTTGAATCCTTTCTGTATGACAAGCCCAGGAAAAAAATTACCTACCTATAAACATTGATGTTATGTTTTTTCTTTAAGTAATTGAATTAGATTTTTAATTTAAAAAAATATTGTGATTGTGAAAATTAGATTGAATTTGTTAATATGATTAAAATCACTTATTTAAATTTTAAAAGGCTTTTGGTTTTCTAATTATAAAAGACTTATTAAAACACTCAATATTGTGTTTTTTGTTAACAAAATCTCTTCATCCAACTTTTTAAATAGGAATCTTAATTATTATTCATTACATATTTTATTTTTTATTAGCTGAATTTGATTTTTTAGTATTAGTTTTTAACTGTTACATTGCAATTGTTTTCATTAAATTCAAAAATCATCTTCATTAAAGAGTATCATTTATGAAAACTTTAGTGAGGTAACTCTTTTAGATATACAAATAAATAGATTATTATGCATAGGAAATAACTAGTTAAAGGATTTTATGAGATAAAATTATTAGTTAGTTATATATTTATGTATATCCTATAAGTAGTTATATGATTGTGTATATCCCTAATTTCTAGGATATATTTTAGTGATACCTCCTGTATATATTCTTTGTAAACTTTTCAAGTAAATACATAACAAAATTATTATGCTTTTCATGATATTAGAGCCAGTGGCTCTTTTTGAGAAACTTTTGCCTAAAATTTTGTTCTTCCATAAGGAAAGGTAGCTGCTGAAATCTAGCTAAGGAGCCATGTCAGAAGTCACAGCTATTAGTGGGGTCTCTCCACTAGATAGCACTATTGTAACCCACATAGGGGACTTACCAAACATTCAAAAAGCCTACTGTCTAAATCGGAAGAATTATCTAGAGTAGTCTTAACTTGTTCGAACATTCTTAAAGGGAAAAGACAAGATGATCAATTTATTGGGGATTGGATCAACTAAAATTGATTCTAGATTTTATATATGGGATGAGCAAGATTCCTTCCATGGTTATGTCATAGTTGTGGAACTCAATAAATCCTTAGATGAGTGACACATGTATGTTTCTCAGCACAGCTAAGGAGATTTAGGAGGCAATTTAACAAACTTTCTCTAAGATTAATGATGCTACTCATATGAGATCAAAACTCAAAATTTAGCAACTAAATAAAGGACTTGCTCAATAACTAAGTATATAAATCTCGTGTAAAGTCTATAGCAGGAATTAGATCATTATCAATGCTTCAAAATGCACTATGCAGAAGATGCTTGAATGTTGAATGATTTATAGAAAAAGATTGAATCTAGTCTTAATAAGGAATTCGATGTTGTGAGAGTCCAAACTTTAGGAAAAGATGATCTTACATCCTTGAATGAGGCCATTGCTATGATTAGAACTAAGGAAGGGAGAAGAAGTCTGATGTTGGAAATACATTGAGTAGCAACTGAAGGATTTACCCTAGTAACTAAATCCACATATTTGAAGAAGGTAAATGATGCATAAATTGCAAAAGACAATAGATAGTCTCCTTTAACCAAGTCATTCAATAAAGACACCCTCTATTGCACATACTATAAAAAACACCGCCATACAAGGGAACAATGCTAGAAACTAAATGGCAAGACCAATACTCAGAGAAAAGGTGGAGGGAAACAAGCACATATGGTGAGTTCACATATGAATAATAGAAAAATAACACAAGATGAAGCCCAAGATTTTAACAAAGCAGATGTTGGAAAATTAAGATTCCTCTTGAATAAACTTACGAAACCATTAGCTACAGGTACAACTTTATGTTCATTGACCTTTTTATGTATTTCCTCCATCTCTTGTATTTCTAATGCCATAGAAAATCAATCTTCAACTATGTGGATCATTGACTCAAGAGCCACTGATCATATGACACATTCCTCTAAACTTTTTATCTCCTATACACCTTCCTCTAGCCATAAAAACTTAACTATAGTAGATGGATCAGTTGTCACTACTGCTGGATAAGTAGATGTTCAATTTAACAACCCTATTATCTTAAAAGATGTCCTTCATGTTTTCAAATTATTTGCCAACCTGATTTCGTTGCATAAACTCTCCAAAACTCTAATTGTCAGTTTGTTTTTTTGCCAACTTGTTTTCATTGCATAAACTCACCAAAACTCTAAATGTCAGTCTATTTTTTTTGTCCTTCCTTTTGCGTGTTTTAGGAACAAGGCATAAAGGGAAAAATTAGACATGCTAGTGAGAGGAATGGCCTTTAATACCTAAGGAATAAAGAATAGCATAACAAATCCAGGGTTTTTCTTCTCACATCCTTCCTTTCAGAGTCATTCATATCTAGTAAAGAAAAAGTATGGCTTTGTCATCATTATTTAGGACATCCTTATTTTCATGTAATAAAGTCTATGTTTCCATCATTCTTTGATAAAATAGATGTCGAGTCTTTCCATTGTGATGAATGTGAATTTGCAAAGCACAAATGTGCATCTTTTCCAATAAGTAATAGAAGAAGTCATACCCCCTTTTCTCGTACTGATAGTGATATTTGGGGTCGCTAATCAATTCCTAATGTTTATAGGAAAAATGGTTTATATCCTTAATTGATGATTGCACAAGAGTTACTTAGATCTATTTGTTAAAATATAAGTAAGATATTAGTACTCTTTCCCCCAATTTTTATAACATGATCAAAACTAAGTTTGATGCACAAATCAAATTATTTTGTTTTGACAATGCCAAAGATTATTTCAACCAAACTCTATCAACTTTCTTTCATGAAAAAGGGATCATTCATAAATCCTCATGTGTTAATACTCCTCAACAAAATGAAGTTGCAATATGGAAAAAAATGTTAATTTGTTGAACATCACAAGAGCATTACTGTTTTATAAAAATGTTCCTAAAAATTTTTTGGGGGAAGATATCCTAACTTTTGTCTACTTACAGAACAGATTGCCAACTATAGTTCTTAATTTTCAATTACCAGTAAATGTTTTTACACAATTCTATCCAAATCTAAGCCTCTCTAGTACTCTTGTTCCTAGAATTTTTGGAAGTATAGCCTATGTTCATATTCATTCTCAAAATAGAGGAAAACTTGATCCTCAAGCTTTTAAATGTGTTTTTGTTGGTTATTCTTCCACCCAAAAGGGACACAAGTGTTTCCATCCCAAAACTCACAAATTTGTTTTATCCATTGATGTTACATTTGATGAAACCAAACCTTTCTTTACTAAAACCTATCTTTAGGGGGAGAATTTGAATGAAGATAGGACAACAAAGGACTTATTTACTCACAAATTTGTTTTGTCCATTGATGTTACATTTGATGAAACCAAACCTTTCTTTACTAAAACCTATCTTTAGGGGGAGAATTTGAATGAAGACAGGACAACAAAGGACTTATTTTTTCTTTATTTTTCACTCAAATAGAGTTTAAACCACATTTTCGAGACAAGTCTATTAAACCTAAAGAAACTATAAGGGAAGAAAATGAAAGAAAAACCACTTAAACCAAGAAGAGACCTACCTCTCATCCACAACATGTCCAAGCCCCTGTATGAGCTATTGTTCCAGCATTCCAAATAGACTTGGAACCAACTGAACCAATCATAAGCTTATTTGGTCCTAATCCACAAATTGATGACAAGCTTAACTTCAACCCATAAATTGAACCTAGTGATTTAAACATACCCATTGCCCTAAAAAAGGTGTAAGAACATGGACACAACATCCATTATATTTGTTAATAACATATCAAAATCTGTCCAAAAAACACTGAACCTTTCTAAAAAATCTCCATAACATTCTCATTCCAAAAATTTGACCAAGGCCCTAGGAGATGAGGAGTGAAGAAGTGCTATGAAAAGTGAGATGGATGCACTCCAAAAAAAAAAAAGAGAGCTAGTGGAATTTCCTAAAGATTAAAAATTGGTTGGATGCAAGTAGGTGTTTATAATAAAATATAAATCTGATGGGACTACTGAAAGATACAAGGCTAGGATGGTTGCCATAGGTTATAACCAAACCTATAGTATAGATTACCAAGACATATTTGCACCAGTACTAAAGATGAATATTGTTAGGATTTTATTATCACTAGCTACCAACTATGGCTAGAACTTATAGTCATATGATGTTAAAAATGTCTTCCTCCATGGAGAACTAGAAGAAGAAATATACATAGAAGTTATACCTAGATTTGAACCTCAAAAGGGATTGGTGTGCAAATTAAAAAAAAGGCTCTTTATGGACTCAATCAATCACTAAGAGCACAATTTAGGAGATTCATGAAGGCTATGACAAGATTCGAGGATAAGCAAAGTCATGGAGACCAAACCCTGGTTTTCAAATTTTCAAAAACTAGGGAAGTAACAGTACTATTGATGTATATGGATGACATCATAGTCACTGAAAATGATAAAGAAGAAACGCTGGTGTTAAAGGAAAAGTTATTAGAAGATTTTGATATCAAGGAGCAGCGAAAATTGAAATATTTTCTAAGAATTGAGGTTGCATATTCAAGGAAAGAATATTCATCTCATAACAAAAATATGTGTTGGATTTGTTGAAAGAAACAAGAAAATTAGGGTGCAAGCCAGCAGCTACTCCAATTAAGTTCAATCATGGATTGAGTGATATTCCATATGATCAAGCAGTAGATAAAGGAGCTTATCAAAGGTTAGGTAGAGAATTAGTATATTTAACACATACAGGACCAAACATTGCCTTTGCAATAAGTGTAATAAGCCAATTTATTTATAACCCTAAAGAAGTACACTTCAAAGCTGTACACATAATTCTATAGTATCTAAAAAGTAGTCCAGGAAGAGCAATTTTATTTAAAAGACGAGAAAAGATTACACTAGAAGCTTACAAAGATGCAGACTATGCAAGTTCTCTAGTGGATAAAAGATCAACCTCAGGTTATTGCATTTTTATGGGAGGAAATTTAGTTTTATGGAAGAGCAAAAAACATGTTGTGCCAAGATCAAGTGCAGAATTAGAATTCAGATCCATGGCTTTAGGGATCTGTGAGTTGCTTTAGTTGAAAATAGTTATTGGTGATTTAAAATTAAATGGGAAGTTCCAATAAAATTATACTATGATAATAAGTCCGCAATCTACATTGCACACAATCCTATTCTGCATGATAGAACTAAACGCATAGAAGTTGACAAATATTTTATAAAGTAGAAATTAGACAATGGTTGAGGGCAAATGTCCATATTATGCACAGGAAATAATTAGTTAGGACTTTACCGGACAAGGTTATTAATTAGCTGTATATTTATATATATATCCTTTAAGTAGTTATACGATTGTGTATATCCGTAATTTCTAAGATATATTTTAAGTATATACTCTTGTAAACTATTCAAGTAAATAAAAAATATAATTATTCTGCTTTTCAATTACCTCATTTCATCTCCAAATAAATGAATTTTTAACTCCTAAAATTAATTTATAAATTAAGTATACTCGTAATAAAGTCAGCTCCTTAAGCATTGTGTATATTTTAAATTCAATTGACCAGCACTAGAACAAAGATTACAATGAATGTTTCTAATGAGCAAATCAAATCGAACAAGTTACCCTTATAATAATTAGTGGCACTGCGGTAACATGGAAAGACTAGACAAGGGGAGAGGAAAGAGCGCTCTTCTGAAACACGACAGACACATGAACGCGGTGGCAAAAGCTTTCTCCTGAAATTTCGTTTGTAACATGTCCTTAACTCGACATTTATACATTCTCGAAGGTTTTGTTGTGCAGCCATCTATAAAGTGAATCATAAATTTCAAGCAGACTTGAGAGTAGATTACGCATAACTGGTTGTCCACTGCAGATAAAACCATTATATCATTCATTTCGCACTTCATCTCTAATCCATTTGGTTGCAACCCATTTCTCCCCTTTGACAACAGGACAGCTTCCATGAAGTGATGTCTGCAGAAATAATAGTCTTTTTAAGATCAGAATTACAAGCAAGTGAGAATAGAATTTCTGCACTCTGCATGATTTTTTGCTGGCAATGATTAGAAATCACATGAACGAGTGTCACTTCTATGTTATAACACGCATTTTGTTCTTGGCCGTACCTGAACAGTTACTTTCTAAATTTGGGTTTCACTTAGATTCACATCAATAAAACAAGGACAAAGTTTTAAGCCAATAGTAGAACACATAATCTTCTGAAACATTCTAAATTCAAAGGACACAAAGGATTTGAATTTTTGTACAAGTAGAATGCTAATACTAGAACATGAGTTGTTCTGTTTGAAGCTTTAGGATCGCTACAGGCAGTTTATCCAGAAGTTCTCATACAATTTTCTCATGTCACTTGAAAAATAGTCAAAACAAAAAATAAAGATAGATAAATCAAGAAATTAGTTAAAATTACCGGATCAATTGTACCATTCGGAAGCAGAGAGTAAAATAATAATCCATCGCCTTGCCTAGGCTTCACTTTTACACCAATACACCTTTTATAATCAAAATTGGGAGTAATTTTTGCACCATTCTACAGCAAAATAGCATTTTAAACATTAGTGACTAAAAGCATTAGTCTGGTATAGCGATGAGAGTAAGAAGTGTTGTCATGTACCTCCAAAGGAAACATGGTTTCTCCGCCCTCTTCTACATCAGATAAATACAACAAAAAAGAAGCAATCTGCACAATTGTTAGTGCACAAAAGCATCATCAGTTTCAAGAGTATCGCAAGAATAACAAAATTTCCTTAGATCCGCCAAAATTCAAAAAGAAGAAAATGGATAAATGAAAATTGTTTAGTATTAACAGTTCTACGTTACCATGTCACTTATTTCACAAATAGCTTTGCTTCTATAAGAAATGATCATGTCAAATAGAGGACCAACAGTATAGTGCCAAAAATACTCTCACAGATAGTCCACAACAATATAAATAACTCTAGAAAAGATTTTCTGCATCATACATGGATGCTAAAATGGATGATTAAGAAAGGACCGCACAAGATAGAAGAGAACAATATGTTTAATTTGGAGAAAAACTAAAATTCCATATTATTATTCCTGCTAGATGTCGATGGCAATGTCACGAAAATTGCTGCTACAATATTTTTTCCTAACATCAGAGGAAATATAATTCCACAATACCAATATTCTCAGCCTCATAACAATTGAAGCTCATTTTCGTTTTTTAAACATTGGCTTGAACCATCAACATGGAAACTAAGGTAACCAAATCATATCTTTTTTATGTGAAAGAAATGGAAAAGAGCTCCATCGTTGGTCCTTTATTTCATAAAATGACAACGAACATACAAGTAGTACTATTATAGATTCACATCTAAATCCAGAATGCTGATGTGCAGTAAAGCTGAAATCTAGATATTTATCTGAATGAAGAAAACAAGTTCTAAGCCAAAGGACAAAAAGAGGGGGACCGAAAGCCTTACATGAAAATGCATATGGTTCCATGTAAGTACTACTTAAGGCACCAAATTTCCTCAGTGTTGAAATTCAACATTCCCACAGAGAAGTATATACACCAAACATGGATTAAAAACAAACTAAATATTCAGGAAAAGACAAAGATGCTTGTTGCTCACCCTTTGACTCGTTTGTGGACCATATTCAGCTGGGTTAAATGCATCATAATGTGAATCGTACTTCTGTCCAATTTCGTAGCGCAAAATATTGAACGACTGCAAAATGTGATATCAATCACAAAATGGATAACACTACTGGGGATTCGAACAGAAAAAGCTCTAAACTATACATTAACTAGTCAAGTAATGAAGTCAAATCATACTGTTAAATTTTTTTTCCTGGAAGTCAATCACTCCAAAACAATACAGAGAACAAACATGGATCAACAAGCTTAGACAGTGAGCCGAAAAAAGAAAAGAGATTAAAACCCACAAGCAGACGATATGAAAAGCATCAAACTTTTTATTTAAGTTACTGTAAGCAAATAGGCATAGAAGACCACATGATGCTATGCTGATAAATTCCTGGAAATGTTAAAGGCAGAATCTGAAGCCAGTCTCTAATCTTTTGCAAAGTGTTATATAATTTGATTTCATATACTATTTTCGAGAAACAAATACAAGCAAGGGTACAGGAGAAATGGATGCTGTAATACAAATATAGGTTGCAGATTGGTGATGGAAGGCATTGTGATAGCAAAGTCAACAAACATATCTGTTCAAACTCCCTTCTATCAATTTACACAATTAACTCTTGATACAAATACAAACTGCATAAAACAACCAAATGTATCAGAAGATAATTACCTCTCCATGGGACCTTGGGATCATCGTGGCCTTTGAAATTTTGTGCTCGATCAACTCCAGAACTCCACTTTTATCTTCTGAAGCACTAAGAAATGTACCTGAACTGTTGGAAAGAGTGTTAGCATCATGGGAACAAGAGATCCATTTAGAAATATGAGATTAAATGCATTCTGAACAACTGATGACTGGAACTGAAAAGAGATACCTTGTTCTTGTCCCCTTAGTGCTGTCAACAGTCTCTCCCTTCCGCAAAGCTAGAGCAGAGGGTCTTAGCCGCAACTTTGCCATATTAATTATGGCTTTGCATTGATCTGGAGTCGCAAATCCTGGAAAATAAAGAGCTCTTGGTTTCCAACTCAAAACCTACAAACAATAAAAGAGAAACAGTAATCAGCAGTGACGTTTGAATTTTATCAGAATTGCAATCCAATCATTCTTTCAGCAGCAAAAGACTGATTTTTTACTTAGATGACACTTTCCATCTTTCTATGGATCAAATCTATTTTCGATGGTCAATCAGTAATACGCCACCAATGCGCCTTTTACACTGAACTTAGTAATCTCACTTTCCACGAGTACCCTTTAATCAGTGCACTTTCTATTTATCTTTCAATCCTAGCATAGCGCACAATCCAATCTACTACGTTCATTCTTATATTCAACCAATTGATCCAAAGTCTAAATAAAAATTCTATATAACTAATTACGACTCTGCTTGCAAAAAAAAAAACCTGGAATGGAATTGATTCAATAGAAGCGTCTCCGGTAACGCCATGCGGCATCGGACGGTGCTCCTTCGCCGACACGGACTCGCTCTCCAACATTTCAAGCCTCCTCAGCCTTGGTCTTATAACAGGCGCATCCTAAAATGCACACGATTAATCAAACAGCAAACCACCTCAAATCGCACACATAAGCATATGATTGAAAATACCTGAGACAAGAGAGTCGAGGCGTAGAAACCAGCAAGGAAGAAAAGAGAACACAAGGCCAAAACCACCGGGAACCCAAGTTTTGACCTGGAACGCTTCGTTTTGGTTTTCATTTACTTTTCGTTTGTTTGCTTCCTTCTTTCCTTATGGCGGATCCTGGTTGGTACTGGGTATTGGTTTCTGAAATGGGTTTTTTTTTTCCCTAATTTGTGGTTTCTTGATTGTCTTCTTTTGGCGTTGCTACGACGAAGAGGCTGTGGCCGAGACGGGTTGACGGTGGTCTTATGGTTTAAATTTCCCTTGCTTTGTTTACGTCTAATATTTCGTAGGTATTTACGGTGTTTCTGTCTGGACTAGGAATCCATTGAACCTGAAGGCGCCAGGTGTATATGATATTTGACTTCCCACATATCATTTATAACTGAAGCATGTTTTAATTTTACTTGTCAATTTTTTATTTTAATTTTCAAATCAAATCAAAAACTCCACTTTATCTTTAAAAAGGATCGAAAACCGAAATGAATTCACAAGTTGGAGTGATCCCAAGCTTGAAGATAGCTAGCTCGAGCGCAAGCCCAATCCAAGTACACATATTTTCTCTCTCTTTCTTATCCTCCATCTGTTACTCTTCGCTTATCACTTTCTTTTTTTTACTATACTCTCCGTATTAGTCCCAACATCCTCTCTTTAACTGCTCCCTTATCTTCCCTCGGCCGTCTATTGTCTTCCCCCTCTCTCTCTCTCTCATATCAATGCACTCTCTACTCTTTTCTGACGGCAAGCTCATGTTCCAAAGCGACCTCGATATAGCCTGGTCTTTATTTCCAAGCACCTCCACCATCTCGACCTAGTATTCAAATCTGGAGTGCTTCACCAATTCCATGCCATTGTTCTTTCGCAACCGCGCCTAGGTTCTAAGGAGGAGGAACTGATCTTTTTTGTTCGGTACCTTCTCACTAGGCTATAATCTCGAAAGGAAACCTTTGTAACTTTTCTTCTTTAGATTCTCAACGATGATGAGAAATCTACCAGATTGGGTGGCTGAGGGAAAATTACGTTTTTTGATCGGTTTGCTTGATTATAACGGCAACCAACATTTGATTAGTTGTTAATGGTATACGGAAGTTAGTTGTTTTCAGTCCTTTTTTTAGTTTTTAATTATAATTAAAATAAAATATGTTTAATTTCATTATCTTTAGTTATAATATTAAATTTTAATTTAATTATTTTTAATATGTCAAATTATACTTTTAACTTAATTATTTTTATTATGATTGGAAATAAAATGTATAAATACTTATATAATTAAAAAAATTTACACATCAATTTTATATAATAAAATTTTTATATTTAAATTATTCTAATTAATAAAAGATGTTCAATATATTATAATATTACAAAATGTAATAATAGTATCACTTAACAAAGAATCATAAATCAATTGGAACTAATATAATTATTCTACATTTGTTTAATAATTTCATTCAGTTTTTAATACATACTTTAAAGTTGTGTTGAGGTAATATTATATTTCACTTGAGAATTTATATCTTTATTTATACTTTTCCTAATTTGTTCCTTATTTTAACATAACTGTCAAATAATTCATCCCATTTTTAATGCATTCTAACATAATTATGTATAACAAAATATAAAAAAGATATCTTTTTTGTTTCTTCGTACCATAACTCAGCATATTCGAAAGTATATAGAATGTTATTTTTAGAATACCAAAATATCTTTCAATAATTTTCCTTAGTAAAAAATGCTTGTAGTTAAACAATTCTCATGGATCATGAGGTCTTCCTCTTTTCTTATAATCTCGCAAATAATATCTCTCATCTTAATATGACGAAAGAATTTCAGGCGTATTAGTGTAGCTTAAATCAACCTAATAGAATTCACCTAACATATATTGAACATAATATTAAAAAATATTACAAAATAATCATAATTACTATATTTATTTAAAATAATGTAATACTATGTGGAGATATAGGAAATTAGTTCATTGAATTTATTATTATTTCTAAAAGAATTCGAGAGTCATTTGCAATGCTTTCCCATCCAACTATTACAGATGTGAAACACATATCAAATGAGCCACAACGTATAACATTTTAGGCTAGATCAATTATTTTACCCCTATATAGTATTTGTTCATTGATTGGAACTTGTGCATCACTAAGTGTACCATTTATTGTTCTTATACAATCCTAAAAAATAAAATTAAACTATTAAAATATTAACCATAAGGACATAATGAAAATAGGAATTAAGTATATGAATATACCTAAAAATATAGAAAGAAATTTGAATTATGTTGCATCTCAACAGGTGTATTGATAAAGGATAGTGGAGTAATAATGCATCTCAACAGGTGTATTGATAAAGGATGGTGGAGTAATAATTCTTTTTGTAAGACGATTAACTATATATAAGACTTTGCAAAATTACTTTGAAATTTTCCAAGTCAAATGTTAAAAGCGCTCTAAATTGACTTTAGTTATCTCACTATACAATGTAGTCATCAAGAAAATTATTACTTATTCCTCCACATTTAGATGAATTGTTGGCATTTAAGTTTGATAAATCCTTCAACTCATCATATAAGCTTAAGAAGATTGTCTTGCTCATTCTTAAGGTCTCATAAGTCCTTACAGGATTCCTATTCAAAAGTTCCAATACTAAATCATAACCCAATAAACTAGAAGTTTTGCATGATTACTTATATAAATGAAAATATTTGTTCCCTTTCCTAGCTAGAGAAATAATTACCTTCATTAGTTCAGCATCATAATTTGATTCAAAATCTGATAAGGAAGACATGTATCTACAATACCAACATTAAATAATTAGTAAAATATTTAAACATAAATACTAAAATGATTATAAAACACGATGACTATTAAACATAAATTTAAGAAGTTTATATCAGACATTCAGTGAAAAAGTTCATATCAAATGTTCATATTTAAATTGTTCAAACCATGGAATAGTTTTTAATATAAATGTGTCTAATCCGATAAGACTTTAATATGCAATAACATTAAAATATAACTAAAGAGACATAATCCAACTTCCTTGCATCTATCATTGACATAAAGTGAAGCAACATGTTATTTCACTGCTTTTCCATATTGTACACTCTCGGCAACTCAATTCATCTTAGGAATTCAAACATTTCATCATTATATTAGTGTCTTGATTAATTGATGAAACTCCAAATCCAATCTTTAAAATGGATGATGTTGTGGCCAATTCTTTTCTCAAGTAAATTATTCTTTATTTTCAATTATTCACCGATTATAATCAAAACCTCTATTAAAATGTTAAGAGTGTATCTTCTTTGCCTTATTCTTCTTAGGAGATTGTGTTTTTTTAGAAGGAGAACTTGCAACTTGATCTTTTTTTCATTATATGATCAATCTTTATCAACATCAATTTTATGTTCCTATTTTGTACTATTTAATGGTGATTTAGTTAATAGATGTGCATGCAAACAAATTTATAATCTTTTTTTCTTGAATATATTAGCCATTTTATGAACCTACAATGATGAAAATGAAATATAAGAATAAAAATTATATAATATGATATATTAATGAACAAAGACATATTTTATCTTAAATAGCTTTTTCTAATATTCATTTGTAAAATTAGCTTCACCATTGAAAGAATTGTAACAGATCTCTATTTCTTTAAGTAAGTTCATCAATTTTTTTAATCTAGTCTTTAATGCATTATACTTATTCTTCAACTGAACATCAATATACTCTTTATTGAATTTTGTTTGAAGAATTGACCTTATATTCTTTCTATCATATTTAGAAAAGGTAGTAGTTATTTGATTTTCCTTCTTCACTTCTTTAACCATTAATGAGAATAAATACATCTCTATACCATCATTCCATGCTCCAATATTTTCATTTATTTCCACACAATCATTGGAATCGTTTATATTGCTTAAATCTTCCGTCACTATAAGTAATTACATATGAGTGACAATAGAAATATATTGGACATAAATTTTAAGTATGCTAAAAATATTCACTAAAACTATGATAAAATATATTAGACATAACATTCAAGTATGTTAAAAGAATATGACATACAAACAATGCCACAATTTCAATGTAATAACATGATAATGCATAAAGTATTTAGAGAAGTTAACCTTTTATAAACTCATATTAATAAGTAAAAAAAATGTGTAGACTAGTATCCAATAAAGTATTGCAATATGTTAAATGATTAGAATATCTCATTTAAAAGGAAGTTCGAATCACTTTAGGTAGTGGAGCATAACAGGATTGTATCTCTTGATTCTAAGCGAAGTTAATTTCCATTTAGAAGGAGAGAAGGAGTAGAATAGTATATAACACAAAGTTGATTGTTCACTATGTTTTTAAAGTAACTAAAGGATAATATGATAATTTACTAAAAATTAATAACAAGAAATTTACTACACATGAATATTTTGAGTCAAAGCCCTGTAAGAAGAAAAAGTGGCTAACCAAAGAGTATCATTTCCTAAATGCATACTTAAACAACTGGAACTATTTAGATAGGCCATAATAATAAACACATGTTCAATTACCAAAGGCTTTATATTTTTATCTCAATAATTAAGTCATTTTTTAACTCTAAAATATCAAGTACCATTTTCCTACTTTAATAGTCTACAAGTCAACCTTTCATGTACTCATTCCTATCTGATATACTCTCTTAAACAGTATATAAGAGCTCGTTGAAGATAAAACCCAAGTATTGCATTGCTTTAATCTATTTGCAGACACGTTAATAACAAGCTTTAAAAATAAAATAAGTCCCCAAAATATGTTCATTATTTGAAATGGTGTTCATAACACAATGTTCTAATGCAGAACAGAAGAAGGAATATGTTTAACACCTTGAGATCTTATTAATCACACTGAAACAATAAGATTTATATTATTTTTATGTAAATCATAAAACTTTTGTCTATCTTAACTATCATAACTTCTCATTATTTTTATTTTAAATCTCCTGCCTTCTATTTTTATATATGTGTATATCTTCTAAAGCTATTTTTAGAGGCTTAATGGATAAAAAATGAAGGCGAACCATTGGTTAACTTAATTAAAGTTAATATGGAAGAAGACTTGAACATGAATAAGATTATGTACTAGTTCATATAGCTTTATGAAAAAATAAATTATGAGATATAACGTTCAATACAAATGTGTTAAAGTCAGTGTCCATCTTCACAAAGTTATAGAAAGATCCATAATCTTCAACATAGACTTGTTAGAGCCTGCTTATATTTTCATAAAATCACCAAAAGATCCACAATCTTAGACATAAGCGTGTCCCAGATTATATCTATTTGTACTAAAATTTCTTTAGTGAACACAATCTAGAACACGGCTATGTCCTAGGTCACTTAAAACCCTTTTTTAATATTTAAGAGACATTTCTTTTCACTTTTGATCACTTTTGAAATCTTTATTTATTAAGAGTCGTGAGTGCATTTTTTTGTCCTTTTTCTTTATCAAACTTCAAACTTATCAAAGAATTCTTTTTTATATGGCATTCAATTATTTAATGAATTTAGTTCTTGATCCTTTATAATCAATGAGTCATTCCTTTTATATATTTTATTTAGCTTTCTTGTATTTGGTTCAAACTTAAGTTATTTAGTGTTCATTCCTAAGGGGGTCCACATCATTTGATATCAAAGATGGGCTCTAAATCAACTGTGATTATCTTTTTGTTATTCATATTATTTTATTCTAATCTAATCTTCTAAATTTCAATTTTCTTTATTACATCTTTTATGTTTTTTCCCAAAATTTTTCTCTCTAAAGTTTCAACAAAAAATCAAATTATTCTTTCTTCATTGTCTCGTTTAAGGTTTTACTTATTTATATTTATTGTGTTAGGCTTTTTCTTTTCCAATCCTTTGTTTTTGTGCCTTCCATTACTATTGCTTTGAAACCTATTATTTGTATCAAAAGAAAATTAAAGTAAATTGAAAGTCGCGTGGGAACGGTAGCACAAATTTTTGTTTTGAGCTTAACTTGACATTCTTGCTATTATTTTCATATTTTATTAAAATTTCTTACTTGGGTGTTTAATTCTTTTTTCTCTACCATTTGTTTATTAATTCAAATAAACTCTACTAGGTTGAAGTCTTTGTTTGAGTTTGTTTAGTTTTTTAAAGAATGTGTGGAATAAGTAATGAGTGGAATAAGTAATGAGTGGAAAACATAAAAGAGTATGAGATTACCATTAAAATGGTATGAAAAAGAGTGAAACACGAGTAATTTGTCATCTTTGAGAGGTATAATATAAGGTTAGCATCAAAAAAAGGCTTAAAAATGAGTGAAACCCAAGTAATTTATAATCTTTAAGAGGTGGAGTGTTAGATTAAAATTAAAAAAAGGTATTAAACAAGAGTGAAACATAAGAATTTGTCATCCTTGAGAGTAAAATTTTCTTTATTAACTTTTTCTTACAATTTTCATATATGTCTCTTAAAGGAATTTTAACATGTAAAAGGAGAGGGATAACTCATATGTATTTTAGGCCATGCAATAATAATTTAAGAGGATGAATGTAATATATTCTAAGGTGAAGGGTATTTAGGAGAAGTAATTACAACAAAATTTTGAATTATAAAGGAGATGACAACCTCGATTTCATAATCATGGGAGAGAATGATGAACTTAATACTAATGACAATCATATAGCCTTTGAAGTTAACAGGGCAAGTTTAGGACTCAAAGAGGAGTTTAGCATAATTGAGAGTAAAGCAAGGAGCCTAAGTTTGAGAAGGAGCGGATCGAAATATTAGCATCATTAATATGACGATACCTTTCTTTAATAGTAGGAACGATCCTAAAGCTTATTTGGAGTTAGTTAGTCAAGTAGAAAAGAATGAAAGAGAAAAGAAAGAAAGTGAGGGGTAGAGCTTAAAATAGAGAGTTAGAGAGAGAATAAGTTATGAGAGGAAAAGAGAGGGAGACCGAGTTCTCCAAATAAGGGGGGGAGAGAGAGAGTTAGTAGTAAGAATAATAAAGAAACAAATGGGTTGTTATGAAAAAAAAAGAGTGATATTAGGAACACTTTTCATACTAACCAACCTATGATTATACTTTTATACAAAGAGGGTTATCCTAATATCAAAGAGCTCGATATATCTCTTCCTAATGTTGATATTTTTTGTTACAAGAGTTTAAGGATGTGCTAACTAACGACATAATCCATTAGAGGGATCGAACATCAAATCTACTTTATACTTGGGGTTGTCATTCCTAATAATCCATTTATAAGAACAATTTATAAAAAAAACAAAGAAGCTACAAAGACAAGTAGAAGAGTTAATTGCTAAAAGGTATGTAAAGAGAGTAGTTGTATAGTTCTAGTAATTTTAGTGTTTAAGAAGGATAAAAATTTGTGGATATATGTTAATTGCAGAGCTATCAAAAACATAACAATAAAGCATTGAAATCCTATTTCTAAGTTAGATAATAGATTTAATAAATTACACGGTTATTATATATTTTCTAGATTTGAAAATTAGGTATTACTATATTAGAATGAGAAACAATGATAAATGAACAATTGCCTTTAAGACTAAATATATGTTGTAAAAAGCAAGGTATTTATGAAGCCTATAAGTAAATGTATAGTAAATGGGTCCAAACATGTAAGAAAGATGAGAAGTTAAAGGAGGAAAACTCTTCCATGAAGAACATCATTCAAGATCTAGAAAAGAAGTTGTTATCTACAATAAATGAGCTTAATGAAACAAAGTTGAAGCTGGGAAGTACCAAAAAGGGATTGAGAATGTTGAATGGAAGCATAAAAAAAACTAGAAAAGTTAATAGAAATTGGTAAGGTTAAAGGGGATCTTCAAGGCATTGGCTATAAGGGTGAGTGCTCTAAAGTGAATGAGGAGAAAAACGATATGTCCAGATCTGTCTGAGAAGAAGAAACATTGAGAAGTCATTTTTGGGGAGTTATCGGGCACATAAGGCCGAGATGCTACAAGATGTTACAATTGATTTTTCAATGAGGTCAAAACCGAAAATCTAGACACTCTCTATTAAATTTCCAGCAGCAGCCTATGGTACCGACGCACACTTGGATTAGAAATGGTCAATTATAGGCATAAAGACATTGTGAAGACAAAACCAGAAATTGTCTAGATTCACAGTTAGTTACTGCTTGTGAAGAAACTATTCAGACAGAGGATAAATCAGTTACTTCATAATAAGAAACCGATGACAAAGATAATATGACGAGTAATAAGGCCAGGTTTGAATTTCTTCGAGGGGCACAAGGACTGTGTACTTTACATTTTTGAATTATTTTTTTGTGTTGTTAAAAAAACGAAACATTAAAAAAAAAGATTTATCTTCTTTAGTTCTTTAGGGGGTGTTCCATTTTTGTTTCTGGTTTTTTGTTTTTGTTTTCAAATTAAGTAAAAAAAAACCTGTTTGTTTAAGTTTTTAGTTTCTGTTTTTAGTTTTGGTTTCTTCCAGTTTTCAAAAATTATGAAAACTATAAAAAGTGGTTTTTGTTTCTTATTTCTGTTTTTTTCATAATATGATTTACTATTATTTAAATATGTATTATTTAATTATTTAATTATTAATAAAATATGAATAATTTAATTCAAGATTATATATTTAATAAAATAAATTATTTATCAATAAAAATTATGAATAATTTTATTTTATTTAAGTTTTATAATTAAATTATACGTAATTAAATTTTAATAATTATTAATGAATATAATTAAATTTAAAATATATAAATATTCAAATAAAATTTGATTTAATAATTAAAATATATTTCAAATAAATATTAATTTATAAATAATTATTTATTTTAAATTATTTATTTTATTAAAATAACATAATTTGATTAATAAGTTGTTAATAAATATTATATGAGAGATTAAATTTATTTATTTATTTAAAATAATTTTATCTAATGTGTAATTATTATCAGTGATAAAAATATAACTATATTAATATTAACAACCAAACAGATTTTTATTTTTTTGAAAAAAAACATAAACAAAAAACTAAAAACGAAAACTGAAAACTGAAAACTGAAAACTGAAAACTGAAAACTACAACAAAAAAATAAAAGTAGAACCAAACAACCCCTAATTTTTATATTGCCATTGTCGTCCCATCTTTTTAGTAGATTACATTGTGACTTTTATTTGACTCCACCGAAGACTCTTCAGCTCTCTCATCAGTTTGGGTCTCTCTCTTGGGTATCTCTCTCTCTCACTATACTTGCAACACTCATCTTTATTTGCTTGGGTTTATGAATTTGATCAGTCTTATGAAGATGGAATTGAAGTAAGTAATGATATGTTGGCATGTGTATTGATTGGTGATAAATTGTCACGTGCTTATAATTCTTCCGTTGAACCTACTACTAATTTTTATGTTACTTTATCTGCTGAGATTGATTATGTTGAGGGCATTCTTAGTTTTGACAATATTTTGTCTCAAGGGGGAGACATCAAATTGTTTATGGTGAATGTTCCATTCAAAGGGAGATTTCAAGATATATGTGTGACTATTCGTAGTATTTTTTGGCATCTTTTTGTCCCAAGGGGGAGAATGAATTTGTGCATTTGATGATTATATGTCCAATTATCTCCTTTAGGGGGAGTTTTGACTATGTGACAAAAAATGTCAAAAAGGGAGAGATTGTTAAGATATATAGTATATATCTTTTTATTTAGTTTTGGCATCTTATTTATTAATTGGACATATAAGATATTAATTGGATAATGACATGGATTCAAAAAGCTATTGGTGATAATCTTCTAGTTGTAATAGAGTCCTATCCTTAATTAATATATATCTTAACAAGAAATATGATGGATTACGTGGGTGAGGTAAATAGGTATATTGCTGGATTTTGTGAAAAAAAGATAAGGGGGATTTGTTTTGCATGTTGGTCAAGAGTTCTTGCTGGTGAGTATCGTTGATGTATTTATCAATGGCAGAGGTGGATTCGGTGGGTGTTGGATCAACGGTGTAGTGGGCGTTAATTGATTTCTGAAAAATATATAGCTGAAGTCGTGCATATGTTCTAGAAATGCGTACATCGTGGTTTAACTTTTGATTTCCTAGAGTTGTTTTTCTGGGATTGTGCATGAAATATACATGGTGTGTGTAGTGTCCTATATGGTTTAAACGGAGTTGTTGAAGCTAGACAATAGGTTTTCAACTAGAAGATAGTTGAGCACTGCATGCATGTTTCTGTTGTGCATCGTTGGTTAATTGAGCAGCTGTGGTCTTGTTCTAAAGCTGGTGTGAATCAGTCCAACTGGTGGACAATTTATTCAGATGTATTTCAGGAAGTTGAAACTATAGGAAAGTCTTTCTTTTATCTCAAGTATATCATTGTTCTGTTCTTAGTTGATTAATTACTTGAGTTATTTTTATTAATTATCTTTTAATTAAAAGTTGTTTAGAAAAATCCTATGACGAGGTTAACATGAGTCGGTCATGTTATTGGATGTGAAATTCTTTCATGAAAAGTGAGGTTGAGAGATAGTGTCAAGGGTTGAGTGGTGTCGACTCAGTAAAGCCTTGGGTAAATCTATTGCACTTTCGTAAAAGTATTAAGCTGGGTGAGGGCCCCGCAGACGTAGGTAAGGTGTGCCGAATTGCGTTACCAAATTTCTGGTGCTTTTTATTATTTCGTTTTTTATTACTTTTGTTTTCGTTTGTGCTAGAGACGTCTGCGGTAAAATTGGAAAGTTTGCGAAACTACTACCCCCTTTGGTTTTTATCACTTTTGTTTATTCATTATTGAATTTTAAAATTATTAAAGAATTTTGTTTTGACATTCACTTAAATAAATTAGTTTTAAAATTCTTTGTCATCAATATTTCAATTCTCTTTATATATCTGATTTCTCTTTTTATAATTTTATTCAAATTCATTCGTAAGTTTTAAAAAAATTATTGTTATATAAATTCACATAATTTAAGTTGTAACAATTTTCTCTTTTTTATTAAGGTATTTCTCTAAACATACAGTAATGATCAACTCCAGTGTTTGTTGTTCAAAATGAAGATAAAAACCCATGCCAACTTCTAGCAATAGTAGAATTGGTGTAGCAAATAACACGCACAATAACATTACATTATTTCAAGGTGTGTTTACTAACAACATTGCTTGTACTACATATCATCCTGACGATTTAATTTGTGGATAGATAAGCTAGCATGTTTGGAGTCAAATATTAATTGTTAAGCTTCAGTAGAGATTGGCGGAAGAAAGGTACTGATCAGAAGAAAGGTCAGGGTCAGGTTTATCTACCCCGTCAACGTTCCTGAGCCAATAAACGTGGTTACTACAAGAAGCTGCACTCTCTGGTACATCATCTATCATCTTTTCATGCCCTTTTGGAACGTATATGCCATTGCGAGGATGAGGCATCCACCATGATGATGACAATTCGTCGCTGCCGGGTGGCTGCTTCTTGCTCATTCCTGCTGGTTGCCGCTGCAAGTTGGCTGCTGGACTGCAAAAATTGTACTTCACTTGCTTATGACCTTCCATGCGTGATCTGACAAAACAATTTATGCTTTAGCTGTTAATTACATTTTGTTTTATTTTGTATGAGTTGTGATGTGAACAATACATTCTTACGATCAGAAGAAGATACATTTTGCGTGTATCTTGTCGCCATACATTACAAACAGTGTTCAGTACGAGCGAAATGAAAAGACAAACCATTAAGAGAACTACTTAATACAAAAGACATCATTAAGAACAAATAAATTAAACCCAGATGATGGGAGTCTCTGATTCTTCGTTTCATCTCTCTGATCTTTTATAAGTTTTGTGCGTGGAAGAGGTCGAAAGTACAAAGCCTAGTACTATTGATCATAATCAGTATAACTAACAAATGAACAGATAAAAGAACAGCTAGTTATAATATACCTAAGCATGAAAATATGCATTTTCACAACACCAATTCTTGCCATATATGATTTGCTGGTGTCAAAACTAATGCTGCAGAAGTGAAAAAACGAAAAGAAGATATGGTTTTCCAATGGCGAGACACACACGTATATATATAAATGAATTGGTCTAAGCCTGAAACTTTCATCGAATTATATTTTTCTTTAAGTCTTTCTTGTCTAATTTTATCTAAGGAATCAATTCTGACAGTACATCTGGTGAATGGGTTTTGAGAAAAGTTCTAACACTCATAAAGCAAGGTGCCCTTTCCAGATTGAGAACACCCACTAGCAGGCTCTTGTGTATGTATTATTCTAAGTACATGAGAATATTTCAGTTGAACTTAAGTTTTAGGTTTGTGGTGATTAGTTTACGCATATCTTATAATTCGGTACGAATTTCTTTTTCTGTTTGATTGGAATAGGACTTTTCTAAAGAATGGCTAGACTCGTTTGAGGTGTCAACTTTGTGTCTTAGGTAGCTGAGGTCATTAATCTGGAGAAACTTATATAATTCCATTGATTTGGATTTATTAGTCAATAATGCAGCTATATATATAGCTTCAACAAATTAATATATAAACCATCCAAATCACTAAAATGAAAATATGCCAATTGAGTTGTCATTTGTCATTCGATAGTCATCATCACGATTCACTAGCACCGTAATCGGCATTTGATCGGCGTCCGTCGGTAAATTTTACCGTGGGGATGCATTAACTGTGTTGTTGAGATATGATTCATCCAGATGAGAAATTATAGTCCTATTTGAAGCCCAATAAGTTATCTAGTATAGGTTGGATATAATTTTACTAAGGATAGTTGAAGTCTTAACTACATTTTTTGAAATATTGTCTATAAAAAGGAGACCTGATATGTTCTCATAACCACTATTATTAAGCTTCAGTTAGAGATATTTGTCAGCATGCTTAGCACTCTTCAAATATCATTAACTTGAGAATAAAACTAAAAAGAATGGTTGATAACACTACCAAAAGGGATAATAATAATTTATACTATTTTTTATTAGGATCGAGGACATAAAACCTAGGATTACATAATGATAGAAAAGTGGCTAACAAATTGATTAAAAACAAGGAGAGTTAAATTGTTTCCTAGAAGAAAATAACTTAAATGACTACATCACGTAAGAACCAAGATGGAGTCTTCCATAAAGGTTAAGAAGTAAGGAAGCAAATAGGAAACTACATCCCAGCTAAAGATCAAAATGGCAGAATGTAAATAGCTAAGATTTTGTCTAATGAACTTACTGAGGGAAAAGTCGTGATGAACAACTCATATAAGGAACTATTACGATTAAAAAGAAGCTGTAGAAGTTATATATACTTTGTTTTTAATAAATATCATTTATTGGATTTAAAGGGAATTAAAGCTTAAAAAGGGAAAAAAAAACTTGAAATCCTAAAAGCCTAAAATCTTGAACAGGCCCCTTTAGCTCCAGGACTCATAAAGGAAAACTTGCATGTCAAAAGGCCTCAGGTGTACGAGAAGTCTCTTTAAACTTCTTGACACTAAGAAAAACATATAGGTCTAAAGGCATTAGGTCCACAAGAAGGTTCTTTAACTCCTTGGTTATAGAAAAAACTTGTAGGTATAAAATCCTTAGCAGTCGCTTAAGCTCACTATTGTAAGAAAATTAGCAATTTTAAAGGCATCAATTCTAGAAGAAGTATCTTTAACATGTAAAAGAAAAACATACAAGACTAAAGGTCTTAGGTCCAAGAGAAGTCCCTTCAACTCCTTGGCATTAAAAAAAACTCTAGATCTAGAGGTCTCAAGTAGAAGAGAAGTCTATTTATCTCTCTTAAAATAAGAACTTGGAGGCTAAAGAAGTCCATTTTAGCTCCTTTGCTTAAGAAATAACCTACAAGACAAAAGGCCTAGGTCTAAGAGAATTTCATTTTAGCTCCCAGGCTTAAGAAAAAACTTAAGGAGAAGTCCATTTTAGCTCCTTATGTAGGCTAAAAGGCTTTAGGTCTAAGAGAAATCCATTTTACCTCTTTGGACCATAAATAAAAGCTTGTAACTTTAAAGGCCTCAGGTATAAGTTCTTTTAGTTTACTAACTTAAGAAAAAACAAACAAGCAAAAAAGAATTAGGTCTAAGACAAGTTCCTTTAACTATTTAACTCATTAATAAAAAGTTGAATGCCCAAAGACCTCAATACTATGAGAAGTCTACTTTACCCCTCTGGCATAAGAAAAACATGCAAGCATAAAAGTGTTAGGTCTAAAAAAAGTCATTTCAACTCCTTGGCATCCATAATAAATAATTAGATAATACATGGACATTGACATCTTTTATAAAACTAAAATAAATTAGAAACATTAAGCCCTAAAACATTCATGAAAGATTAACTCCACAAGTCTATCAATTTTAATGTAATTATGTTTTGAATATTTAAGACAACGAAGCTAGAATCTATAGACCTACCATATTTATTTTAATTTTTGTTAAAATTTGTTAAGATAAGGGAGCTATGCTCCATATGTCTATAATGTTCATTTTAATTGTTTTTAAAAAAAATTCAAGGAAAGGGAACTAGAGTCAACAATCTAGTTAAAAGGTTTGAATATGCTTAGAGTTGAACCAAGGAAGGTTCTAATTGATGTTTTGATGATAACAAAACATAAGTACTACTTTGAGTTTATTATTTTGATGAGAAACAATATGAGACAAGACATTTTCATAAACTCAAAAAGATGCTTTATAAAGATTATAAAAGAAAAGATGAAGTTTATAACTTACAAAGTAAAGATTAGGCCAAGAAAAAAAGAAGATCAAGACTCATCAAGGTCACTTTACATTTTGTATTATTAATTGTAATTTCTATTTGTTAATTTGGTAATTTCAAAGGGAAACTATGCATAAACATTTCATATTACTTCATTGGATAAGTCTTTTCATTTATCAAAAGGTGCTCAAGTTTTTGTCTTTAAGAGAGAAGTCTCTTGATCTTTCAAACACTCTCTAAGGAACATTGTGGGAACTGTTTAAATCATAAGTGCATTAAACAAATTTAATTTGAACATTTAAATTTGTTAAAATTATGTTTTTTAAGGGATTGGACAACCTATATGGGTTAGTAGTTGACTAATATGGATTAAAGTTGTATAAGATGATGTATTAAGAATTTGTAATAACCTTGTTTGATATATTGGTCAACCACTATGTCATATTGGTCGACCAATTTGCCCTAGTGGTTGACCAATATCTCAATAAATAGTGAATTTGTGCTTTAATGCATACTAGTCGACTAATATGTCAAATTGGTCAGCTAGTGCTTAGTAACTAGCCAGCATAACCGCTAGTTTTTAGCTCTAATAACTACTAGGGTCACAAATATAAATATACGTTTTCTCGTTTGTTTTAGCATTAAGAAGTATTTGAGTGTCTTACATATTTCTAAGTGTTTGTCAAGTATTTGGGCATTTTTGTCTCACATTTATTTAAGTGAGCCTTTTTAAAGTTATCAAAGTGATAAAGTGAGATACTTTGAGTTGTAAGTTTTTTTTTGGGTATTATATTACTGTACTTAAAGGTGTTCTAAGTAGAATTGAAGTTTCTTTGCACTGTGGAGGAAGATTTTAAAAGGGTCCCTCTTTACTAATAAAAAATTGTATAAAGGTTATTATTTTCTTTAAATAAAAATTACAATGGAATTCAAAAGAAGATTTTTGGGATTAGAAGTAGGAAAGGGTTGTTTGCTGAACTATTGTAAATCGATTTGTGTTCTCTCTTTCCTATTTATCCTCTTTAAATTATTATTCAATTTTTTAATTGATTTTTTAAGCAATTTCTTTATTCTTATATTTATATTGATTATTATTAAATTGAGTTCAATTGTTAGAATGTTTCGTTAAATTTTTTAAAGAAAATCTTAAGTGTTTAAGTTCTCTTTTAACCATAAGGCTAAAGAGATTTGATATATATCTATTAACCGCCTCCTAAGCTTCAATTGTAGGCATACTTTTAGGTTGAAGCTTTCTGAAACATAATGTGAAGTAGGTA
This sequence comes from Erythroxylum roraimae, assembly GCA_027568915.1. Lineage (NCBI taxonomy): Eukaryota > Viridiplantae > Streptophyta > Magnoliopsida > Malpighiales > Erythroxylaceae > Erythroxylum > Erythroxylum roraimae. The sequence goes on from JAOSBL010000212.1 coordinate 31,414,327, forward strand.
TATTGTATTGTGAGCATTTTGTTTGAAATTATGTACATTTGAAAATATGTAGGTATGTTATACTATAAGCTTTTTGTTTCGTAAGGCAATATAGCTATAGAAGTTTATTAATTTGTCACTTTACTCGGTGTTAGCTTTATTGTGTTTTGCTTATCATTAGGCCTGATTTTTTGCTTTTCATTAGCTCTTAAGATGCTTCACTTGCCATTAGCACCTGTGATGCTTCACCTGTCAATTGTCATTAAAACATATGATGTTTTCGAAATTTTAATTCAAGTTTATCCAGTAAAGTCATATTAAATCCACTATAAGAATTTATGGAAAATATTGTATTTTGAATCTTGTTAGGCATTTTTCTATCTATCAAAGCTTCTTGGCTATATTCTCCATGTTGTTCAAATGTTTCTACCATATTATCTATGATTTGATTATTAGTTTGAATATTAGAAGATTCTCCTATTTCACTCATCTATATCAGAGTTTGAGGTATCTTCATATTTTGTTTTTGTTATTATAAATATCCTTTCTTCATAAGAACAATCTTGAAAAGTACTAATTTGAACAAAATCTTCATTTTTTATCATCATATCTATTTCATCATCGATCTCAATTTTCTTTTTATTAAATCTTTTAGGGAATTCATTAGCAAAATGTCCCTTTCCTTTACAATAGTAACATTGGCACTCAGTTATCTTTCTATTGTTCCTCTTATTTCTTTTGAACATAAGTTTTTTAGGTTTATATGCTTTCTTTTTCTTATAATATCTAGCTTTACGCTTTTTAAAATATCTCTTTTTTAAATATTTCCTTTTCTTATATTTTTTCTTTATCTTTGTATAATAACAAGGAATATCGCAACCAATTATAGTAGGCATCTTTAAATCATAACAACATAAAGAAGATTTCTGTTTTTATCTTTTTACTCTGTTTTAGTAATATGGCTTTATTACGCCATTCACTGAGTTTATCTTTTAATAAAAAGATTCTTTTTCTTAAGGTATCTACTAATCATGGGTTATAAGTTGCTTCTAGTTTGCTTCCCCATAGGTCAGGTCTCTTAGAGTAAAACATTTTTAAATAAAGATTTGTATTATCTACTTGATTATAAATACGATAATAATAATCAATACAAATACAAATGTTTCTATTTATTTCACACATATCATATAATTGAAGCCTTTGTAAAGTAATAACATATTTTCCTATTGTAGTAGTATTTTTTAAAATATTTCCTTTTCCGACAAATTCTAATCGAAATGCTTCAGCAGCTTGAGTTATCAAATTATTAATATCCATATTATTATTAAAGATGATATTTTTAGAGGTTTCATCTAAAATTTTCCAAAATCGAAGAGAGCTATTCAGTAGAGTTTTTTTTTCTTCTAAACATTGTTTTGTAGTTTCATAATCCATTGTATTAATAGAAACAGTAACCCAAAGAGCAGTTTCTCATTTATCAATTGCTTCTTCTATATTTTGAATATAGTTGATATCTAAATATATTCCAAAAGGATTTATAAATTATGTTCTCATTTTATCTATTGGTGTAAAACCATCTTTATCTTGCATAACCATATGTGTTCCAACATAACCACTAATAGGTCTATTAAAACTTTGTGAAGGAAATCTAGGAGGATTTCTGGAAGTACTTGGGATATCACTTATATTAGGATTTAAATGAACTTCTTGTTTATAAGTATCTAGTTTAATATGAATTAAAGTTTATAAATTAACTTTTTTATCTTTTTGTTTAATTCTTATATCTCTATGTAGTTTTCACAGATTTCACACCAAATAGTCATGGCCCTAATACCAGTTGCACCCAAACCGTTGCAAATCACAACTTTTGAATTAGTTATCAAAGGTGTTATACTTTGGAGAATTAAATTGCAGCTAACACATATGTTTACCGAGAAAAGAGATAACTTTTTATTAAATCTAAGCTTTTTATGATATCAAAAATTAAGGTAATTCAACAAAAATCTTCTTCATGCATATCATCAGTATATGCTATGATATCTATCATTTTATCAAATAAGGCAGACATAATTTTATCAAGAGAGATCTAATCCATTTAAACCATATAAATTTTTTTCCAAAAAATAGGAAGAACTCATATAGACAATGATATCAAATATGCAGAATAGATTTATAATTTCAAACTTAAGGGTCCAATACACTTATGTAGCTATTTCTTCTAACATTTTGACTACTAAGAATTCGATTTATCTTTGAGTCTTTTAGCAGGCATTTCAGCCCCAATATCGAGAGGTAGCTACCCTTGAAGACTCCTTCAGAGACGCTCAACACAACATGATTTTATTTCCTACCTTCAGGCGTAAATCATAAAATAATCGGGAGAAGAGTAGAGGATTATAAGGTTGAAACTATAAAACTATATCTGCAAAGGGAGATTTTTATTTCATAGTAGAAGCTTTTTACAAAAGGATAGACTATTATGAAGAAGAGATTATAGATTGCATTCCCCTCACTATACTACAAGGGCTTATTTATACTAGTTGAATCTTATCATAAACTGATTACATTTTATCCAGTTGTAGAATTCGCCTTATCTATAAGGATTTTTCTTCTTTCTTATTGGTTGAGGAGATCTCCTTATCTTATGGAAGATAAGTCTTCATGTTTTGCATCTTTACTTTATTTTCTTTTACTTTTGTCAATCAGATTATCTTTACATGGCAACTTTGTCTTTGTTGGCTTTTATCTTTGTAGCATGGCATCTTCTTTCCTTTACTTTAAAGATTCTTTGAAGCCTTTATCGATGAGAAAGAACTTATCTAAAATTGTGATAGATTTCCATTATTCAGAATCACTATAGGTATTGACTCCAGAATCTTCTTCTTTATCTTTTCCTTTGAGAAATTTGATGCCACCAGAACATGTTGGACAAATATTTTCAGTATGCTTTCTGAGGTGGTAAAATCTTTTTTGAGCTTCTGGGCTAGATCTTATTTTTCCTCTTTCAATCATCCCTATCTTCATTTTTACAAAGTTTTCAGCTATCATGAGTGAGGTAAAATTACTCTTACCTGCATAAGTTCGAAAGCCTTTTTTAAAGGTTGCTTCCATTCCAGAGACAAAAATCCCCATTCCAATAACTCGTTGGTAATGGATATTAGTCTCAATGTATCTACTAAATTCTTTCTTTAACTTAGTATCAACTGTAATAAGAAGATGTTCTGCTTTTCCAATCATAATAAAATGATAAGCATCATATTGTTCTTCTTCATAGAAATCGAGTCCATCTGATAAATCTTTAGCATTAAAGTATCTTGAGGAGTGATTGTAGGATTATTTAGATAACAATCTCGAATACCTTCTTGCACCCATTTAGGTAATAAAGATATCTTAGGAAAATGAGGGTTTGTTAAATAAATGGCATTTATAGTGCCAAAGTCATACCAATCTTGTACTACTTGGGGTGGAGCTCCTTGCAAAAAGTTTAATCAGGGATAAATACCTGTAAAATCAATATAGCAGAAATTGTTATTTTGTAGCAAGTAAAGGTCTTGCATTATCTCGAAATGAGCTTGAACAACAGGATGACAACTAGGTGAACTTGTCATGATATTTCGGGGTATTTGAATTTTCTTAGATATATCTGGTCTTAGAGAAAGATCATCAGGAGTGGTTTTTATCTGACTAGGAGATATCGATTGAGATATTTGTTATGATATCGGTTGAGATATAGGTGAAGATTTAGTAGATTCAGATTCTTCAACTATCTGAACTTTATTAAGTAATCGATAGAACCTTTGCTCAGAAAAGTTAAAATGATTTATCTTTGCCTGCCAAACATGACAACAACTATCTCTTTTGTTAATGATGGAAATTGAGCAATATTGAGCAGATCTTTTAACTGTGCTTGGCACGTATCGATATCTTCAGACATTTGGTCTAATAAAAGAAATATCTCTTATTTAGGGCTGCCCATCTCTAATTCAAAAATCTGCAAGAGCATTGTTGTTAGATTTAATAACTTCAATATCAAAAGAATATTCAACTAATAAAGTTTGTCATCTAATATATCTTTTATACTCAGGTTTATAAGGCAAATTATTCTAAATACAGGCTTTAACCTGGGTATTATCAGTTCGCAATAAAAATCTTTTTGGTAGTAAAACGTAATAAAGTTTTTGGCAACTTTTGACCACTGCCAATAATTCCTTTTCAATAATATGATAGCGTTGCTAAGTATCTGCAAATGTGCCAGAAGTGTACCTACATAGAGACTCGTTAGTTTTCATATGATCATTATCATAATCTTTTTTTTTTCAATACCCCACTCCATACTTGGTCTAAAGCATCAGTTTCAAGAATTAAATCATCGTTATCTGAGGGTAAAGAAAGTATAGATAAAGTAGTATAGTTTTAATCTTTTTTACCTATTCTATCAAATAGGGTGAGAATTCAAACCATTGATCTTTCTTTAATAATACTTGAAAAGGTTTTCTTCTCTTAGGAAGGTTTTGAATAAAATCAGATGCATAGTTCAATACACCTAAAAAAACTTTGAACTGGTTTTTTATCTAGCAATTTATCTGGGAATTGAGAAATTTTTTCAAGTATATGTTGTTATAGTTAGAAACCTTTACCATCTATCTCCATACCTAGAAATTCTATGTTATTTTGAGATATCTTAGCTTTTTTCTCAAAAAGAGCAAGGCCATGTTTGTACATAAGTCCGCAAAAGTATGAAGATGAATAATATGTTGTGCAATATTATCACTAGTTATTAAAATATCATCAACACAACAATGTATAAAATCATGATATTTAAAAATATTATCCATTTTTCTCTAGAATATCTGTGTAGCATTTTTTTTAATCAAAAGTTATTACTAACCATTCATAATAACCTTGAGGGTTTGAAAATGCAGTATAAGGAATATTATAATTATGCATTTTTATTTGCCAAAATCTATTTTTAGAATCGAATTTGGAGAAGATATGTTTTCCTCTAGTTAAATTTATCAAAGTTTTTTTTATGAGGTAAAAAGTATCCATCAAACACAATATTATTATTTAATCGATTATAATTTACTATCATTCTAGCTTTATTTCTAATTATCTCTGTAAGGTTTCTGACCATAAAGGCGGGACAAGAATGAGGAGATGTACTAGTTCTAATAAATTTTCTAGCTTATGTCTTAAAATACATATTAAAATTTGTGGAACTTTATATAAATGTTAATGATTATAATAGGAGATTAATATTTTTTAATTTAAAATTTTATTCACTTGAAATAGTTAAATGACATTCTTATAACTATATTAATTTTACTTATTAAATGACTTTCTTATAAGTATATTTTCTTTACCTATTAAATTATTGTACATTTTACATGCAATTATATGAAAATTTTAAAAATAATATAATTAAGATTAATTAAAATTTTGTTTATTATTAAATTTAATATTAGAATGTTAATTAAAAATTTTAAATTTATTTATAAAATACAAATATTTAATGACGAATAAAATTTTCAATATAAATTTTCAAATAAATAATCATTCTTCCTCAATTAAATACAATATTAAAAGTAATCATTATTAAAATTAAATATTGTATTTCATTAATTTTTATGAATTATTTATTAAAATTATATAAATGATAATTAATGTACAAATTTTAAGAGTAATTAAATTTTACTAACAGTTAACTATCTTGGATATTTATAAACTTTAAATAGAGGTCTTTTATCTTAAAAATTAGCGTTAACTTAACAAACACATTAAAAATTAGAATTAATCTCGCGCGCGTGTGTATATATATAGATATATATATATATATATATTTATATTTATATTGACGGCATGTGGTTGCAGAGCAGCAGAGTAGAAAACAAGATCCGGTCCCGAAAACTACTGCCATTAAATTCCTACACCTAGTTCTACTCATCTGAAAGAATGACCGCAAGTAGTTTGGTTGCAGATACAATATGGAAAAGCATCGAGGCAACTCGTTCAGGTCTGTTGCATTTTTGGTGTTTTTGTTTTTCCTTTTGGCTATTAAATTGCTGTCTTAGAACCTACCCACTAGGCTGAAAGCAAAAAGCCGTTTACTCTGTGTTTTGTCGATGACATATATCCTGTCGGCAGTGACGGAGGAGCAACTCTCGGTGTGAGTACCAATGGTGTTGGTATATTGCTTTCTTTCAGTGCACAAATTTGGTTTATTGGTATCAATAGGTTCTGCATAAGGGTGAAAGTGGGTACTTATTGATTGTTCCACTTTCGCTTTTTTGATTCGTTTTGGTTTTATGTTCAATCATAGCTTGCATTTCTTGTTTGGTAAAAACTTTGAAAGAGCAACAAGGATAGTAGACCAGAAAGGTGTGAAGAGGATCTCTGGTGAGCCTAGTCAACGTTCCATCTTTCAGGTTTTCTTGCCACTCTATTACCATTTATTTCAATTGAGCAATTTTATGTATGGAGTGAGGCCATAAGTTTTGACAGATGAAACTTAATGGTATGTAGTGAGGCTCTCAGTTTGCTTGTGAAGAAACAAATGTGATGTAATTCTTGTTTCCTGCTCTTGATGGTGTGGTTAGGTGGTGGGAGAATCACGGAGGAAGGAGGAGTACCTCTGTTTTGCTGACAGCTACTGTGCCTGTTATTCATTCTTTTACGACATTGTAAACAGAGGAGAACAACTTTGTGTAAGATTTCTCCCTTGTTTCAGAAATGCCCTTTCTGCAATATGTGATGACTAGTTCTTTCTTTTTATTTGTTCTCTTATAGTGTAAGCATCAATTAGCTGCAAGACTTGCTGCAGCCTTGGGACTTTGCGTCGAGATCAAGATTTCTGACGAGCAATTGGCCTTGCTACTTGTTAAACTCTGACATGATACAAACGGAAAAACATAAAAGTATACCTTCTAAATCTGAAAGTTTGTGCACTTTCCATTAGGGCTATGTTTTTTAATCCCAGCACATCCTATTTGAAGGACAAGTCAATCAATTACTGTCTTGCAGTTTAAATTTAATATACTTCGAGCTTAATACTAATTTAGCGATAATATTTGATAAATTTTCTATGATTTAAGCTTTATTTAGCACTATATAATTGTATATACTTGAAATTGGCCTCTATTGGATCCAATATGAATTTTGCGGCCAATGTGTTTTCAAATTGTAATGCATGCACTTTTCTTGCTCGTATGAAATATCTCGGTCTGCGGTGAGTTTCCTGAAGTCAGTTTTTGTTTCATAATAGAATAGAAACACTGTCTCCTGTTTCTCATTCGATAACTTTAATCTGTCGAACCCATGCTTCTGTGAAGAAGTGACCTCAACTGGGGAACACCAAGCTGGTATAATAGTCGACAACCAACTATCGTGAAGTAGTAGGACATACAAACGATACCGTTTCAGACAGAATTCATATACATGGTTTCTGATGGATTTTCAAATTCCATGAATGACCAAAATGAAGCTCAAAAGGCTAGGCTGTCGACATTTTTTCTACTTGCTCTTACAATTGTAGTCACTTCAGAGAAGGAAAATATACACCCCGTATATACAGTTGGCATTTTGTTTATACACCACCATATATAGTTTCCTCAAGGCTACCATGTCCAACCGCTGAAAAGACAGCAGACTACTGACTTCAAACGTGATCAACACCGATCCTCATCCCCGTTTCGTACATAATTGTTAATTGACCTACCAACATTACCACGCGAACAGTCAGATTCAACCATATAGAGAGGCAATAACTTGTACTCGCTTGCACAAAATACGTCCATCGTAATAATCCAAGGCAATCTGCATAATACACCATAGTTGGCTTAGCTTTTGGGTCACATGTAATAACACCTGATACATGAAATCAAAATTGCAAGTCATTTCTTCATCGTGAGATTCGACACATGAGGTGCTTAGCGCACATCTAAAAGAAATTCAGAACATTGGAGATAATATACAAAATGTTAAATTTAGATATAAAGATGCATCACATAAATTCTCGTTTCATTAGTTTCATACCTTAACTATTTTGATTAAATTAACTCAGTCTATCGTGGGTTTACAAGTTTGACCATATTCTAACAATGACAGTATGATACTACATACCAAATAGAAGACTTATCAATCATACAACGTAAGTAAAGGTACTTAATGCTGCCTAAATCAACCACACATTAGAAGAGCTTACTGTACTTACTGTAAAGTCATCTCTTCTCTCCAGCCTCTCTTTGTATCTTGTTAAGTCTACCGGAATTTATAGATGGGGCCACTACTGTCCTTAAGTTGTGATCAGCCTCCAAGAAAAGTAACAAAGCTTTGAAGACGACATTCTAACTCCATGCATGCACTCATATATATCCACATTGTAGGTCCAAAGAGTGAACAATTCACCAAGGTACTTGGCAAGCATTCAATTTCTCAACCATCTTTAATACAGGATTGTTTATGACCATTTCTTTCTTATGCGATCAAATAATCTGCTCTCTTCTTCATTAGCCACGTGTGGATCAAGCTCACGAAGGCTGCTAACAAACATGCGTGCATCATTCTGACAATTATGTTTGCAGTAACCATCTACTATAGAATTGTAGGTGTTCTGATTTGGTTTACACTCATGCTTGATCATGAATCGCACAACATCAATGGCCTCCTCAAACAGCGAATCAGCTGCATAACTTGCGACAAAGGTGTTATATGTGATTACATCAGGAACTAACCCAGAATCCGTCAATTCTGAAAATACCCGTGAAGCCTCTCTCATCCTACCATTCCGACAATAGGCAAAAATAACAGTGTTGTATGAAATTATATCTGGCTTTAGTCCTTTTGCAATAATTTCCCTTAAAACTTCTTCAGATCGTTCAAAAGTTTCTGAGCGGCTGTACATATACATCAAACTATTGTAAGTTGCCAAGCTAGGAGTGAAGCCACTTTCACTCATGAACTTTAAGATCTCATTTGTTTTGGCAGTCATCTGTCTCCTGCCATATATTGAAACCATAGCATTCAGTGTACTTATGTCAGGTGAGAACCCTCTTTGCTTCAATTCCAAGAATGCACGTTCAGTTTCCATTAGCAGGTCACATTTACTATTAACTAAAACAAGGGTCTTCAAAAGTACAGCATGCGGTTTAATTCCACCAGAATATATCTCTTCAGAAAGAGTCTGCATCCGCTCAATCTCTTTCCCATTGGCATAAGCATGAAGCAGAGAAGAATAAGTAAGCTCATTGGGCTTGCAGCGGCCATCATGCATTTCAGCAAGAATTTTCTCTGATTGTTCCCATAAGCCTCCGCGAGCCAAGGCTGCCAAAACAGCATTGTACGTGGAAAGATCTGGTGTAATGCCAGCTTCCAGCAATCTTCTATACACAAGCATGGCCTGGTCAAAAGAACCACACCGACTGTAGGCGCTGATTAAAGTGTTGAAAGTGTCCCTCTCAGGTACAAACCCTGCCCTCTTCGTCTCCTTAAAGACTCCAGACACTTCAGAGTCCATCCCATTTTGGCCAAATACTGCCAAAAGTGTGTTCCAAGTAACAATATCAGGTGCACATTGGCATGTTTTAATGTCATCAAAAACCTTCATCATTTCTGCAAACTTTCCCCTGTTGCCATGCATCTTAATCAGAGCATTGAAAGTACAAATATTTGGTTTGCAGCCAGCAGCCCTCATTTCCTCAAAGACCTTGACTGCAGAGTCATCCTTCCCGGCCTTCTCAAATCCTGACAAGAGAGTAGTATATGTGAAAACATCTGGCATAATCCCGATGTCCACCATTTGGGTCTTAAGCTCCATAGCTTCATCTAATAGGCCATCTCTCGCATATGCTGAAATCAATGAATTGTAAGTCACAACACTTGGAGAAAATCCCTTAGCTTCCATTTCCTTCAACACTTCCATGGCCTCTGTAGGCCGCCGAGACTTCCCATAAACGTCCAATAAAGCATTATAGGTAACTTTATCCGGTACAAAACCTGCCAATTTCATCTCTTTAAGAACCATAGCAGCTTCTTCATACAAAGAACCACGCCTGCAACAACTAATCAGCGTGTTATAAGTATATTCATCCGGGGCAATCCCAGCAGCCTTGATTCCATCAACAAGGCTAATAATCTTACTCCAGGGCATACCCATTTTCCCATAAACATTTAAGATTACGTTATAAGTTATCAAAGATGGCTTGCAACCCCCTTCCTCCATCTTCTTAAAAACCATAACAGCCTCCCTATACCTCCCATTGCTAGCACAAGCCGTAATCAAAGATGTGTAAGAATAAACATCAAGCTCGAACCCATCTTTATGTAAATTATTCAACAAAGAAGTCGCAGCCGAAACCTTGCCATCTTTACCAAGGATATTGATAATCACAGACACAACAGAGTTATTCAACCACAACCTCCAGTCGTCTCTATTCCTTACCCACTCAAACACACTCACACCCAAGTCATATTTCTTGTAAAACCCTAAACCCTTTATCACACCTAAGACATCCACACAGAAAGCGTCAACTTTACTTCCATTCAAACATGACTGTCCTTGATGGTACTCAAATAAACGGCTCAAAGCTCCATCAATTTCATTTCTTTCAAAAGATGGGTGAACTAATGCATCAAGAACTAGCTGACCTTGGGAAGAGAGGCGTTGGTTGGACCAGGGTTTGCCACGGTTTAGGTCACGAGCTTTGCCGATACGGGTTCGTGTTCTTGGGATGGAAGACGAATTGATTAGGGGAAGTGGGTCTAAGGGCTTTCGATAAGTAGACTTATCAACAACGGGAAAGCCTTGAAGAGGAAGATTAACATTTGGTGGTTGGGATTCAGACGAGGTGAGTGCAAATATAGTGGGCTGCTGCTGCTGCTGCTCTTGCTGTTGGAAATGGTGGGTCTGTATTGAAAACAGAGCTTTTGCAGGTGGTGGGTTTGGCAAGAGCAGTGGAAGAGCAAGTCTCTCAGCCATTATAATCTCACCCACACACACATAAAATCACACTAACAGATAAAATAGACAGTTTTAGTAGCTGACGAAGTGGGGGAAATTGCAGTGAGAAGGATGCGTGTGTTGGGGAGGACTTGGAGGTTTAGCCGTTTAGGGACTTGAGAGCTCGAGCCAGAGTAGAGATATTTGGGGTTTTAGATCTTCTGGATGGACTTGGAGGCCTAGCGTGAGGACCCACCGTCACCATGGCCCTCCTAGTTCCTAGTCTCCAATACAATGGACTAGCCTGCCTGATCTTGAAGGTAGGCTGCTGGAGTCTCAAGCCCAGCAGCAGCTATGTTACTTTTTAACAACTGATGATAGTAAATTGTCACATAGAACCTGTTACTGAATGAGGGAAAAATTCCTCCCCTCAGGATGATGTAGCTGAATTCCAATATAGTCTATTTATTTTTTCTACTTATGAGAAAATGAAAATATAGCTTATTAGGTGCATAAGATTTGCCTTTTCCATAGGGGTCCACCTTAATAGAAACAATATACTCATTTCCAAGCTGACACGACCAGTGGCAATGCAATGGTCATTAGTTTAAGATAACTAGAGGATTCATGTAGAACGTATCATTTGTCTAATTGCATTTCCGCCAAATGTCTGGATGCTTCTGGAACAACCAAGCATGCAAGTAAGCATAAGCATATTATGTGTCTCACAGGAAAGTTTTATTGAAGTTCCTGAGTGAAGCAAAAGGCAGAATCCAATGTACAACCAAATCTATCATGGGAGATCATTCTGTTTTGTCTACAATAACCTTTGAACTAGATAGACAATTAGCCAGGGTTGAACTGCGTTTAAGTTCTTAACATAATATAAGACATCCAACACCAATTAGCAGTCAATACAAGTCTCGTTCCAATATGCCTTCTTTTAAGAAAATTCCAAAAGAAACTAAAGATTAACACTAGGATTCGAAGCAAGTGTGAACAGGGCTCAACATCAACAGCTGAAAAAGCATTATGGCCCTCCAAAATTGTCCCACAAAATTACAGCCCTGGACCCAAAAACCCAAATTGAAAATGTCTGAATCCATTCTATTTAGCATCATTTGAGGAAGTGTGGACCAATCAACCCTGCAATCTCAAGAAATCCAACCTGGTCTTTACCACTAAAAATCCTGTTCAGCTTCTCATCGCAAATTATAACCTCTCTGTTCTCAGGATCCTGATAAATAAAAAGAGGGAAGACTAAGAGTTAAATTGATGGCTGACATACATCTTCATTTTTCATCTTTAATTCACATTATACATATACAATTAACATCATTGAATTCAATTAAATCATCAGTTTCAAAGAATATTCAAAATTCACAAACTTTCACCAAAAAGATAACATTTCAGTTGACTCAAGGGGACTTCTCCATGACTCATTTCATTCATCTAAACCATGTTTCATACATATTCAAGCATAGAGAATAACATATCTTAACATCGAACTCAAAATCATAATATAGAGAGATGAGACAATATTTACCAAAACCTTCCTTTGATGATATCTTAAAATCCTTTGAGAATTTCTCAAATCTAGTGATAGAATTGAGTTTCTTGATCCTAAATTAACGTAGAACACCTTAATTTGAGTTGGAGAATCAAAAAAAGGATAGAATTTTAGTGATGGTTGAAAATAGGTTCTTCTCCCCCTCTCTTCTCCTTTCTTTTAATTAAAACAAAATGTTTCAAGTTTTTAATGGTGGGGTGCATGGCTATACATGAAAAAGGGTCTAGAATATTGACTATTCTTTGACAAAATATGGTGAAATTATCTTTTTGCCATTCGCTTATGTGAAATTACCATTATACCCTCCAAACTTTTTCTAAACTTGCAATTAAACCCAAAATTCAGGAATGACCAAAACTTTTATTTTTATTTTGGTTATTGGACTTTTGAAAATAATAATTAAGTCCCTTAACTTTATAAAATTACATATCGATCCTCCAAGAACTGAAAAATTACAATTAAGTCCTTTAACTTTTAACAATTGACAAATAAGCTCTTATGTGCATCAACTTTTCCAATTAAGCTTTCTAAGTATCCAATAAGTCTATAAATCATGTCTAATCACTTCTAAGGTATTAGAACACATTTAACTCAGCCACCATGGTCATATCTATCCAATGGACTCAGTTTTACACACTTAGAAGCTGATATGTTATAAATCTCCAAGATTTCGCATACCAAAGAACTATAAGTTCATCTAAGGGCATATAACATTATAAATCACTGACATATATACCTATAAGGATTTAAATACTTCTTTGAATTCATATACAATTATGTATATATCAATATACTGTAGTGTCTCCAAGTGCAGAATAATAGAAAAGGGCTCAGAGAGTCCGCCGTTACACACCATGCGCCGTGACAAACTCCAATCATATTAAATTCAGAGCAAACTAGTGAGATTAGATTACGTTTATTTTCAAGTCATTCCTTATGTTTGACACAATTCTTCTTTATGTGTCTTTTTTTCTTACAAAAGAAAAACTTAAATTCTTTTTTAATGTTAGCTTGGGCAAGTATTTGACCTTTTTCCCTTAGTTGGCTTGATTTTTCTTCTTTTTTTGAACAAGCAAATATGCACTCTGCGAACTCTCTCCCTATTCCATATTATTCCCTTCCTTTTGAACACATATGGTCGTTAATTCATTTATTGACCACTTATCCTCATGTGTATTGTAAGAGATTTTAAAGGGTTAGTATGGTATTAGAAGGGTGTTCAAAATCTAATGCTTGAAGAAAGAATTAAACATCTCAACCTCGGGTTTCGCTAACTAAACCGCAATGTCCCTTATCCTTATGATGTGCCCATGCACACTTTAGACAATGGTGAGCCTTGTAGATGGTACTTCATAATTAAGGTGCTTAAAAATGCTTTGTCTGAAGTTTCGAGTTGCTCATCAATAGTGTTAGCCCCGAATTTTTTTTATGATTACTAAGCATGATTAGAGTAAATTGAAGTCTTAATAAATTAAATTAAGTTG
>JAOSBL010000212.1:31452542-31463553 GCA_027568915.1 Erythroxylum roraimae
GTTGGATCCCGTTTTCGGAATCCAACTCTTGACAAAATACCATCATACTTGAGCGTGGTTCCTTGTAATCTCTTCTTGTTCTGATACCAAACATGTTGGGCACCGATTTCGGAACCCAACCTCTTATTAATATCATCATACTTAACTTGAGCGTGCATATTATCTTATAGGGTTATTTCCATGAACCCTTATTAGGCATCATCCCACAAAGGTGGCGTACTCACAATAGTCAAACATCAAACTAAACTTATTCCTCTAACTTAACCCTTTTAACAAATGAAGTCAAAAAGAACATATACAATCAAATTACTTCAATCCATCATTTCATTACTCAAGAAACCAAGTTTGAAAAACTTTATATACATATCAAAAGCTACACCATCGGCTTATAACAAAAATTACAAAATGGCAAATGAAGCAATTCCTTTAGGCTCTTGATCACTTGTTCTCTTAGCTATAACCTGAGGATGGGACAGAGAGGGGGTGAGCTTGAAAGCTCGTGGGTAACATGTTTATAACGAAGAATAAGCAAAACCGTTGAAATGTTCATTTGTCATATAAAAATCATAATGAATTCATAAAATGCTTCATCTCAAATTCTCAGTCAAATTTGCAATTCGAACTCAAAACTCATAGGTAAAATAGCATCACATCAACACAGCATATCCATTTAACCATCAATACAAAACACTCAATTTATGCAACATACTTAACAATTCAAAGATGCAATGCACAAACAAATGGCTCGAGAGTTCCGTAGAACAAAACGGATAAACTGAAGTTTATACCGTGAACAAAACGAGTCCAATTTCTCAGGATCTCGTGACCTCAAGCGGGCAGTGAGGAGAAGGCTATACGATTTTGGTTGAATGATGATGTTGATTCTCTTAAATAGTCATTATGATCTTTGCTATACGATTTTGTTAGAAATGATAGCCTAATACTACTTGTTAGTCCCTAATGGCACTCAAGAGGGGAGATGAACTGAGTGCTTAAAAAATTAACAACAATTAATATACATACATACATATATATATAAATAAATGGATTGCTTAAGATAAACTAATTAAATAGTTTAATAATAACTTAAAGAGGATAAGGAAGAGAAAATAAAAATTATTTATAGTGGTTCATCAAATAACTCTTGCTTACATCCACTCTCAAAACTTTGCTTGAAATTTCACTATAGTTTTTCTTTTAAGGCAAAGAATAACCTTTATATAATCTTTCTTGATAAAAGGAACCCTTTTATAATCTTCTTCCAAGGTGAAAAGGAACTTCAACCTCACTTTGATCACTCCTAAATACAATAATATAATTTCCTAAACAAATCTTACAACTCAAAATAACTCATTTTATTACTTGATAACTCTAAAGAGGCTCACTCATACAAATATGAAATAATGATGCTCAAATGAATAAAAAAAAAACCTAAAAATGTGTTTAAAATACACCTAAATGCTTCTTAATACTACAACCGATGAGAAAACACCCATTCATAGTGTTTTAGAAGCCTTCCTAGTCATTGGAGCCAAGAACTAGTCGTTATAACAACTAATTGTAGTGTACTGGTTAACCAATATAGCATATTGGTCAACCAATATGCATTAAAAACACCATATTCATGAGTTGTTGGGATATTGATTGACTAGTAGGTATATTAGTTAACCAATATGGCATATTGGTCTACCAATATATCAATCAATGTTACAACAAACTCACCGTATGTCAAATTTAGCAACTTTTTCCTATATTGGTCAACCACTAACCCATATAAGTTAACAAATCACTCCAAAAACATAATTTTAACAAATTTAAATGTTCAAAACCAATTTGTTTTAATACAATTATAATTTAAACATTTCCTAATGATCAAAAGGTTTTCTATTAAAACCAAAAGTTTTAATGCATATTGATGAACGTAAAATCACATGCAATAAAGTGAAATGAGATGTTGATGTAAAGTGAGACTTTTAGAACATCAAAGTGATTAAATAAAATTACAATTCTTGGTTTGATCTTCGTTTCGGTTGTTGTAAACTTCAACTTCTCTTTATTAACTTTATAAGCTATCTTCTTGAGTTTATGACTTTGTTTTGTTCTTATATTACTTTTTTATTAAAGTAATAAACTCATTGATAATAATTATGTTTTATTATCATCAAAACATCGATTGGAACCTCTCTTGGTTCAATATACTTGTTAGTCCCTAGTGATACCCAAAAAGGGGTGAATTGGGCATCTATAAAATTCAACAATTTTTCTAACCAACATACTCAATTAATAACGGGTAATATAAAAAAAAGATAAGGAAACTACTTATTATAACAAACTAATTTATAGTGGTTCAATAAATAACCCTTGTCTACGTCTCCTTTATATTTCTTCTTCCAAAGTGAAAAATAACCATTGTACAATCTCTTTTTGGCAAAGAGAAACCATTTTACAACCTTTTTCCTAGGTGAAGAGGAAACTTAATCACACTTAGATCACCCCAAGTATAATAATATAATGCTCTAACCAAATATTATAACTTAAAATACCTCACTTTATCACTTGATAACTCCAAAGATGCTTACTTAAATGAATGAAAACACTTAAAAAATGTGTGTAAAATATACCCAAATACTTCTTGATACTAAAACTAATGCGAAAACACCTATTTATAGTGTTTTGAGACCCCCCCCTTATTAATTGTTAGAGCTAAGAACTAGGAGTTGCAATGACTATTTACAAAGCATTATTGTGCATTGAATGCATAAATTCACTAATCTTTGAGAGACTAGTCGATCAGTAACACACATTGGCGACCAATACGACACATTATTCGATCAATATGTTGGCTAATGCTACAACAAGCTCTCAATACATCAAATTTAACAACTTTAACTTATATTAGTTCACCACTAATCCATATAAGTCGATTAATCACCCTCAAAGCATTATTGTAACAACTTCAAATGCTAAAAATTAATTAGTTTAAGACAATTATAATTTAAACACTTCCTAAAATGTTAACTAAAAAGTGTTTGAAAGATTAAGATATTTTTTTAATTAAAATCAAAATCTTTAATGCTTCTTGACAAACGTAAGGACTCATGCAATGAAGTGAAATGAAATATTCAATGATGGTAAGCCCTTTAGAACATCAAATTAACAAAGTGAGATCACAAATAATAATACAAAGTGTAAATTTAGCTTCATGAGCCTTAATCTTCTTTTTTTTATTGGTTTGGTGTTCATTTTAATGATTGCAAACTTCAACTTCTTTTTTATTAACTTCATAAATTCTCTTCTTGAGTTTATATCTTTATTTTGTTCTTATATTGTATTTTATCAAAACAATAAACTAATTACTAGTAGCTATATTTTGCTATCATCAAAACATCAATTGGAACATACCTTGGTTCAACATCCAGGACTGATCTCACCTAGATCTATATCACAATTATTTTATTATAAAACAAAGAAAATCTACAATAAATGATAAAGAACAAAAGACTAAAGAAAACATCATTACGATTCTTAAGTACCTGAAGTTCTTGATAAATCTTAATGAATTTCTTTTTTTCCTCCTAAAGTTGCTCCTTAATCCGAGTTGCTTAAGTTGGCTATTACTTAATTTTTCACTCAAAAGACTAATCTTCTCTTTTAATTTTTTAGCTGCCTCTTCTTTAAAAATGTAAAACCCTAATTTTTTTCCTCGATACGACCTTGACATGAGCCTGTGTTAGGCTTTCATGTTGCTAGGTTTTCTTTCTACAAATTTTATATAACAAATCACCACTAAACAAGTCAAGACACGAGTTCATGTTACTATTATATTGGAGAACATAGGTTAAATATGGTGGGATGTCACAAATGCTTGAAGAAATAGAATGATACTATCTTGAACATAGCCTAAACACAAGGACATATTAGTGTTGTAATAGTAAGGTAAAAAAAATCCTTAAAAATATAATAATGGCATTGGAACACGAGGAGTAGCACATTAATGTTGGTATCGTATTACAACTCCTTCTCTTATAGTCGACGAAAATTGCTCTGAATCGACTCAAATCTTCTCCAAATTCATTTTTTTAAAGGATTGAAATAAAACTTGAAACAAAATATAAGTCATTTTAACTACTTACTTTGAAAAAAAAAATCAAAGCACAAGCGTAATTCTCTAAAAAATACGCTAAAAATATAATCTATTTAGCACATATTGTTCCTGTACAAGCAAGTCACATTCTTTTAGTGTCCTTGGCAATTTGATAGGAAAGCCATGTATGATAGGTATAAGAATCGTTATTCCTTTATCATGCATGATAAAATGATGACTCTTGGCCCATCATCAATAAAACAAGTTTATAAAGATGGTGATTTCAAGACAAATCTTTTTCGGAAGAGGGGAAACAATAAGAATCAAGCATCTACCCAAGCTAACCAAGCTTCTAAGCTAGGGAGACATAAAGAGGGGCTTAGATAATTATAAATAGTTCAAAACTAGTGTCAAAAGTTGATGAAGATGGGAGAACATTGGAAAATTAAGCAATACGACACCTACACAATATCGTGTTAGACAAGTGTTCTAGAATATGATACTATATTGGTATGGTATTATTCGTGTTTATGTTCAAAAGAAATTTCACAAAAATTGGTACAGATATAAAGTGAGACTAGCATTGGACGCGTATATTTTTCGTATAAATAAAGTTAAATGTATGTGTGTCGATTAAGACTCATATATTTAGGTGTTGGAGTTTTCAATCTTTTAAAGTAACTCTTGTTTTAAGTTCTATAAAAATTTGTGATCTTATTTAGCTTGCTAGTGGTGATTAAATTATGGAATATTATTACTCTTAATCCTTTCTTTTTGCAAGTGTGGTAATTCATATAATTCTTTGTATTTTCTTATTTATACTCTTGAATCAAACTTGTTTTTAATAAAACTATCTTTGGTTTTATTAACATTGTTGTTGACAGGGTGCTACTGCATTTGATGTTTGTCAGTTCAAAACTTCATCAGATGGATTTGATGAAAGTGTACTGTTCAGATTCTCATGCACAGTTTACTCACCCATATCCAGCCAATCCGTGTCCCGTAAGCATCATCTTTCTTGTGGCAGAACTGCAACAATTCACATATGTCCCTTGAGAACATTATACAAATGGATTATGTTGTTACAAAAGAATTTACTAAAGCTCAGCTTTTCCACTCACGCAATGGAACATTTGACCAACCAATAAATGGTGCACCTATGGGGCTTGGCGAGGGGGGTTCCAACAGAACCTCAATAGGAGATCGCCATTAGCTGCGGAGCTTTGGGGGGTACATTCGGGCCCGAAGCTGGCCTGTGACCTGAGATATCTCCATGTTGTGGTCGAAGTCGACTCACTCGAGGTTATTAACATTCTCTCTGCTTCACCCGTGGTACTGACAGAGGTTTCTTGTTTGGTGACAGGAATCTAGCAGCTTTTGCACCAGGAGTGGACGGTACAGCTCCAGCGTGTTTTTAAGGAAGGGAACCAGTGTGCGGACAGCCTCGCTCACCTCGCTGACGTTTTCCGACCGGGCCTTTATATCTTCCAGGAGCTCCTCAGCCGAGATGCGTAAGGCATAGGGTATCCAAGAGTGATGATTTGGTTTTGTAGTTCTCTTTTGTTATTAAAAAAAAAGGTGCACCTTTCTTCGTGAACATAAAAGCGCACCAACAATTGTGTTAATCGGTTTTCAAGGCTACCGTTTTCCTAGTACTAAACAAGTGTTCATACGTATAAATTTATAACTTTTTATCTTTTTATTTAAGAGTATTATTTATCACATGATATTACGTAAAATTGGATTCGACTAATATCTAGTTGGATTTTAAACACCAACCCCTAGTCCTACCCTTAAATATCTAAATTTTCATTTTACCTCAAATTTATTACTCTTATCAACAAAAGTCCTCGCAACTTGTCCACTTTTACAACCACATCCCTCGTCTTTATTTTGTTTAGTCCTTCTAACCCTCTCCAAAAGTCGAAGCTATGGAGAGAACAGCTCTTCTTCGCTCTACTTGTCTCGCTTCTCGAAACTTCTTCTCCTTCTTCCCTCGCTCTTTATCGTCCTTTTCTCACATTCCATGCCTCTGCCGACCGTCTCACATTCCATGCCTCTGCCGACCGCTCAATCTCGCGGCTCTGCCCCGCCGCAGTCTCCGTCGCTGGCAGTCACTTCCGGCCTCCACCACCTACTCCTCCTCCTCGCTTCGACTCAATAGACATTTCTCTTCTCTCTCCACTCGCGCCGTCGCTTCTCCACCATCTCAATCTTCTCCAGGTCACCCTAAGCACACACTGTTATTGTTTCTGCTTAGTTTTTATGTCCTGTTTAACCAACTCCTTGTTGTTGTTCTATCAAACTGAGATAAGTTGAAAGATCACTGGAAGAAGTTGAAGAAGAGTGTATAGTATTTCGTGTGATAGCTAAATTTTTTCTTCTGATGAGATAAGTTTAAAAAAATGATGTAAGGAGGAGAATTTGTTAAACTGTGTATTTATTAGTTTAGTTTTGTGGAAGCAGATGTTTTTAATAGTTTACCAGATGGTGTGGCTGAGAAATTTGGATTTGAGAAGGTATCAGAGGAGTTCATTGCCGAATGCAAATCAAAAGCAGTGCTTTTCAAGCACAAGAAGACCGGGGCAGAAGTTATGTCCGTCTCAAATGATGATGAGAATAAAGTATTCGGCATTGTTTTTCGCACTCCGCCGTAAGTGTATATACATATATATACAGATAGATAGATACATAGATATATTCATTCGATGCAATTGGGATTGGATGTCCTAGTAAAGAATTGCTCTAATTGGTAGTGTTGCAATGCAGGAAGGATTCTACAGGGATTCCACATATTTTGGAACACAGTGTACTTTGCGGTTCAAGGAAGTATCCTCTGAAAGAACCATTTGTTGAGTTATTGAAAGGGAGCTTGAATACTTTTTTGAATGCATTCACATATCCCGATAGGACATGTTACCCTGTTGCTTCAACGAATACTAAGGTGTGGTAGTAGCTTACATTGTTAAATGGTGCTGATAGTTTTGAGTGAGGCGTTATTTTTACTACTGTTCTGACATTGACGGGTAAATTATTCTGTGAACAGGACTTCTATAATCTGGTTGATGTATACCTTGATGCTGTATTCTTCCCTAAATGTGTGGAGGACTATCAGACTTTTCAACAAGAGGGTTGGCATTTTGAGCTTGACAACCCTTCAGATGAAATTACTTATAAAGGTTTCCTTCTGACCCCCTGTCAAACTTATACTCCAATGTCCTCTTTGCTTTTGGGAGGCCTAGTTTTCTGGCTATGTTAAGCTATCAAGTACAATTGAAAACATATAGACCTTCCTTCTTTGATGGGTTCATGTATTTCAGGTGTTGTTTTTAATGAGATGAAGGGTGTCTATTCCCAGCCAGATAATATATTAGCCCGGATCTCTCAACAGGCAAACTCCTCTCTCTATCTCTCTCTCTCACTCTAATCTATGCTCATGCATGCGTGTTTCTAGGTTGTATACATTTATGGTTAAATGGCACGTCAGTTGTCATGAATTTCTTCATTTCCTGGTATTTATTTGGTTATAATCAATAGTGGTAACTTTTGCATTTAACTCTTTTTGTAGGCTATGTTTCCAGAAAATACATATGGTGTTGACAGTGGAGGTGATCCTAAAGTTATTCCGAGCTTGACATTTGAGCAGTTTAAGGTCAGCTTTTTGCATTAATATCAGTCTTGTGCCAGCTTACTGGTTAAATTATTGGATACATGGGAGGTGGAGGTTAAATAAAACCAATTGATTGATGCATTTGAGATTATTTTCTTGTATTTTGAACCAAATTAGTGGGCGTGCTATGAAGTCCTGAAAGACTTTGATGTTTCCTTTATGCAAAATTAAAATTAGTTTAGTTGTTCTTAGCTATTAATTTTCTTTGATTAGAAGCCCTTGTTTATTTACGATTTAAGCCTATTAGGAAATGTTGAGAATATTTATCAGAGTAGGATTTAATTTCTATTAATCTTAAGTTAGAGTCCTTATTAAGTAGGAGTAGGATCAAGAAAAATTCTGCATATAGGACTCAATGTTTCAATTATGAGGGAGAAGATAAAAGTTTTAGGTTATGAATTTGTAAAAATGTGTTAGTTTCTATCTAAAAGTTATTCTTAGATTCAATGAGTGATTCCTGGACACTGGGTGCGAAGCTTAGTTCTTTATAAACCCTAAATGTGATTTCTTGGAGTTTCTAGTGTGAAGCTAGTAAATCTTTATGTAACCTATATTCAATTTGTCTTAAGTTCTTGTGTTTTGCCATAAGTTACTGTTACCGTTTCTATTTCAATTTTCATTTAGTATAGCTGTGCTCTATCTATCCTACGTCATACTTACTTTGCACTTCTTTCCTTGAGGTTTTGAAGCTTCAGGTCTTTTATGTGATCTAGGGGCTTAAGGAGAAACTTATTTTGTTGCCATGCTTCTGAGACATAAGATTTTGTATCTGGAATGAAAATCATTTGCTATTAAACTTGGAAATGTTATCTTTTACTTCTCTGGCCAAAATATCTACTTTGGATCTGTGTATAGTGATGAGGAAATTGCTTTTTTGTTGACTTTTTAATTATCTACTTTGGATCTGTGTATAGTGATGAGGAAACTGCTTTTTTTTTAACTTTTTAATTATGAGAACTTGTTAAGTGACAATATCATTTATGAATGAAGTGATAAATGCCAATTTAATCTTCTTTCGTTACTCGAATTTGCAGGAGTTTCACAGCAAATATTATCATCCTAGCAATGCCCGGATATGGTTTTATGGAGATGATGATCCAGCTGGTCGGTTAAGCATATTGAGTGGTAATGTTGCCTCTGTTTACGGAGATATGAGCTAAAGATTGCATTAAAAACCTTTTTTTTTTTCCAGTTTTAGTGCATGTTTTTTGTTGCAGAAACTTTTGATGATTTGCCTAAAACAGAACCGATGCTATAACGAGCATGAAGATGTTAGGTTCAGCCTAAAAATATACTCAGAATACACTGTAGGATATTTCCTATTATGACAAGAATATTTTGAAGGATATTCTGACATATACTCTGTTGGATATGCTGACACTCCCTGTCAAACTGGTTTGTAAATGTCTTGCATCTCCAGCTTGCTTACTAGAAAATCAAATTGTTTTTTCGGTAGACCTTTGGTGAGTATATCAGCCACTTGTTGAGAAGTAGGAATATAAGGAACACAAATTAGTCCACTGTCAATTTTCTCCTTGATAAAGTGTCTATCAACTTCAATATGTTTAGTCCGATCATGAAGAATAGGATTATGAGCAATTGAAATGGCAGCTTTGTTATCACAGAAGATTTTCATCAGAACTGACCCAGGGAGCTTCAGGTCTTCTAGCAATTTCTTAATTAACATAGCGTCACAAATCCCGTGTGCAAGGGATCTAAATTTTGCTTCAGCACTACTTCGTGCCACAGCACTTTGCTTCTTGCTTCTCCAAGTTACTAAATTTCCTCCAACAAATGTGCAATATCTGGATGTTGATCGCCTGTCCATCACACTACCAGCCCAGTCAGCATCAGTATAAACTTCCACCTGAAAGTGATCACGTTTTTTAAACATCAAACCCATTCCTGGCGTCCCTTTTAGGTACTTTAGTATCCTATAGGCAGCTTCAAAGTGTTCACGACCGGGTGCATGCATGAATTGGCTTATCATGCTTACAGCAAATGCTATATCGAGGCGAGTGTGTTACAAATATATAAGTCTGCCCACCAAACACTGAAATTTCTCCTTTTGAATTACATCCTCAATTTTAGCAAGACTTAGTTTGAGATTTACCTCCATTGGAGTTTCAGCGGCCTCGCAACCTAGAAGACCAGTCTCATCCAATAAATCAAGGATATATTTCCTTTGCCTTACAAAGATCCCTTCACGTGATCTTGCAAATTCCATGCCAAGAAAATATTTTAAGGTACCTAGATCTTTAATCTCAAAGTGTTCAGCTAGCCTTTTCTTTAATCTCGCTAATTCATCAAGATCATCACCTGTTAGTATCATGTCATTGACATATACGATAAGGATTGCTATTTTTCCTTTAACACCATGTTTATAAAAAAAGAGTATGATCTGCTTGACTTTGCAGATAACCATATCCTTTTATAGTGTTCCCAAACTGTTCAAACCATGCCCTTGGAGATTGTTTGAGACCATATAAAGACTTGAGTCTGCAAACTTTGTTCTGACTTACAGATTCTTCAAAACTAGGAGGTAGGCTTATAAAGACTTCCTCTTGCAAATCACCATTCAGGAATGCATTTTTTACATCTAGTTGGTATAATGCTCAATCGAAACTAACTGTAAGAGACAAGAGAACATGTATAGAGTTAATTTTGGCTACTGGGGAAAAAGTTTCCTGGTAGTCAACACCATATATTTGAGTAAACCCCTTGGCCACAAGTCTAGCCCTATATCTCTCTACACTACCATCTGCCTTGCATTTTACAGTAAATACCCATTTACACTCAAGGGCAGCTGTACAATTTCCCATGTCCCATTTTTCTTTAGTGCATGCATTTCCTCCATCACTGCTGTTCTCCAATTTGGATCACTAAGTGCTTCCTGAATATTTCTTGGAACAACCAGATTAGAGATTTTTGAAATAAATGCCCTATGTTTTGTGAGAGACGACCATAAGACATATATTTTGCAATAGGATGATTAGTGCAAGGACGAGTTCCTTTTCTAAGAGCAATAGAAACATCAAGATCAAGATATTCATGAGAGACTTTATTAGGTAAAACAGGAGGTGAGACAGAAAAATTAGTATTTTTAGAAGTGTCTTGAGTACCTGAATCCAAGATCGTAGATTGACTAGGTGCTGAAGGAACAGTAGGTTCTTTACTCTTTTGATGATTTTTTCTCCTTGTATAAACAATGACCTTAGGTTCTTGATCCTTAGGATTGTTTTGTAGTATTCCCCCCC
>JAOSBL010000212.1:31476593-31491848 GCA_027568915.1 Erythroxylum roraimae
TAAGAAGTCTAAAAACATCTCATCCATATTTAACTAAAATAGCTCAATTAAATATTTTGAATAAAAGTAAGTTCTCCTGGGGCAGAAGATCATCAAAGTAGAGTCATGTCATATTAATGGAAAACTATTGTTTTAGAATGTTAGTCTACTGTAGGCCTAAGTTACAAAGCAAGTTCAATAGGTAAGTCATTATGTCTAGATGAACAATCACAAAGAAAATCAGATACAAAAGGATTTGTATAGGAGTAAAATGGATTGTCACTTACAAAAAACAAAATCATGAGGTTAGTTATGGGAGGCAAGTAAAAAGAAGTTGGTATTCTTGTTAGTTACCTACAGAAACTAACAAGTAAAAGGAAAATCAAAGAATGGAGAGCCATATGAGATGTGAATCTACCTAAGAGTGTACCCTAGAGATTCCAAGAACAAGTTTGAGTCAAACCCAAAAAAGTTCAAATGGATGAATAAAAGAATTGACCCATTGATTACAAAGAATCAAGAACCAAATTCATAAAATATTTTGAATGCAACAAATAAAGAATTCTTTGATAAGTTTGAAGTTCTATAAAGAATTAAGAAAAGAAGCTCTGATAACTCTCAATAAACAAATATTTTCAACTTGTTTTAACTGAAAAGAAATATATCGTAGATAATAAAAAATAGATTTTTTAACTTTAAATAGAAAATAAGGTTTCGAATAGCACGATTTGGGCCATAATCATAGGCTGAGTTGTGACTATAAAAAGAATTTAGCATTCTATGTCTTATATCTACATTTGTATCTTGTGGTTATGGATCTTATTGTATCTTCAAGGAGTTGAGCACGACCTAGGACATAATCATGAGTATAAATCACGGATCTGTCTATAACTTCTGAAGATAGACACTATTTAGACAACACTCATGTTAGAGAATGTGTTCATCTAAAGATAATTGTTTTTCCTCCAAATTTCCTTTAAGTCTAGCTATTGTGATTGCTATAAGCTTACGTGTAATGGATCCACTATCTTTCGACCAATCGTGCTTGCATCATACTCACACACTTTAAAGAATTCGTCATCGACCTACATCAAAAGGAAAATAAACCTCTTTGTATAAAGGTACAAATAAGATTTGGTTAACATAAATAACACTCCTTAAATTCCTCCCTTTTTCGACTCTCACTCTTTTTCTCTTTAATCTCTCTTTTCAATCTTAATCAGTCTTCATAAACCTAATTAAATGTTAAAGGTATATGAGTAATGAGCTTATTGTTCATGACGAAGAAATATCTATCTATAGATCCATTTTTATGGTCTTTTTATCGAATGCTGAAGTTTTCCCTAAGAGAATATAGCCAATATGCATAAGTACTATATCACACAATACCTCATCACAATATCCACGAATCCAAAAAAATAAGCACTTACTTAATGACTTCACCTTACCACATTCATTTAGTCATGAAACTTGTATGGCTTCAAATGCTTCATAATGGGCAAATTAAATTTCTCTTTAAGAGTAGTGCTAACTACTTTAGTGTAACTTCCTCCACCAATAGCCATACTACATATCTTGTCATAAATGTGAAATACAGTATGAAATACGTTTTTCCTTTATAACTTTGACACATTCTCTTTAATTTGAAGACTTGATGCCGTCCTAATGATAAGCATCTCACTTTCAACAACATACTCAATAGTCTTAGCACTAGACCCTTTAAATGGTGGTAAAGGATTATATTCGTCTGAATAACTTACACTTTACACCTCTCCATTATTCTTTATGATTATTATTCTCTTATCTGGGTGTTGGTATGCAATATGCCATGTTCTTAAAAAACAAAAACAATTAATAGATCTATTTTGAGGATGTTGACAATTGATTTTATCAATTCCTTGACTGTAGACATCATCTTTAGTTTTTGGTTGGTTTAGTTTTTGCTTCGGAACAACCCCTATTATCTTTTTCCTCATAAGCACTACTACCAATTAGGTACTTTGATATTCCTTTGTGTTTTAGTTGTCTCTCATCCTTCATAACATGTAACCATCTCTTCTAACTGCACATATTGTTGTAACTCTACTATATTGGTTATATCTTTTGCTAACCCATTCAAGAATCTTGTTATAGTTGCTTCTCTATTATCTTTTATATTGGCTCAAATTATGACTAATGTTTTCTCCTTATGATAATATTCTACACTTATTG
Organism: Erythroxylum roraimae; assembly: GCA_027568915.1. Taxonomy (NCBI): domain Eukaryota; kingdom Viridiplantae; phylum Streptophyta; class Magnoliopsida; order Malpighiales; family Erythroxylaceae; genus Erythroxylum; species Erythroxylum roraimae. Next base: position 31,478,784 of record JAOSBL010000212.1, read on the forward strand.
ATCTTCGAGTAAGAATTTATAACTTCTAAAACAAATCCCTATATTAGTGGCTTGACATAAATCTCCATCTCATGAGAGGTTTTGATTTATTCTAAGTCTTTATAGGTCGCTTACAATTCCTCCTCCTATTGGTAACCATATGATCCCACCAAATTATGGTATAACCACCTTTGTGACTAATGTGCATTAGGAACTTATACTGATTGTTTCCCTTTGCAAATTATCTATGGCAATATCTTGCATCTCTAATCTCGACAAACATCATATTCATACTCTCAAAATGTTGTTGTTTGACCTACATAAAATATGAATTGCCTTTATCCTCATTTGATGATAAAACACCTTTACAAGACATATTTGAAAGATGTAAGAAAAATTAGTAAAGAAAATTTTCTCACACCCCTTCATGTATGTGCTCTTAAAGGTGACAAACTACTAATATTTCACTGTTTGCTTCCTTTAAAAGTTCTTTAAGGAACTAAACAAAGTTAAATAAGAATCCAAACTTATAGAGTCTAAAAATTTAAGAACTATTGGTCAAAAATAGAAAATAACTCATAAATTAAGTAAGAATTATAGAAATTGAATAAAAAAGGAAAGATCAATAATAATTTCAATTTGTTTTTGAGAATGAGTTTCTTCAAGTAACTGTTGTTGTTCACCTTCTTTCTTTTCTTTTCTTATGAATAATAAGTATAAATAGCATGAGACAAAGGAATTGAACAACAAAGAAACTCTAAAACAAAATTAGAGATAGGCAAACCTTAGCATATGATGAATAAATTGAAAATACTTTAAATAAGAAGCTAATACAATTTTTTCTAACCATATGAAAGAAGCTTTAATGGCTCTCATAAAAATATATCTCAAAGTTTTTCTAACTAAAAAGAAACATAACTTAAATACTAATCAATAAAAAAATTGGTTTTTTAACTTTTAAAAAAAAGGTCTCGACTAGAACAATTATGAGTAAGGTCATTTTTACTACAGAAACTTTGATACCATACAACTTATATCCATTCTCGAGTCTAGTGTCCACAAATCCTATAGTATCTCTAGAGAGTTGAGTGCAAATTATAACATACATATGGGTACAAACTATGGATCTGTCTATAACTTTTGAAGATAGACATGGTATAGGCATATATGTATTAGAGGTTATGTTCATCTAAAAGTAAGTGTTTGGCTTGTAAATTTCCTCTAACCCTATCTTTTGTGATCGATTTAAGCCTACATGTAATTAATCATTTATTTTAAGCTAGTTATGCTTGCTTAAAAATACAAAAGATTTCAACTAAGGAACTCTAAAAACTACTAGGCAAAGAGGGTATTACCCAATATCCAAAGCTAAATCCTGAACCAAGCCATGTCATAGCCTTAGATGATCCTAAACCAAGTAATTTTATAGATCCAAATGCATTTACCGACAAAATAAAAACATTGGATAATTTAACACAATCTCTACATGCTGACTTGCTAAATACTACGTCTGATTAAAATACACTAAAGCTCCAAATATGCTAATTCTTATAAGTTCTAATGATTCATTATGCTCTAAGATCCACTAGAAAATGATACCCTAAGTCCTATAGCATCCCCTAACACATCTCAAGAAATAATTCCAACAATTGAACACTTACCAATTAATGCTCAAAAGCTCATTCCAAAAGTTGCATAACTCATACCTAAAACAAAAACAAGGATGAGGAGTTCATATTTGTCAAGAAAAAGAAGCCGAGTTATAAATTTAAGAAGAAGGACCCTTCCTCTTCATATATTCTATGAATTTTATTAATTTGAATGTTAAGAGGCTTCCAAAAGGCCTAAAAAATAAATAATTGGGAACTTTCTCAATAGTATAATTTGATTAGTCTTTAAATACCAAAATAAAATGAATAAACTAACAGGAAAACCATTTGCTTTTTGCCTAAAGGATGGAATATTTTGAGCAATCATATTACATACCAAAAAGGAATAATTATGGATGTCTATAGCTCTAGGATAGTATCAATGCATCACCATCATTACAGTGATTAGCTCTTACACCTCAGGTTCTTAATCAACCCCGCTCCTATCTTAATGAATGTAACTTTTGTCTATACATTTTCAATAACATAAACAAGCTCTAGGACAATCTAATCAGACTTGGAAATTCTATTCTTTATCTTAGTTGTTTTTGGGGACTTAAATGGTTCCTTATACAACAATGGAATGAGGGAAAAAAAATTCAAAAATGGTATAATAATGACTTTAAAAGATGCCTCACTTAAGAAGATCTCAGTGACCTTAATTTTGATGGATAATGCTTTATAAGTAGATAGATAAATGACATCTAAGAATGGAAATCAATTGAACTTTGGTGAATTCATGATGGCTAGCTACCCATAAAAACGATAGAGTTTAGTTTAACTTATCTCTCTACTTATATCAATCGCTAATTGAGGTTTATCCTCTAAACAATCTTAACCCTAGGAAAAGCCATTTCAGATTCTTAAACTTTTTGTCATTTACCCTAGGGATTAAATATGCCATCACTAGAGGAATACACTTTTATATTAATGGCTTTGAAGCATACATATGCATTGAAAAGCTACAAGCTAGGATGCCCCCTCCAATTATGTTGAAGCCCTTAAGAAACATAACTTACTGCTAAAATAGAATGTAGAATACAATGGTAAAATAAAGGTGGTAAAAATGTAAAATTTTACCATAGTAAAATATTAATAAAGAGGAACATCAACATGATTAGTCATGTTAAACAGTCCTTAAGTACTCTAGGTAATAATAACTATTCTCTCAAAATCATTCAATTAATTATTCATACATTTACTAATCATGACTTGGAGATGATGCTCACCAAATCTTTCACAAAAAAGGAAATCAAAGAAGATGTTTTTAGTCTCAACCTTAACAAGGCCCCAAGACCAAACAGGTTAAATGCTTATTTCTTTAAAAAAAAATTGGAGATTGGTAGGCATCATAGTTACTCAGGTAATTTTGTGAGTTCTTTAATTTATGTAAAATGATAAAAAGAATCAATAAGGCTCATATTTGTCTCATTCTCAAAAGATTTAATCCCTAAACCATACAATATTATAGACTAATAGCTTGTTACAATGTCATTTATAAGATTCTCTCAAAGATGTTAGTAGCTAGAGTGAAAGGCAACTTAAGCACATCATTCAATTCTTATCACAAGAATTTTCTTTACAAGGAACAAACATAGGGTACAATATTTTAATTACTCAAGATCTCTTTAAAAATTATCACAGGAAGCTAACAACAAGAATTTTCTCAAACAAAGTAGATTTCCATAAAGCATTCAATACAATTAACTATAATTTTTTGTTCCATAATATTTCAACTTTTGTATTCCTAGTTAAATTCATTTAACAGGTCTAACAATATGGCACAACCACCTTATTTAGCATTATGGTGAATCGGGAGCACTTTAACTATTTAAAAAAGTCAAAGGTTTGAGGTAAGGAGACCTATTGTCCCCTTATTTATTTATTCTTTGTATTGAAGTGTTGACAAGATATGTAAGAAAGAATATCAATAATGGAAGGGGGTTCAACTATCACTTCCACCATAAAAGACTCAACCTCTTCAACCTCTCATTTGTGGATGATATGTTACTATTATGTAGAATTGATTCCAACTCTCTCAACATCATGATAATAGTTTTAGTGATAACATTATGAAGAAATAGGTGATCTTAGAGTTAAGGAAACATATGATGGGGGAAGCTCAAGATTTGTAAGGATGGGAGAGTAGGTACAAGTTGAATGCTAGTGGTAAAGAAAGAGATTCAGGATGAGAGGAAGAAGAAGAAATGAGTGTCAGATATAGTAATTAAGTTTCAAGAAATCAAATATGAAGAGAAATATATATTTTATCAATTGAGGGATCAAGATAGCAATATTTTTTATAATTGGAAGCATAATTAAAGAACACATAAAGAATAGACTTTGTTGTAAGTTTACCAGATCTAATTGAACCAATAAAGAAAAAGACAAAAAACTAAAAACATAAAAGTGATCAAGTTTAAAAGGTGCATGAAAAAGAAGTTCAGAAGGGGATTTCAATAAGATAAATAGCAGTGGAAAAGGCTTCAAACTAGAAACATTTACAAAAAGAGCTATAAAGAAAAATGTGATACTAGTTTTAGTGATGCAACGAATTCTACATTTGATAACACCATTTTGTTGTAGGGTATAAGGATATGATATTCAAAAGATAATGATATAACTAGTAGAAAAATGAATAAATGATCCTTTGATGAGTTCAAGAATTCTATCATATTGAAACATTTTTATTTTGGTGGAAAAGAGGTTTTCAACAATGAACTTGAAATTTTTGAAATTTCTTTATGGCTTGAGTTTTATCACTAAGAGGAAAAATCTGGTTATGTCAACTAAAATCATCAACAAAGATTATAAAATAATATGAACCATATAAAGAAAGAGAGGGAGAAGGCTCTGAAATGTCACAATGAATAAGCTCAAGAGGTTTTGTACATACTTTAGTAGATGAAGTAAATGGGAGATGATAACTTTTTCCCTAAAGACATGAAGTATAATCAAGAACAACACTAGGCACTTTGAGAGACTGAAATAATTTGTAGGGAATTTTATTGCGTGGATGAATAACACATTTATGCTAAATGTATAGAGAAGCTTGATAAGCAACGAATACAATAGGATTTACAACACGGTTAAGAATATTCAAGGGGTAGAGATTATTTGGATGCTTCTCGTGAGGAATAAGGTCTTGGTTGAAAGATCCTTCATAATATAACTAGAGGGATTAAATTCAATCAAACATGAATTGTCTTTAACAAATTTTACAATAAAAATAAATTGCCAGTAAGATAAGGGAAAATAAGAATATTTTGAAAATTTAAAGGTATATGGTATGTGGGTAATGTTAAGGAACCTGTAGAAGAGATAGAAAAAGCATTGCCATTATCAAAAACTATTTGGTTAGTACCTTGATATTAATGGCTGAATAAAGTCAACAAGATGAGAGTTAAATGTCATCTAAGAGGAAGTAGTTATATACTAGAGACATTTAGAAATGTCATTGGAAGTATATATGGATGGAGGCATAATGTTTTGAATATTTAAAGCTAAAAGGGCAAGTTAATGTAAGGTAGGATGACGTGGAGAGGTCAATTGGTTATTTCTAGATTGCATATACCTAAAACGACAAGTGGCAGCTATATGGTTAACCTTTTTGCATATTTGACATTTTAGAGTTTTTTGTTAGAAAAGGATGAAGAATTAGAAAAGAAAGATGAGATGTATGAAGGATAATGGGCTAGGTTTGGGATATTATAAGGTAGGTTTGGAGCAAGAGGAAATAAGTACTGGTATATGAGTTTAGGGTTGGAGTATTAGGAAAAGAGAAATTATGATTATATGCCCAAAAAAAACTTGAAACACCTTGTGACTCACTCGATTGTCATAAAGAAAAACTCCCAAAATGATCTCATGAGGGTTGGAAGCCACCCTTATGATGTTTTCATTGTCTAAAGCACTGATTGATGCTTTGAGCAAAAAATATACTACCATAAAATGCCACAAATGCTGTTTTGATTGGAGATTAATGAAGAGATAGTTATCATTATTCATGAAGTAGAAGTTTAGCACGTAATTATGAGAATGAAGGAGTATTTTCTCAATTTTTCATAGTTGTGACAAATAATTCATAGTCGAGAGGTAAATCATTAAGTGTAAAGAGAACCAAGTCTTTAGAGGAAATTAGGTCATCAATTGTAGCCATGTCCTCAACTGTGAATGCTACGAATGTGAGGTCATTAGTGATGGACGAGTCACCTTTTCTGGTGGTATGAAGATGACACCAAAATAAGAATTTTTAGGTCGTCATTTGCTATAAAAATCAAATCTTAAATGTGGTCTAGAGTTCTTAAGAAGTATCACAACCATGACCTATTGAGGCCACAATGGAGGTAAAGGTGGCTTTAAGAAGCAATATACAAGTTTGTCCTTCTTTTCCCAAGCCAACAATTCTATTGAAAGAGAGGAAGAAGCAAATTATTATTCTTTGATGGTAGAGAGATTGATCCATCAATATATCTGAATAAATCAAAGATGAACAAAATAAATTTAAGCTTATTTCTCTATATTAAGTAGTTGTTGTTCTTAAGAGTAGTGGTAATGAAATTAGTAATATCAGTCATTGGTAGAGTTGAAGTTTTAGTATAGATAACTGGTTCAAAAAGGGGAAAGAATGAAAAGGAATGTGAAGGATATACTTAGGAGAATTCTAATACCATAAAAATAATAATAAATTGTACAATGAGCTTTTAATATTTTTCTTGTGTGTTTTATATAAGGATTTTCAGCTCTAATTATATGCGCTAAATCACTGACACTCAGAGTCAAGATGTGGTTTGGGTTTTCTCGCAAAAAAATTGAACACTTCCTATTACTGAGTGTCTTTTCCGAAAATTTCACGGTAGATCGTGGAGAATGAATATGGGAATCTAAGACATACTCATCCTGAAGCTTCTGCCCTCCTCTGGGGAGGGGTTTTTATAGATAAAGAGGTGAGTCGAGTGTTTTGATAAGGTTAAATTAATAAGGATAAGATGATATCTTTAAATCTTCAGTAACACTATTAGTTTCCAAACTTGACAGAAAGTTCAATACTAATAGATACATTAACCTTAGTCATCAAGCGCTCATTCTTAAGCATTCTAACTAATTCATGATATGTCTCTTTCTAAATATGACTGAATAGCACCCCATTCCTGAAAACAGTGCTGACATGATTCATAAATGACGGTGAGCAATTAACTGGGAAAATACTAAAATGTAAACTGATGTAGTAAATGGAACATTCAATGCAAATATGTTGTTAACAAGCATAATTTCAATCTCAAATTGCTTGCTAACTTTTTGCTTTTATGATTGAGAAGCGCTTTAATATCTTTTCTTTCTTTACTATAATTTTTAGCTTTCATCATAGCTATAGTGGAAGCGTTTAGCCTACCCTTTTCTAATTCAATTCATTTTATTTTTTCAAAAAAAATGGTGTTTTTTTTATGACTTTAAGGTTTTCTATAGCCCTATCGAAAATGAGAAACTTTTTTAATATAATAGAAAGTATACAAGATTTTTGCTTCTTTCTCCAAAGTGGATTAGTACATAAAATTAGTCGATCTCGGATATATCAAATTTAATATCTATTAAACTTAGCTTTATAAATATTGTTGTCATATCATGCAGGAACAACTAATAAAAAAGGATAATGACAATTTGTATATGTAAAATTCATTGTTTATATTTTAATCATAAAATAAATATACTTATAAAACCTAACTTCTCATTTCACTACGACCTGTTTGATTATGTTTATATTTTTAGTTTCTTATTTTTGTCTTTAAATTTAGTAAAAAATCTTATTTGTTTGAGTTTATAATTTATATTTAGTATTAGTTTTAGTTTTTCTTCTTTTTATAAATTATGGAAACAACATTTTATATAATATATAATTATTGAATATTATTAATCAAACAAAAATTTACTTTTATTTAAAAAAAATAGAAATAGAAAAATAAAAATAAAAATGAATTCAATCGATTCTTATATTTTTATATTTTTAATCTGGCGATAACAAAGATACAGTTTTCGTATCATACCTGTAACATCCTGTCACTTGAATTAGGGTTAAAATGGTGATTATTAGAGATTTTTTTTGAAAGGTAAAGGAAACTTCCATTAATCATATAAATGAGTTAGACAAGGTGGAATAGACACCTACACTTGCAAACGAGAGAAATTGCAAGATACTATAGCAAGTTCATGAGTTTTTTTTTTGAAAGGTAAAGGAAACTTCCAGTAATCATATAAATGAGTTAGCCAAGGTGGAATAGACACCCACACTTGCAAATGAGAGAAATTGCAAGACACTCTAGCAAGTTCATGAGCGCCCACATTTCCTCGTCGATTAATTCAAACAACAGAAATATTAGAATTACTTTCCAATATTAATTGGCAATCCTTAACGATTTCCCCAAACTCTGAATGATCCTCATGGTGTGATTTAATGGCTAGCACTACAAGTTGAGAATCAGTAAAGATACTCCCCACATGTTGCATGTTGTTAACTGTCCAAATAAGAGCCTGTCGAACCGCTAAGGCCTCCGTCACTAACTCTGAGTGTAGACCATCAAACAATCCAGAAATTGCATGTTGAAAGAAGCCTTCAAGGCTCTCAATGATAAAGTGAAACCCCGATGTTCCCATACTCTGAATTCTTGCCACGTCGACAAAAATATGCCATTCATCCAAGCTATCTGCTGCACTTTGTCGTCTCCCAGCAGCTATAAAACGATTGGCTGCTGGGCCTCTATTGTCGCTGGAGGACAGAAGCTGTTGCTTCCGTTTTTGTTCTTGCGCCAAAGTCCATTGATGTAGGTGATCCATTGCAAGTTGCCAAGTTCCCATCGCTGTAGGGAATTGAGCTTGCCATAAGCCTTTGTTTCTTCCCTCCCATATCTTCCATGCTATGGTCGTAAATTTTGAGATGTGTGCTCCATTGTTCGCATTCAGTACCTGCAAGAAAAACTCCCGAAAAGAAGGAGTTGGGTTAGCAATAAAAAAATCACCTAACTCCCACACCTCTCTCGCCCTCTCACACCCCACTAAGCAATGATTGACATCTTCCACCTCCCCACAGTAGCATTTATCATCCACCTGCACTCCTCTACGAGCTAGTTGTACCTTAGTAGGTAGAATGCCTTTTAGAGCTCTCCACATGAAAACCTTAACTTTTGGAGAAGAAGCAATATGCCATAGTTTTCCCCAAAAATCACCCTCTTCTACCTTACCACCTCTCCCCAAAGTTAGGAAGCATAACTTATGCTTATGCATAATGTGACATACACATACACAACACTATTGATCTTGCACATTACAATTATTTGTACATGCATTCATTGACATATTCTGGGTATAATTGATTTATAAATGCGATTAAAATGTGAATTGTGAGTTATTTGCGTTAAAAATTTATTTGGAGACTATTAGTATTATTTCAAAAATTTTGGTGCATTTGAGGTACATTTGGACTAGGACAAATGCCTAGTGATAGGATAAATTGATTTATGAAAATTTTGGATGATTAAGCCTAAAATTGAGTGACATTTGCCATAGTTAAATTGGTGACAAATGGACTAGTAATTAAGTGACAAATGGATCATTTATTTTGTGACAAATGGGCTGGTAAGTTGATGACAAATGGCATAGTTGATTAATGGACAAGTGACCTAGTTAGTTGGAGACATTTGGCATCACCTATGCTTGATAAGTGCTGAACATGCCATAAGGCATATGGCCATTCCATTGGATGACACCTAACACACCTTAGGTGTAAGTTTCAGTAGGAGCAACTCCAGCTATGGTCATTTCTCTTCTTCCTTCCTCTCACACACCACCGAAACACTCTTCGTTGCACCTCCCTATGTTTGTTTATGCTCATGTTTGATTGTTGCACCAATAATTCGTGCTTCACCCTCACAAAATTAAGTAGAGAATCAGAATATAGTTACCATGTTGTCCTAGCTGAAATCCTTCCAAGTTCCACCTTGAATGTATGATGATTCTGCATGTTTGGAGCACTAATTTAGAGTGATTTTTGAGCTAGGATTAGAACTGAACAAGTAAGTGAAAGATTAGTCTTTATGGCATGTTATAATAGAGAATTGATGATGATGAATTAGGATGAATGCGATATGATGTTAATGATTGATTGTGTTGGAATTTGATAACTGGAATATTTTTACTGAACATGCTTCGGTATTTTGGCTATATTTTGATCTGTAGATTTCCAAATGAAATGATTCTTAATTCAGATTAAACTAGAGACATATATATACAACTTTCTTGAAGAAGTTGAATTTTAATTCTATCTCTAAGATTTTCAAAATTGGCATGTAATTGAGTCTTCGCTTAAGCTGTAGCACTATCAGAGACAAAAATCATATCCTGTGGTTATTGAATAAACTATATTGATGTAGGCCGAATTAGACTGAGGTGTCTTCACCAAAGTTGTAGCTTATTCTCTTAGCTTTAAATTGGTATAAAGTTTGTAATTTTTGGATACTGGAATTGAGAGATATGAGGTGTACAACTTGAATGCATGATCATGCATTAGCCAAAATTTCACATGTCATAGTCTGTGGTGTTTTGAGCATAACTCATTGAATAATGAACCAAATTGAATGATCTTGGTATCAATAGAGACTTAAGACATAGGAGAATAATTTTTTAGAAGGAAGTGTTACCAAATTCCTTCACTCTCCTGATGAAAATAATTGTGCAAAATGAAACCGAAAGTGTATCTTTAGACAAATATGAGTTAATCAATTGAAAGTGGATATCCAAATGATTATTGTGATAAAATTAATGATTAGAAACCCGGAATTGTCATGAACATGCATTGTACATATTTAGTATATATGAATGTGCATTAATGAGTACATAATTGTGTAATATTGTGATATCTGTTGTGTATGTTATAGAGGAGCACATTGGACACCAGTCAGACATTGCCGGACCATCCAGGCAATAGCATATTGGAGCGTACTTTGAGAAACCTAAGATGATCTCACCTTGATTTGTTTTGTTTAGTACTGAATTGAATTTGATATTGATGAATGTGTACTAAATTGTGTACTGATTCCGGATATGAAGGTCCGAGGTATTGATTGATGAATGTAATATTGAAGTGCTACTTATATGTGAATGAGAATGACTAATTGAATTTGATATGAATTGATTGTGTTCTGAATTTCGGACATGAATTGTCTGAGGAGTTTAATATTTGGGTATGTATTGGAAGTGTTATGAATTGTTGTAAAACTCTGTATGATATTTGAATTTTCAAAGAAAGTTGAATACCAGACTTAGATCCGATGACTATGATATGCCATGATAATGTGACTAGTTGGATTATATTTGTATTATACATGATTTGAATGAATATATGTAAAATATGTGATTTGTGTATATGACTTGGGTGAAATCATCGATGATGGTTCGCTCATTGAGTTCGCAAAACTTATAAAAATTGCAACGTGAATTTTCAGGTATAAGACAGGAGACATAGTTCCTTAACTGGACTAGAGGAACATTTTGAACTTAGTTATGGCTCAGAGGTCTGTCAGCTGACATCAGAAGAGTTGTACTTTTGTATTTTGTAGTTTTTGTCTAGAACTTGTATAAAGTATGTAAAATATAGTGTAAGCTTTCATGAATGAATGCAATGAATGGTTTTAAAATTTGATGACTTTTAATTAAGTTAGTTGATGCCATGTGTAAATTGGATTTGTTTTTGCTCTAACATACCATTATCATAGGATATGTACTTAAATGTCCTTGGATGTTCAAGTATATACTCTATAGTAGTGGGATGTTGCAGTACCGGCCCAAAACATTACGAAACCAATGTCTTCGATACCAATCATCAATGTTGGCCAGTATCGAATTTCTCGTCAAGTATCGGCGAATACTGGCCAAATATCGACTGGTATTGTAAATTTCTAAATCTTCAGGGGCTAAATTGCATAGACTCCATGCCATTTTAATCTCTCTCTCTTCTCCCTACCCATTTTCAACATTCTCCTTCCCTCCAACGTTCACGACCGCCACCCACCCCTTGCCATTGCGCCATGTTGCATAGCCATTGCCATCGCACCATGCCATGCTTCATCCTTGGACCTAACAATTAAAGAGATGAAGGTCGAGCTCTGTGAGAGAAATCAAAGAAGGCTAAGAGATTTTACTAGGCGAGATGAGGGAAGGAAAGTGATTTCCAATAGAGAGATAAGGAAAAGCCAACAGTTAAATGAGAGATGAAAAGAAAAAGTTGAGAGTTTTTCATTATGAAAAGTGTCGTCTTCTTCTCAAAAACAAAGTTTAGGGTTTTGTTACTATGCTAGCTCACTTTTCTTTTAAAACTAGAGGACGAAATAAGTCCTCTCTTCCTCCACATCTAATCCACTTCTTATCATTGTTTTGGAAACGTGAAATGAGTTCAACCAAATACAAAAAATGCCAACAAAATTTGTAAAATTCTTTTATGTTGAAAGTATATTATCAGCAATAATCTAATATGACAAATATTGATTTCATAAATATCCCAAGCATATATATTACTTGGTTTCTTTTTTTGGTTGTATGTATCAAAATTAAAGTGAATATAAGAATATATTTTCTTTTATTATATTTTAAATTATTTAATAATTTAAAATTAAGTAATAATTTATTTATAAATTTAATTTATCACTAATTATTTTTTTTTTGTCTAAAGAATGAGAATACGCCTTATTTTTTTAAGTACATTTAACAATGGAGTTCTATTTCTTACCTTTATTTTGGTTTCAATTAAGTATAAATTATCATCTTTAATTTAAGATTGATTCAATAAAAATAAATAATTTGTTGTTATTTTAAATTTCTATTATTACCATTTTTGAATATAAGGTTCATGTAAAATTATAAACTATACATTACAACATATTGAAATATTATTTTATAATTTTCAAAAAATTCAAAGACTATTTTATAAATTTACAAATTACCTAAAACGGTATTTGATATTGATTAGTATCAATATAGTACTATACTATAATCAAATCTGACACTAATACCGTTACATATGGGTAATAAGGCTAAAGCAATTAAATTGTCATGTAATAGATGACATTGTAGTGAATATTAAAGTGAGACTTATGTCATTAGTCAGTTATGGGTTCAGATCACCTGTTTTCATTATTCTATGCCTACCTTGTTCTATAACCCCCTGTATGGTTGATGTCCCAGGGGACGGGGACAGATAACAGGACAAAATAATCCTGTCTCCGATGATGTTTGGTTGCTGTCTCCAATTTTTTGTCCACCGTCTCCGGATGACAGGGACAAAAATTTTTGTTCCTCTCAAAAATGAAGGACAAAATTTTTTGTCTCCGTCTCCGAGACAAAACATATAAGCAACTTCCAGAAATACCCCTCCTCCCACAAAAGCAAATGTTTT
>JAOSBL010000212.1:31515420-31537213 GCA_027568915.1 Erythroxylum roraimae
TTATGCATTTTATTGTAATACAAGAAGATTTGCAATATGTTCCCTCGCATCATTCATCTCGTTATTTTGTGACTCGTCTAAATGATTTTCTTCAACGTCTTCATTTCCATTAGTTTCTTCATTTGTAGGAAGTAATTCATCATCTTCATCATAGAGAGAAAACTCTTCATCCTTTTGAGCATTTAATCTTATAAAATAATGAATGGCCATTGAAGCAATTACAATTTTAACTTGTATGATTGAATATTTCTTTCTTCCCTCTTAGAAGACCAGCATGTCGAAAATCAGGAAGATGATACCTCTTGGAAGACCAGCACGTCCTATTCGACTCAAAAGCTCAACAACACAACCATAATGCTTCATATCAGGTTTTTCTATACTTCCAAAATATTCTAGTGCTTGATCTACCATTCCACTATGGGTACAAGCTAGTAAAAGCCCTACTGAGCTTCCATGAGTTGGATGAACACCATCTCTCAACATTTCTAAGAAAACCTCAAGGGCATGACCTGCAAAACCATTTAAAGCAAGGCCAGTGTTGATTGATGTCCAAGAAACATTATCCTTCTCTTGCATTTCATGGAAGACCTCTAACACTTTCTCACGAGCTCGACAATTACAATATATATGTATTAAAGCATTCACCAGATGCATATCTACTCTTATCTTATGCTCGTTAATGTAGTCATGAACTGTTTGTCCAAAATTACGTATACCCAAATGACCACAGGCAGAAAGCACACTGGTTAGTGTAATCTCATCTGGCTTCACATTAGTCTTCATCATATCTTGAAAAAGGTTTACTGCATCAGAAAACTGATTTGCTTAAGCATAACCTGTGATCAAAAAATTCCTTTACTGCAACTAAATTCCCTGCTTTTGCCAAAACCGTGATCATTGCATTCCAAGAAACTGTGTTCCTTTCCAGCATATTTTCAAAAACTTGCTGTGCTAAATCCATTAATCGACGCCTTCCATAAATACCTATCAGTGTGTTGCCCAAATAAATATCAACCTCCACATGATTAACATTAATGTAATCAACTACATAATCTGCAAAAACCCAGTCGCTCAAGTGACTACAAGCTAATATCACTTTAACCATCGTAACGACGTCAGCTTTTACATTGGCTTCTGACATTGCACGAACTAAACCCAACACCTCATTAAACATATTGCACTGACTAAAACCACAAATCAACGAGTTCCAAGAAACCAAGTCTCTCTCAGCATTTCATTAAACACCTGTAAAGCAAATCCGTAGTCACCCAAAGACGAATACAAATGGATCAAAGCATTCGACACAAAAAGATACGACCTAAATCCCAGTTTTAAGGCGCGAACATGAAACATTTGACCATGCAACACATCCTTAACACGAGCACAAGCCTTGAACAAAGAGATGAACATCAAATTATCTCCACAAATTCCTTGACGATACATGAGATTACTGTACAAGTCAATTGCTTCGATGGGTCGATCATTTTGAGACAACCCACGAATCAATTGGTTGAAATTTAGCAATGTGGGTCGTCGGATTTGATCGAAAACGAGACGTGCTTTATGGGCACAAAACAGAGATAAAGCATAGGACTTTAAGAATAGGGATATTGAATATGGGTCAGTGTGGAGATTGGTTCTAATGAGAAGTGGAACCTGTTTGTTAAGGCACGCGAGCGCAAATCTTGGAATAGAGGCAGAGAGAAGAGAGAATGGACCAGAGCAGAGACAGAGAGAAGAGAGTTTTTTTAAAACATCGGATGTTATAAATGTAAACGACGTAAATTATAAACGTTAAAGTTTTCTCGAAAAAGTTAAAATGAGGGTTTTTTTTAAAATGCTCCAAATTTAAGTTTCTAAAAAATCGTATTTTAATTTTTAATAAAATTATTTCTATTTAAAAAGTGTTTTTAAATTTTACAGCTAAATATTTATTTTTCTTAAAAGTAGCCGTTGCAGTGGAAAAAAAATCTTTTTGAATCCTCTAACACCTAAACCAAACGGCCAGGAAGTTTCCGAAGATGACATCATTTTAGATGGTCCAAGGGTGGTTTTGCTAGGCCAGACTATTGACGACCCAGTTTTACTTATTTTATTGTCATCCCTAGACATATATCACGCGTCTAATCACCCTTTATGACATGGTTATCTTTGTCAAGTATAAAGTTACTAAAGCAAATTTTACACATAATTACTAACCTGATAGAGAAGAGTCTTGCAAGAAGTCAGCAACACTAACTTATGAATCTTCCCCATTGCCTCAGTACAGAATCTTCGGCATACCCACGAAAGCCAAAGTCAAAGCCAATTTCCAGACGATCATTTGAACCTATAAACGCTTACTTCAATTTGATGCATCGTATTTTACAAACATAGCTGTTGGAGTTTGCAACTCTGGATGGAACTTGCAATTCTTGCTCTTAACTAGTGATACAACTTCTTTTCTTTTTCCTTTCAGAGAAATCAACAAATGTAACAAAAACTTATCGCTTTCCATCCGCACAACAAAATCACATCATCGAGACCAATTAATCACAATCGTCACAAAGTCTGAAAACAACATATCAAACACTTCGGAAACATGTTTTTGAATGAACGTTGCAGCCGGAGTCACCGAACTGATTCGCAGACATCACAGCGATAATTTTTTGAAAAGGTTAATTAAAATCATTTTTCATTCGAGATGCATTGACGCAGTCGACCAAGTTTTCAACTACTAATGTTCAAAAGTTGGGCATGCAACTTCCTGCTATTTGCTATTATAATTTATTATATAAATTTACATGTCTCTTGTTTTAAAGCCTTGGTTGGTTAATTTGATAAGTGCAATTGCGTCAGAAAACTCCAATTCATAAGAAAAAGTTGTATAGCTGTAATCACGAAGCATTGTTTGTGTTCATGTACTTATGTTTGTCTTCTTGTAATTGATTTCCCTGGTGACTTCACCAAAATGTTCCTTAAAAACGAATTTATTAAATACCAAAAATATTTAATTTAATTGAATGTTAATTATAAAAAAAAAAGACGGGAAGTCCTTATCTCTTTTCTCCTAATCATGTGTTTTACTATGCTTAGTCACATCTATTAAGTAACATAAGGTTAGATTACAAAACGTGACTAATTAGAAAACAAAACAAAACAGAACATTGCCCAAACAAGTCATCCAGTCCTCAACTCCGTTTCAATCTTTCTCTGTTCTTTCGTTTTAAAACAAAAGGAGAGAGAACCCAATCCCTTTCTCGTCGATGGACGAGGACTCGCTTTTCTCCCTCGCTCCACCCTAACCCTAACCCTAAACTGAGATTTTTTTTCTTAATTCACATAAAAAAAGGAGGTTAAAGAACTGGAAGACGAATATGTTTTCGTGGAACATCGCCAGGACGGCGGAGGAGGTGTTCTCGCGCTGGGCGATGAGGAGGTTGTTCAAATTCTTGTTGAAGAAGAAATTAGGACATCTCATATTGGGGGATATCGATCTTGATCAACTAGATGTTCAGCTCTTTGAAGGGACCGTCCAACTCAATGATCTCGCTCTTAATGTCGATTATCTTAATGAGAAGGTAATCTCAGGTTAACTTATTTCTGGAATTATCTCGAATTTAGTTGCTTTAGTTCAAATAATAACATCTAAGCTCAAAAGTTTCCTTTTTTTTTGGGGTTAAATTATGCCTCTTATTATTAAACCAGGAAATATTGCGTTGTTGAAGCTGTGTTAGTTTCGTATACGTTCCTTACAAACGTGGAAGTTTTGAAGTTAATCAAGGTTAATTAAGTGATGGATGGAGTTTGAGAGTTATTTTATAGATTGAAGAAGGTTGTGGTGGAAACTAGATATTTCGGAATTTATTTAAAATGCTTGATTGCCTGGAACTTTTTTTTCTCTAATTTCCTTTTTCCATTACAGTTAGGTGCAGCAGCGTCAGTTATTATAAAAGAAGGTTCCATTGGGTCGCTTTTGGTTAAAATGCCTTGGAAGGTGAAAGGCTTTCAGGTTGAGGTGGATGAACTTGAGATTGTGTTTGCTCCTTATCTGAAAAAGGATTCATTGTCTGAAGAGGCAAGTAGCAGTTTCAATGATGATAGTAACAATGGCATCCATAATGAAAGAGGAAAGCCTGGCATTGATACAAGTAAAAACAGTGTGAAGTCTGGGTCTACTGATGTTCATGAAGGTGTTAAAACAATTGCAAAGATGGTTAGGTTGTTTCTTACTAGTTTCCATGTAAAGGTTAGAAGCTTGATTGTTGCTTATGAACCAGGCTTGGACATGGATGGAACGAAAATTAGTCAGCAAAGAACCTTGGTTCTTAAAATATCTGAAGTAGAATGTGGAACTTGTTTTTCTGAAGACACTAACTTGAATTCTGGTGTGGGAACCGAGAACTTTCTAGGAATAAGTCAATTGACTAACTTTGTAAAATTCCATGGGGCTGTGCTTGAGCTTCTCCAAATGGATGATGTTGACAATCAAAGCTGCTCTCCACATGCATCATGTTCAAGCCATGCTTTTCTTCCAAAAAGCTCTACATCAAGCTGCACAACTCCGATAGCAACAGGAAAGAAAGGTGGATTTTCAGGGAATTTAAAATTGAGTATCCCTTGCAACAATGGTACCTTAGATATACACAAAGTGGATGCGAATGTTTATGTTGATCCTGTTGAACTGAGATTTCAGCCCAGTACAATCAAGTGGTTGGTACTTTCATGGGAAACTTACAATAACTTGGTTAGAGATGGAGGAACTAAGTCAACCGATTCTGTCTACTTAAATGCAGCTTCTCGTTTCCATTCATCAGCATGCTTTCCTGCTTTCAGTGGCTCTGACAGGTCAATCTTTGGTCACGGTAGTTTTGCTTCTGCATTATCATTAAATGGGCAAGAATCTGTTATTGAAGCCCTATCTGGATCACCTCTTATCCCTGATTGGGTGACTGATTCTATATATGCAAATGACTACAATGATGCAAGAGAAGAACTTGATCTTGGTGCAAGGTTAGTATATCTCTCCTATAATTTACACCACATTCTTTCCGTGTATTACAAGTATCAGAAAAGATATGAAACACATTGTACTTGCTTGATATCTTTATGTAAGTATTTAGCTGTTTCGCAAATTTAATTTCTAACACCTAGTCTTTGTTTTGTTTTATATGATGAAAAGAATTTTGTTTTTCTTCAGATATTTTAAACATATTTATATGTCCTTAGGGTGAGTTTTCAATATTTCCTTTTTCTAGTTGTTTAATATGCTGGACGAACATGAATGACAGACATTATGAACAATCAAGTTTTTCAAACTATTGATTTATGCTATTGAGTTGTGCTGACGTTTCTTGGTATCATACTCATACTTGCAGTGTAGAACAGTTTTTTGAATGCTTTGATGGAATTAGAAATTCTCAATCAGCATTGGCCAGCAGTGGAATGTGGAACTGGACATGTTCTGTTTTCAGTGCACTAACAGCTGCATCCAGCCTTGCTGCTGGATCTCTTTCTGTCACTTCAGGTACCCATTACCAATTGGTCTAAGTTCCTATTTGGATATGTAATGTGATACTCATCTTGTTGTTCTGTACTTTTCCTATGATGCTTTATTTGTTGAAATGCAACTTTCACTTTTTATTGGATTTTAGTTTATTATCCAATCTCTGGTTCTTTGTTTGAGGTCCAGCAGGGGCAAGAAGAATGTTGTTGCAATTTGTTCTTAGAACTATATACATATATGCATAGAATCGAAGCTACATCACTAAGTTTTAAGTTAAGGCTGTGAAATTATGAAATAACTTTGCCTCTCACAGCTGGATTCATTAAATTGGGTGTTATATGCATTAACACTACCGTCGGTCTTAGTGTAATTTAATTTCTTAGTTGGGACTTGAGGGTGTTCTTGTAATATGCTCCTTTTTTATCACACCTGACATGTAGTTGGGATGATTGCCTTCAATTCACTGGATGTGCATTTTGTAATGAGTTCCCTTCCTATTTTGTAGTTTGTCGAACTTCCAAACGTACAGTGTTTAGAGGTGGTTCAAATATGTTTTTGAGTCATTTTTGTAGTGAAACTATTTTTTTGGTTGTTTGGATCAATTTCAGAACAACAGCATGTTCAAACCAACCTCAATGCAACTTTCGCGGAAATTTCAATCTTATTGTCCTTCCAGGATGAGGATGTGGAACAGATATATGGTCCTGATCGAAGTGAAGGCATGAATGTTCATTTTCTGCATATAGGATGCAAAGATATATCTGTTGTTTTCCAGGTGATTTACTTGGATCATTCATGTTCCGTCTATATTCTTCTATTTAGTGCTCTTCTTTGTTAGTTCCATTGGATGTATCCTGTACTACTGTGAACAATTTGATGATGTCAATAGGTACGGCCCCGAGAAGTAGGGTTTGAAGGAACATTAAAGTATATTGAGATTGCTGACTACTTGCCCACTGAAAATAATGCTGAGGATCATAGTTTCTGTGCAAGTAGTAGTAATAACAGAAGTCAAACTTATTTGATTCAAGACCTGCAAGCTGATATCATGCGCGCTCTCCCTGTATTGTCTGATGAAAATCCTGATTCAGATGAATTTGGTGCGCTTATTTCTCCTGATTCTCCATTTGGGCATGCAATCAAAATCAGATTGTTTAGTACAGCAGGTTCCGTGAATTGTAAATTTGCTGTAAATTCAGATTCATCAGATGGAAGTCTAGTAGGCCCAAGAGCATTTTATTTGCGACTTCCTCAGTTTGTTTTATGGATGGATTTGTCCTTGATAAATGCGATAATGGATCTTCTGAAGGATATTGAGAAATCTATCAAAATGAACAGCCTGAAGAAAGAATGCGATTCTTTTGTTGAGAAGCAAGAATCATCTGTTGCTGGTGCGGGAAAAGGCTTACAATCTGGCATTGCAAAATTGTCTACCAAAGAAATTTGGCAAGTCAATATTTCAGTTCCCAATGCTAGAATGGTTCTTTGTCCTCTAGTTGAAGGTGGCCTAAGTTCTAGTACCTACTCTTCCTGGGAACAATTTATTGTTGTTGATTCTTCTCCCCCTTTGACTTCAGCAAAGGTAAAAGCTCAGGTCATTAGTATGTCAGATGCCAACTTGCATAAAAGGTATTCAAAAATGGCTACTTTCTCTCTGCATTTAAATGTTGGTGATCTCAAGGTTTACTTGGTCAGCTCAATGTGCCAAGAAGATGTCATACTTGATTTCCCTGGTGTGTCAAGGAAGAAATTTTGTGCCGACAGAATCTTGTCAGTCAGCAATGAAGCTGGTTTTCTTTCTAAGATTAGTATGCTTTGGCAAGAGGGTTTTGTCAGTGGTCCTTGGATAGCAGAGAAAGCCAAATCTCTGGTCACTTGTGCGGAATCTCAGAGCAAAGAAAATTTGGTGATAGGTGATGAGTTTGCCATTTCTCGAAATAAGAAAAATCTTCAAGATGGAACTCCTCAGACTAGAGAAGAGATAATTTTGAGCTCTTCATTCTTACTGCATGTTAATCTGTTTTCTCTTGTTGTCAACCTTAACAGTCCTCAATATTTCAAATTACAATATCTTCTGGATAAGATTATTAAAACATTAGCAGGTGTGGTCTCTGATGGAGTGGATGATGGAAACAGATCTGCATCTCAAACATCAATTCTTGTGGAATGTGAATCTGTAGAAATTTCAGTCAGGCCCAATCTAAAGGAAGACATAAAAAGTTCTTTGCAGAATGAGCTTCCTGGACCATGGCAGTGTTTAAAATTGAAAATAAAGAAGTTCAATCTTCTCTCTGTTCCAAATATTGGAGGCAGCAGGGATGCTAACTTTTTGTGGCTGGCCCATGAAGAAGGCGAACTTTGGGGTTCCATATCTTTAGTTCCTGATCATGAATTTCTTCTAATTTCTTGTAGCAACTCAACAAGAAAACGTGGTGATGGACGAGGTTCAAATGCATTATCTTCTAAATCTGCTGGTTCAGATGTCATATACCTGCGGGAACCAGAGAGTTTCAACATTTTTACGTCAATTTCTGTCAGATGCACTACATTTGTTGCTGTTGGTGGTCGCTTGGATTGGTTGGATGTGGTAACCTCATTTTTTATCACGCCCTCTCCTGAACATGAAAAAACCATTGATAATGAGAACCTTTGCAAGGAAAAGTTGCGTGCACCTTGTGGTACTTCTTTGTTTCTTGAGATGATTGACATTGGTTTAAGTTATGAGCCTCACTTGAAGACTGGATCCAGTTCCTCATATGTTAAAGAAACCGGTGACTCAAATGTAGCTTGTCTTTTAGCTGCAGCTTCTTTATCTCTGTGCAACAAATCCTCTGGAAATTCTGATCAGAATGAACACAAAATTAGAGTGCATGACCTGGGGTTGCTTCTCTGTCCAGCTTATGATAATCTTGGAGGAACTTATAGTGTGGAATACCTTCATGAGATGGGATATGTAAAAGTTGCCTGGGAAGCTCTCATTGAAGCAAATTTCAGAACCAACTGTAAAGGTTGCCTTCTTTGGGAATTAGATTGTTCCAAGTGCCATATACATGTTGAAACTTGCTATGACACGACTAATGGCTTAATGCACTTGGCTGCTCAGCTGCAGCAGCTTTTTGCTCCTGACTTGGAGCAGTCTGTTTTGCACTTGCAGAATCGATGGACTAACTTTCAACAGGCTCGACAGAGAAAAGATTCTAGTGACAATTGGGCATCAAGTGATGATTCTGCTTCATCAACTTCTCCAAGTCATGCCTCTAATATGGACACAAAGGGCAAACTTGAGATGCCTGGATTGTTGGATGAGATATGTGAGAATGCATTTCTTCTTGGTGTAGTTAACGCTGGGCAAGATGATTCTTGTAAATCACAAATTTGTGTCTCAGTTGATGAAAACCTACTTGGGGATTCTTGTCACCTAAATATAGAGGATCCTAAGGTTTTCTCAAATAATTCATTTTTTGATGGATCACTACCTGTATCAGGATTTGAAGATAGTCAAACCTCATTCCTCAAAAGTAATTCTTTTCCTGAACTGATAGAAAGTTATTGCTTATCTGACTTGCGGCCGCTATCAGAATTAACCAAAGGTGGGCAATCATCATCTGGGGACAGAGATCTTGGAAGACACAGTGGATGGTATGGTGATTCCTGTATAAACATTGTCGAAAATCACATCTCTGAAGTAAGTGGGGAAGATGATGTGTGCCAATATAGGCAAAATGTTGTTGCATCTATTAATTCAGAAATGTCGGAACTAAGAAATGCCGTAGGTCGCATTCTTCTTAAGAATATTGATGTCAGCTGGAGGATGTATAATGGTTCTGATTGGCATGCATATGAAAAGAGTAGCGTGTTTCTTGGAAGAGATACAAGCGCTTGTCTAGAGCTTTCGTTATCTGGGATGCAATTACAGTATGACTTTTTTCCGGTTGATGCAATGTACGCATCTAAGGTCTCTGTTTCCATTTGGGATTTCTACCTTTATGATAGGAGCAAAGCTGCACCTTGGCAATTGGTAATACAAAATTTGATTTCATATTTCCTGACTAGTTTCATGATTTCTTTTATTGAGAATGATTTAAATGTTCCTTTTAAAATGAAGATATTAGGAGATTATCATTCAAAGGAACATCCTAGGGAATCCTCTTCAAAAGCATTTAAGCTGGACCTGGAAGCAGTCAGACCAGACCCTCTAACCCCTCTTGAGGAGTACCGGTATGTTTTTCATTTATTTTGGAACTGTATACCATTTGGCAACATGAATACTCTTTCTATTCTTTTATGTTGTTTGGAAAACCTTACTGTGTGAGATTCATTCTTTTCAAATCTTGACCTAGGAATCCTCTTTATTAAATTAAGTGTTTAAATTTTGGTTTTCATTGTTTATGTTTATGTTTTTTACTTTCTTGATTAGGTTGTAAAAGACCTAAACTGGTATCTGTAAATGAAAGAGCATAATTTGTTGGCCATGTCTTGATACTTTTCCCAACGCATGCTGCTTTTCATTCTTTGTTCCTGTTCTTTGTTGGTGATAAGAATATTGAGTATGCTTATTTCATGCTGATTGTTGTATTTCCTTTTTATCTTTTTCAGATTACGCATAGCTTTTCTTCCAATGCTATTGCATCTTCACCAGAGCCAGCTTGACTTTCTTATCAACTTCTTTGGGGAAAAGAGCCCATCTGCTGGTCTTTCTTGTGATAATTATAAAAATTCAGGTGTTAATGTATTATCTGCATCAAAGATTGACAGTTATCACGAACATACAGTTGATGAAGCATTGCTTCCCTTTTTCCAGGCAAGTGCTCATGCCAATATTGTTTAGCAATTGACACATGATTGCCATTGCCTTTTTCTTTTTTCCGTTTTTCTTTCTTTTGAATTTTATTATCTGATTCTTGAGTCATATTGCTGATATTGTTTTATTCCAGGTATTCGACATATCGCCTATTCTTCTTCGAGTTGACTACAGTCCATGTCGTGTCGATCTGGCTGCACTTGGTGGTGGAAAGTATGTGGAACTTGTGAATCTTGTCCCCTGGAAGGTGAATGCATCTTTTGTGCTGAGATTTATTAGAGTTTGTACATTACTTTACATCCCTGGAGTTTTAAGCATTGCTAGTCTTTCATCTGTCAGCTTCTTTGTTATTATTTTGGCCTCACTTTGATTCTTTGTTTGATGGTCAACTGGTGATAGAAATGGTGCCAAAGGTGATCAAATTGTCATATGGCTTTTTGGTTGGCATTCACCTTGAGATCACTGATCATGCTATATGAGCCAGAAACCTTTTGTTATTCAATGATAATTGTGGTTGAGGATGATAGCAGCAGAACTAGAAACGTTGACAAAAAGGAAAAAGATTAGGGGGAGACGTTGTAGAGAAGGGAGGAAAGAAAGTAACTAAGAATTAGAGAATAGTAACAAAATCTTAATGGTTTGTGAATTCAGTATGCCCAAACTGAATGGCACATGTACTGGCTGGAGATAAAAATTACGTGATCCTAACTCAAGAAGAAAACAATATAAAGCCATAATGGAAAATTATACTGATGCCTGAACTTGCACCTAAAGTCCTTAACCAGTGTAACGGCTAGTTAACATGACTCGTTATGCTTTTCTTGGGGATGGAGGATCTATTTAACCGTGTCACCAGATGTCCTGTGTTCTTAATGATCTAGCAAGTGTTGGGAAATCTGTTTATGTTCTTTATGAGGCCACTGGAGGGTTTGATTTATGTATTTGCAGTTTGTGAAGAATCATATTGGTTGCTATTTCCCACTTTATTTTGGCCCTGTGAATGAAAATTATGGTAGTAGCTCCATTTTTATTCAAAACAGATTCTTCTTGGTGTTCATGAATGAAAGGTGTAAATTATGTATTGTAAATTTCCATGCAGGGGGTTGAGCTACACCTCAAACATGTTCGTGATTCTGGTGTCTATGGTTGGGGCAGTGTCGGTGAAACAATTATAGGGGAATGGTTGGAGGACATTTCTCAACATCAGGTTGGTGGCATCCGGCATTCTATCAAGGAGACCTATATTTATTCCTTAAAATATTTTGTTTATGGTTAAAGGATTTCATTTTTGGATCTGTAGATGCATAAAGTTTTGCATGGTATTCCAGCAATCCGGTCCATGGTTGCTCTTGGTTCTGGTGCAGCTAAGCTTGTATCTCTGCCATTTGAGAGTTACAGAAAGGATAAGAGACTGATTAAGGGAATGCAAAGAGGTAAGTGAAATGACATTGGTAATTTGTAGTGAGCTTTATCTTACATCTTCTCTTGTTTCTGCTCATTCATTGCCTGTCTGGGTTCTTAATATCTCTGTTGAGTCCGGTGTGGGGGATATACTGACGCAGAGATGTGGACAAACATTGACGAATATGCCATCCAACCCATTTACGTTAGATTAGATTGATGATACTTATAGTCACTTTGCATCATGCATCTTCATATATTCAACAACAACCGTGCACTTGATGTGTTCAAATTGTCTAGTATCTTTATATGTGATTTATATGGAAGCACCTTGGTGTTCTTTTCAGGTACAATTGCTTTTCTCCGAAGTATATCACTTGAAGCTGTTGGATTGGGTGTACATTTGGCAGCTGGGGTCCATGATATTTTGGTCCAAGCGGAGTACACAGTCACAAAAGTTCCTCCTTTATCATGGCCTATAAATAACCAACCTCAGCCAAATGTGAGGTTCAGTCAGCCAAAGAATGCACAAGAAGGAATTAAGCAGGTCAATTTTCCAATAGTTGTTGCATAGAATTGCTTACGATGTGTTGCAATTGAACTGTCTGTATGCATCTGCATGTTGTATGGTAATGAAATTTTTTTGTAAACAAAGGTTTCTCCACAGAACCCAAATGATTCTTGATTCGACAGGCATATGAGAGCTTTAGTAATGGCCTTGGGAAATCTGCTTCTGCTTTGATTCAGACACCATTGAACAAATACCAGCGTGGAGCCAGTGCAGGATCTGCCTTGGCAACTGCAATTCAGGCTGTGCCGGCAGCTGCTTTAGCTCCAGTTTCTGCTTGTGCAAGTGCAGCCCACTGTACGCTGCTGGGCCTCAGAAATAGGTAAGTTCCTTAATGTTCAACTACATATTTGTGTCCTGGTTTTATTTCTGCATTTCAGTGCTGTCGGGTTATAGTTTTCAGTGATCTTATATTTAATCTGTTGAGATGCTTGCAGCCTTGACCCTGAGCATAAACAAGAGTCCATGGAGAAATATCTGGGTCCTACCAAGCCACGGAATTGGGATTGAATCATTTGTGTAAAAATCTTCATAACACGCCTCGTTGAAGATTGAACTCTTCCTTTCCAATCAGAACAAAAAGGCTCATCTAGAGTTGTCTTCCCGGTCATGATTGCTCTCTCTATAATGTGAGTTGAATTTCTTCTAGAACTTGCTTAATTATAGATTCTTGTATGGAATAGTATAAGCATGTTCTTTAATCTATTAAAACAATCGGTCTTCTCTTCCTAAAGCATGATAAGTTATGTCCTTTTTCTTTGCGTTGGCAACATTTAATCCTAATAGAAAGTATATATGATATTTACCATCGGCGTTGTGGTATTTGGGTTGCAGATGTACAGTTGATGGAACCATCAAACAGATTCTTTCTGCCACTCTGGAGCAAACCTGAAATGGTAATCTTGTATATTTTGTGAATGCTGATTGGTAAATACAAGATTTTCGCCATAGAGGCAATTGTAAATTATTATTTACAGTCAACCGATTTGGTGCAGAGGTCTTAACAGAAGAATACCCAAATTCGTTTAGACTTGTTTCAATGTATATAATTTTTGCTGCTTGTATATAATAGGTAATTTAATTCCTGAAGATTAGCAAGGTCTTTGAAATGTAATTATCCTTTCTGGATTTCCAGATGATTGATATGTCTAATAAAACCTGGGAAACAAGGAAACACATTTCTATTCCTTGCTGTCTCGAATATTCTATACTACGACCTCAGAAATGTAATTCCTCCTAATAAATAAAAAGAAGTCTCAGGGATTGGATGAATTTACCTGAGAATCTGAGACAGCTTGCCCTTGGATGAAAGGGCAATTGTATAACAAAATTTTGCTTAGTTTAGATCACAGGGTAGAAATTTGTCAAGTGGTAGAAGGATTTGTTTCTTCTATAATATTTCAGATTCATATTCTCAAGGATGCTGGTGACCTAGGTTATGTTTGACAAACAACGGATTGTATTAGCTGTTAGTTGATTCTATCAGCGATTAGTTGATAATTGATTATATCAGCTGATTTGATTAGCAGATAAATCAGTTAATTTGACCAGTGGATACATCAGCTGTTTATTAAAGATATTTGATAAAATTAGCTGTTTAATATTAGTTGTTAACGTGTAAAATGACTTATAAGGGCATAATTTTTAAAAAAATTATAAAAACATGAATAGTATATTTTTTTATTCTTATAAAAATTTATATTTTATATATTTAATTTTACAAAAATTAAGTTTATAACTTTAATAAAAACATAATAATAATAATAATAATAGTCAAACGTTAAATTCTCTATTAATATGAATGATGTAGTGAATTATATCATATTAGTAATTTTTATATAATATATATAAATTGTATTATTTAATAAATTAAAAATATCTATAATTATAGTATGATACAGATATGCATAATTCAAAAATTATAAAAGGAGAGTATAATTGATTTTTTACCTATTAATTTTTGACTGATCATTTAAAAAGTTTCTCTTATGGAGCTTTTAGAAATTAACTTATTGAAGTTTAATAAGCTAATTGATAAGTCATTCATTAAACATATCAATAATATTTTTAAAAAATCAAAAAATTAACTTTTAGTTAAAAAGTTAAAAAAAAATAACTGATAAAGCTAAACACCTCCTTAGTGAGTGAGGGCATGCCTTGTAATCAAAGCTTGTATTTGAGTATCGAGAAAGGGCAGAACCTGTTGACAGAAATGTGGGTAGTATCAGCAGGAAACATTTTCAATTACATATTTTGTTATATGAAAACTGAATCGTGCAATAACAAGAGAACTCAAGAAGAGATCAATTTCTTGAATAAACGTTGCTTTGCCTGCTCTGAGCTGTTCTGATTGCAAGAAAATTCTTTTGTTAAATTTATGACTGAATGAATAGCATAAGTGAATAATAATTAAGTAGAAGATTACATTAATCAAATTGAGGGAACGGCAAATATTTGTACATAAGATGAGCCAAATACTAACTTCCTTTGGTGGAAAATTCAGTGAAGGCAATGGATTAATTTAGGCTCAAGATAAGCACAATCCCACTATTTCCCTTCTTTCCTCTACAACTAGCATTACATTCCACCGTCTCTGCAGCTTAGGCCTCCGTCGTATAACATTTCCTGCAAAATAATATGTTCAAGTCAGAAGCTAGAGACTAGCAGTAACATCAACAACCTTCTAAGTTGTAACTTCACTTGTACTCTGCCAAGCAATAAAGATGACAGAAAAGAACAAACTTTTTACTCACCTGTGTTTTCTCATGAACAAAACTGGACCTCTTGTCCTCTACAACTCTTTCCAAAACACCATTATTCCTCTCAATTCTTTTGGGAATAACCCGACTTCTTCTAAATCCCAGCCTCTCCTTCCACCAACCTGAGTTCCTTGGCAATCTTGGCAGTGAATCTTCGAACTCGTCATCGATTAGCAATTCCTCCCTCAAAGTCATTTTTCGACTGCAGTCATCTTTCAATGGCAACATCACACCCTCAGAGAAGATCTCATCTGCTGGGATCATGGCATTGTTTCTGAAAGAGAATTCAAAGTCCCCAGAAACTGGTGCTTCTCTATAGCTACTTTCGTACTTGGTAGCTTGTTTGTTTTCTACAAAATCATTAGAGAAAGAGATTCTTGGGTCCATAGAGGATGTGCTAAAGATTTGCTGCTCGCTGTTGAACATGTTAAGCATGCACTAAACACTACTATATACGATCTCTTTTAAGTTCTTCTCCATGCACTGCTATGATCCACATGCAGATGTTTAGTTTTGTAAAGGGTTGAGTTTGTTTTATTTGTTTGTTTAGCAGACATCACATGTTACTTAGATTTGTCACTTTGTGATTAAAGATGAGGATAATGCCTTCAGTATGACACCCTATTGTACTAATCCGGGAAAGCAGCATTTTTAATATTTATAAACGCCTGATATTATTGACCCTGATGCTTGTTTTAGCATAGTTTTAGGCAAGAGATTCTTTACAAACAGATGATGCCATAGTCACCCTAATATTCTGCTTGATTGTGGGTAGAACATGCCAACGTAATTTAAAAGAAAAAGGTTCACCATACCATTTGACCGTTAACTTCCGAGACCAACACCAGTTGTACTTCCAAAACATAGTGAGTTCGCTGTCATTCTGCCTAAGAAAATGCCAACAATCAACATTCGCTTTCAAGACTCACACCCCTTGGATACATTTTAACTTTTTCACATAGTAACGAATTCATAGTCAGTTAATTCCCATTACTTAGATGATGATTGAGCTTTTGCCGTTATAAAGGTAAGTTCTTTCTGCAAAATTTTGTCATATGAACTCAAAACTCATTGTCCACGTTGAATTTATTACCTTTGGCATATCTTTTGATTTCCTTGCTATATATTTTAGCATAAGGGAGCTGTCTTCATATAAGTACTAATACAATGCCCATGTGAGCTTGAGCTGGTTGAGACTGTTAATCTGAGAACTAAAGAAATCTAGTCCTCCCAGCTCTTACAAGCAACAAAAGCTGAGTTATTCCCTTAGTTTGACTAGCGGTACCATGTGAACACTAATGAATGTTTCTTTAAACTGAGCTGTTGAGGTTCACATAATTAATCCTCATCTCAATTCACCAATGGTTTACTACCAAGTGGTTGTTAGAATTAAAAATTCCCAAAACAATGGACTTTTGCCATATGGGTTAGCCTCGGAAAAACATAATTATAAGGAAACTGTCTCGTAATTGGTCTCTGATCTTGTTGACAAAGTTTGTCTTTTGCGTTTAGATTAATCTAGCTAGATTCTAGCTACAGTTTGTGTTCAACTACGAACACCTTTTACAGTGGCAGATCGTGTTCATAAATTTTCAAACATAGTTAGGTTCCTTGTATGATGCCCGGAATTGGTTCACTCATCTCTCAACATATTATGCTAAAACAGGTAGTATCGCATCCCTCTCTGATTAATTAATAGGGTGATCATCAGCCAGCTTCTGTATGTGGGATGGCCGTTCCTTCAAGACCTGACCGATGATTTTGCCAATCAGGGTAAAGATGGCTTCGGCGTTTCAATGCTTAATTTAGAGAATAATATGCCAATCTATCATAGAAAGTGCTTGATTAGTACATAGTGATCTCGTGAGTGTTATGATTATAGTACCGAATTGCAATGTGCATCTTAAAGTCACTGCAAACATCTTTGTATGCCTTAATTTGTGAATTAAGAAATCTTGAACCATCTCATATGCAACAATTACTTTTTAACTTCAACTTTTTTTTTTTGTAAATTTTGGTTTAAAATAAACATTAAGATTCAAGAATATCTCAGCGTTAAATAGCGGAGAGTAAAGTTATTTTTCTCATATTATTGATAACTATAAGATAAACTATATATATAAAATAATTATTTTTATATTGGACTTAATTACTTCTTTTACTCAACATCATAAAAATAACTAATTATTGTTTTCTCATCACTATTAGCAAGACAAAGCAAAGCTCACAAACTCAAATAATAAATTAACATTAAGACAACAATTTATATCTTTTAAGTATAATCATGGAAACCTTCATTCTATCATTAGACTTACCATACTGAAATGCAATCCACTTAAACACTAAAGTGATAAGAAATTATTTACAAATCTTGTAATGTTAGGATGACATAAATTCCTCCATCAATGAAACATATTCAACTATGCACGATTATAAATGAACTTAGTCATGCTTCTTACTTTTTACATAGTTTTATCAATGATAGAAAAGTATATTTTTTAACATCAAGTCAATGCAATGTGTAGTACAATGAGTCTAATAAAAAGACTAAAAAATGTTTTGTAATTTTTTCAGCTATTTTATAAGCATAATTATTGTCAATTATGAACTATAAAATATTTTTAGGTCCAACTTTATTCACAATTTCATCAAATATTCTAAAATAGGGTATTAGTATTTCTAATAATGCTAGATGCACCAATAGACTTTAAAAATATTGTCCATTTAGCATAATAAACTAAAAAAATTAATAATCATCACACATTATTGAACACTCATAAGTTATCCAAGTCATTATTTTTTCATATAAATAAATTTTTATTTCACAAATAGAGTTGCTCAAAAGATCACCTCTATATTCATTAATTGAAGGAGTTTTATATCATGGATTATAAGAGGCAACAACATTCACTAGACTAGTAATAATAAGATTGAGTAGCACTGAGTGATACACGTGTATCATATCACCATCTAACCATTGTCATGTCCATATTATAAGTTACTTCTTATATTAATATTGTAAGGCGCTATGAATTGAAGCATGAACTTTAGGAGTTGTTCGTAGTATAAAAAAGTTATATACACATTTTCTTCTCTTTCTCAAATTAGGTGCAACAAATTCTTCTTGTTTGGTAAGAATATTACCTTTAACATTCTCATTATCATCCTTACCTCTGTAAAAGAATTTCTACTATCAATTTCATAGTTCAATTTTTATCTTCTTTTTTTTTTCATTTTGATACTCTTCGAGCAAATTTTCCATTTGCTATTTCACGTCATGATTAACATTTTTATAAGAATTTACATCACCTTTTATCCTAACTAAGGAGGTGCTTGGTTAATGGGTATGAGAGGAAGGAATGAAAAATAACTTATTGGCAATTTATTATCATTGAATGAACAGTGTTTCTATATCTGAGTTTGGGATATTACTCTATACTCCCGATTATAAGAGGAATGAAAGTCATTCCATTAAAAAAAGAAGTATCACGGGCATAACAGGAGTTATCACGGGTGTGACAAAAGTGTCACGCACATGACAAGAAATGTCACGCTCGTGACAAGTTCTTTTTTTTCTCTCCCTTTTTTAGCAAAACAATATTTTGGATGATTAAACTGTATTTTGAGGATATTATGTAGCTAATGATATGTTGATGCAAGCAAATGCTAGAACATTTTTTTCTTCAATAACTATTAGAAAGGAAATATTGCAATATACTTAATTTTAAACATTGTCATCATAAGTGGGATGCATAAATTAAATATAATTAATTAAAATATATTAAAATTTGAAGTAAAACAAATTTTTAACAAATTTTTATTTCTTAAGATTTTTAACAAATCAACCATTATCAATGATAATGATAATTATTTATTTGTCTTAACTAACTATCATAATTATAATGATTATATTAATTCTCATTCTTTACTATATTCATTATATATCATATCACCATTGTCTCAAGTGAATCAAGCACCTCCTAAATATTTATTAGATATGGCGATTTCCCTTCGCTTCAAATGTTTGTTACAATGCAAACAAATAATATAGTTTTTTATATTACGATCCAATCTAGCATGAGTCTAAGTTAGATCATCAAATCTTCCTAAAGAGATTGAATTATTAAGAGTACTTGAACTTTTTTTCATTTATCTATAGAAATAAATAAAAACATGTCAAAGTTAAATTAATAACTTCATATTCAAAACTAAAGTTTTTGTATATAACATCATAATTATAAAAACTCAATAGTCAATTATAAGCATGTCCAAATAGATGCTATCTTACATCTTTCTTTCGGTAATGTACATTGCAAAAATAGCTTTATTGTATAAAATAAAAAGAAAAATCATTAATTTAGCATTTACAATTTTACATTATGTTGAGTAATAAGTATAATCTTCTACAAATCAAGACATATCTTAAAAGTCATTTTAACATAATCATAGAGAAATTAAAGTGCGTAAAGTCTCTCTTTCTAATTCCCATTTTCACCGTATTTAACTAGCCATGAGATAGGATAATGAGTGTGCTTTTGTAAGTTAACTACCCTGTTGGAAATATTCCTTTTCAAAGTTTAACTTTGTGCATTTGTAATGTTATTTTCTAATGACAGTAATATAGAAATGCAAACATTTTATTTTTTTTAACTTAGTTGTATATATTAAATGATTTAATCATATATTAAATACTCTTTGCTTACAAACAATAATTCATGAATTGTATCTTTCACATAAATCAATTACAGTAAAACCTCTATAAATGAATATTTTTTGGACCTGAAAAATTATTATCTTATACGGAGTTATTAATTTATCGATAAATTAATATTTATTAATTTATAAAATAATTTTTATTTTTTACATTATATTTGTCAAATTAAACAATTAATTTTTTTCCGTAACTAAGAAAAAATAAATAAACAATTAATTAATGATGATGCATTGTATCTAAGTTTATTAATCTTGTCAAAAATAAGTTTATTAATTTTAAGTTAGCGTGATTCAAAATAGAGTGCATGTAGGTATATTAGAATATGAAGTGTTTGAATACGAAGTGTTGTGAATTGTTTCAAGTACACAGTATTGTATAGAGTTTATAAATAGATACATGTAATTTTCATACTTATTTAATGAATTATTATTTTATATTTTCAGTGGGCCTCAAGGAATTTTTTTAAAACTATTATCTTATGTATTTAGTGAAGTTATTATTTTATCCCATTGGCCCAAGTCAAGACCGGAGAAAATTATTATTTAATCGAGATTATTAATTTATCGAATATTCATTTATCGAGATTTTACTGTAACAAATTAACAATTCAAAGAAGCAAAATTTAATCTCATTTTTATAATTATTAGAATAATAAACAACCTAAAAAATAAAATAAATAAGACTATTTTTTTGGTGAAGTCAGTCACAAATATACACAATAGCAAACAGATAAAAATTCAGTCACACATTCTATTTCATAGTTTTCTCATAAATTCATCCTGAACGACACAAAACTACATAATTTATTCTATATGCTCACTCAAGTCTCAACAATCAACACAAAGCAATAGCAAAATCACAACTTCAACTAGCGATGGGAGAAGACGACGAAGGAGCAGGATGCAACGAGGAGCTACAGCGTGCTACGAAGAGCAAACAGAGTAGTTAATAACGTGCGAGTTACGACAGCCAAAAGGATCAGAACGACAGAAGGAACCAAGTAGCATGGACCAAATGTAAACTAAACCACTCAATACTCTCTGGCCATCACAGAGAAGAAGAGTAGGGTAGATGGGCAACCGAAAATAGTGGGTAGGGCACATGCAACGTGTAAATGGACCACCTTAATAATGAGCATAAAACTTACACCAAATGGCGATGAACCAAGAAGCGGCGGTAGCGAAGGTCAACTCTGTTGAGAGGAAAGCGGATGGAGGTTGTAGGTGAGAGTGAGAGCGATACTATCCAAAATGACCATGAGAGATCAAACGTAGATTTTTAAATCCTCATCAAAAATTCCAAAGAACTTGTTCCAACTAATCTTTGCATCAATGTAAAAAGTCTAATGTTAATTCTAAGGCGTTGGAGTGATTTGTGTAAAACATTACTCATACCTGACACATATTTTCATGATGAATTACAGAAATAGAAACAAATATAAAGAGCATATTATTTGAGTAGCCAAAACTTTACTCAATGTCGTCATCATTTTCTCCAATGTCATGAGATAATCTTTTCAATGGTAATCGATTTCCAAACGAGAAGCTTGACTTTAAATCTGTATCTAGAGAGGTTCTAATTCGTTTTACAGGTGCCTCTGATGACACTGACAGTTCCTGAATTTTCCGTAACCTTGAATTTTGGTAGCAATTTTCTTTGTCGTTGGATTTCTTCTCAATTCCATGCATTACTTGCATCTTAGGGCAAGCTGTTGATTCAATAGGCACAAGCTTCCCGTCTACTTGGTTGGTGAACACAAATGTCACCTGCAATGGTAGGGGGGATCGTAAATATAGGTAATTTGACAATGATCATTAAAGATACCAAACGACAACATGTAATGGCATAAAATAGTTAATGTCTAATCATTAGATGCAACAATGGCTAGACTAAGCTTAATCAACCGAAATTTCATGGTCAAGCTCAAGCACAATCGGGCCTGAAGCTCTTGACTCAAATATAAGCCCGATCGAGTTTAGTCGTTCAAAACTAAACTCAATTAAATTTATTTTTAATTTTAAATATATCAATATATATATATATATTTTAAACTTAAAGATAAACT
>JAOSBL010000212.1:31537313-31549175 GCA_027568915.1 Erythroxylum roraimae
TATATATATTTTAAACTTAAAGATAAACTAGACTCATACAGTTCAAGTCGAACTCAATACAAAATTTAAAATTTAAAAAAGAAGAAAAAACTAAGATCAACTCAAAGTCCTGCCAACTTGAGCTGGACCATTAACTTTGAACTAGATTGCACCAAGTCGAGTACACCTTGCCAACCCTAATAATCATAGTAATTCAATTACAGTTCCAAAAGGATCATTCTTGAACTATAAGGAACTTTATCCTCTGCTGCTGAGTATTATGAAACAGTTAACCCCAAGTCCCAACCTTTGTCCGTTGCTATGACAAGCTTAGGGTAAATTCAGAGTTGTCAGGGACTCTTTTTATTATCAACTTGCAGGAGCAGAATCTCAAGTAGGTATTTGATGAGCATGTAGGGCATGTGAATTCTTAGACTGAAGTTTTCATTCTTAACTCACAGTAGAAGAGTTTGACAAATTCCTCATTGCAGCTGTTTTCGCAATTTTTCTCTAGTTCAGTATTGCAATGATTAAATTATTCATAGAATTGACAGTTACAGTTACTCCAATTGTAGGATGTCAATGTTGAGTGGTTAACACACCTCATCGCCAGCTGAAGCTTGGAGTATGGCATCAGGCACTGATGTTGAGTCAAAATGATGCCCCCAGCTACCTAAATCCTCTTCCAAAGGAGTCCCAATCTAAATTTGATTCCGAAAGCAATATAAATTTCATTTTTATATGCCTGAATGGACATGTTACAATCTGTATGTACATAAAACAGTTGGCGACAGACCTGTTTCTCTGAACTCTTTAACTTATGCAGGCACCCAGCAAGTCCTGCAAAGCCACCGATATCAAACACCTTCTGATCGTCATACAAACAACTTCCATTGGTTGACTTTTCTTCACCTCCAATGTTCTCAAGGCCCTCATCATTACATAAGCAGCGAGCACAATTCATTTTTTCATGAATTTCAGACCTACACAGAAAATTTGGAAAAGAAAATGTATTTAAAAAAATTAGTGAAAATGCAGGTTCATGTAAAGGTGCATAAAGCTCAAATGCATTTTAATTCACCCAAATTTGGGTGTCTAATTCATGCTCAAATTTAGTTGTTGTAGGGCTACAAAAAGTAAGTACGCTCACTTCTCAACTGCATTATAGTTTACAGTACAGTCACATCTTCAGTTCTTTATGTCCTATCTTAAAGAACATAGACCATTAAAATATGGAATATATGGTCTTGCAGAACCAGTATCAACAGTGCTAAAATTATATGCAGCATGAATTTTAAGACCCACAAGCTAATATCACGATGACACTGCTAATAATCAAAATAACGTTTTCATGATGATGATAGTCAATATCACCTGGCATTCTCATGAAAAGTGAATAGATCACGCAAATCTTCTGATGACAAAAAGTTCCCCTGCAATTCAGGAGCAGTCGGTCTCATATGTAGGAAAGC
Source organism: Erythroxylum roraimae (assembly GCA_027568915.1). Taxonomy (NCBI): domain Eukaryota; kingdom Viridiplantae; phylum Streptophyta; class Magnoliopsida; order Malpighiales; family Erythroxylaceae; genus Erythroxylum; species Erythroxylum roraimae. The sequence continues at coordinate 31,538,765 of JAOSBL010000212.1, forward strand.
AAACTTAAATCAAAATAGCAAAATAAGCAGAATAGTTTAAGAAACCTGTCTAACAAGGTTATCTTTTTGCTCATTCTGGATAACTTTTTGAAGGCCTTCTTTCGACATCTGGCGCTGATAAACCTATGAAAATACAGGGACATTTCATGTACCGCATGTACCTTGCCTTGTAATAATTGAAACCACAAAAAAAAGGAGAACTAAAGTAGAGTTGAACCTTTTCCTCAATTGTCCCGGTACTTAAAAACCTGTAGATAAACACCCTCTTCTTTTGTCCATCCCGCCATACCCTAGCGGCAGCCTAACTTGTGGTAGGACAGAATCAGAAAGACTAACATGTATTCTAATTTATCAGTTGTCAAAGGGAATTAAGCCTGAGCAATTTACTTGTTTGTCATTGGCAGGATTCCAGTCGGGATCAAACAGGACAAGTCTGTTGCCGCCTATTAGATTGAGGCCGCAACCACCAGCCTTGCTGCTTAAAAGAAACACAAACTCATCCTGTAAAAATGTGTGAAGTTAAAGTCTCATTTGCACAAGTGTTGTAATTGAAGCACTGCTGCAGTTATGCGCTCCCGTCTCTCTACTCTCTTCCTTTCATGTTGAAACAGGGCCTGATTTCTAAATATTTGCTGGTAATGGATTAGACTCAATACCTTCGATTTATCATTGAAGCGATTCACCAACTTTTGCCTTTTACCAATCGATGTGGTCCCATCGAGTCTTAGATATGGGTATCTTCGTTCTCGGCATAGTTGAGCAAAAAGGTCCAATGTCTGATCCATGAAAACATTTTATGATGGAAATGATTAAAAGAACTCGGCTGAGAATCATATACACGCTTCTTTGATAGACTACACAGCTACAAATATAAGCAAGTTCTTTTTCTTGGTAAGCCGAAAGGCAACTTTAAGCAAGTTTAACAGGTACATGACATTCAGATTATAAAACTAGAAGTAAAAAATGCCTACACAACATTCTGTAACAGTCTTCGCAGTCACTATTTTCGACGACGATCAATTAGCATAAAGGTTACAACTGAATTCTTAGAGAATTTCCCTTCAAGAACTCAAGGCAATTAGATTCCAACAATTATGCAATTTCAAGTCCAGAAAAGGAAAGGCAGAAAAGAAATAATGTCGTCTGCCACCGTTATATTGCTTGGTTATCTTAGAGCAAGCATTCCATACTTACCTGCGTATAGTTTGAGACCAGAACAATTCTATCATCAGTTCTTTGACGTAAATGGGCCAAAAGCCGGGCCAAGACATGCATTTTGCCAGACAGTTCAACCCATGATCCATCCCCGCCAGTCCACGATCCGGATCTGCTAGTTAAAAGAAAACCCAAAAACAGCACCATCCTTGCATTAATAGACTTGAAGCACGAAAGTCTCTTACTGCACAAATAATAAAATGTTTACCTTCCCGAGAACATTCCGGGAGGGAAAAAGCGTAGACAGTTCTCAAACCCTGTCGTCCCTGGACTTCCACTTTTTAGGGTATCATAGATGAGCTGAATATGGAATCATTAGTCGTGAAATGAAGCACTCAAGCCCATAAATAGGTTAAACACCTCAGGGAAAGATGACAAGAAACGAGCCAGACGAATAAAACAATAGAGAGAAAATCATTATATTGTGATTAACAAAATTTTGAGTGAAAACATGACGCATGTAACGTGGGAGTCTACGGGAAAGCATAGGCTCTAGAGACTTTATCCCCAACCTTTATCATTCTCTTACAAGAGAGTTTCATATTTTTCCTTCAAATCAGTTTTCTATATCTAATGTTGCAAAAGTATTCTACGACGCTAGGAAAACAGGTAGGCATAAGAGGTGTGTGCAGCGTTTAAGTTTTCGTTCCATTTCTGGATTTATTCTGGAAAACATACTTCTAGGGGAACTTTCATTGACAAAAGTGCAGAGTCAAATTATCTGCAGAAGTTTGCAAAAGATGCAATTTTAACAGCAACGTATGTATAACAAAGACATCCAGCAAATACTTCCACTATAAAACAAACTAGGATAAGTTTGTAAACTGATATCAGAGGGGATAGACTCAGAATAAATTGATGACCCTAAGTTCAGTTAAAGCAACTATAGTAGCACAACTGTTAGTTACGAAAGTACCACTTGAACAAAGGGAACATCTCAAAGTAAATAGTATTCAGAAGTTTCTATACCTTTGGATGATTGCAGAGCTTCTTAAGAGCTGTAATATACGCCAAAATCTTTGATTGCTTTGCTTCTTCAGTGATAGCCCGTTTAACCTGAGTTCAGAAGTAAAAACATATCTGCTAATTGCTGACCTCACGTCGTAAAATACCAGGCAAACTCAATATTCATATTACCACTCAATAAGAAAACCTTACATTTTTAGAATGTATGAAATGGCTATATAGTTGCGCCTGGAGAGGAGTCAACTTACAACAAACAACTTCAACTATCTGCAAAAGGGACGTAACAGAGTACCCAATATGTAGAGATTTAGTACCAATAACTGCATTAATCACAATGAAGGGCCAAATAGAGACGATGGAAGTTTTTTTTTTTTTTATAATGGGGGGAGAACCGAAACCAGCTTACACTACAAGTCGAGTAATTCAACGAACTTCGGAATTTTACAAAAATTTTCAGCGAGTCAAAAAGCACAATGATATAAAAACATCACATTTTTTGAGCCAGCATGACTGCACCAAACAATTATTTATACCGCTGAAGAAATAAACCTACTTAAAGCTGCCGATTAACCAGATCTTAATACTCAGCTTCAGAGATCTATTCATGAACAATGTGCATACTGCTTCATTTATGAAGTTTTGTGGATAGTAAAGTGCAATAAACAACTTATGTATGTGAATACTCTAAGAAACCAGATGCTTCCCAAGAAATTAAACAAGTGGGAAAATGACTTACATATCTTATAAAAATGATGGTCATACCTTCGGAGGCAAATGATTTGATAACAAGGCATTAGTCCTTCTTAATATAAACTGCAAGTCAATTTTTAAGCTTAACATTATAACCAGTAAAAGAGAGAGTATTCATTGACTAAATATCAACTTTTTCCAGATCATGGGTGAAGCAAGGTTTCAACACTGCATAACCACATTATAATTTAGAACGTTCTCTACACAATTCTGTAGGAAATTTTACCTGATTTACTTTCGTACTTAGCTCTGAAGAGCGCTCAAGACCAAGCTTCTTCTCTTCTTCATTGGCAGTTGGTTCTCTACCACGTATTATTGGTGTCTTCGCATACATAACAAGAATTCACAGAACAAGTACGTCAATCAAGGATTACCATGAAAACTATTATGAACTAGGTAAGCAAATTATATCTGAAAAAGATTACTCAAAAGTTGCAGTTTTAGAACGGAGATGCATGATAAAATTAAAGATTCTCATGTCTTATACGGTCGTATGTAAATTTTGGAAAAAATCAAGGCAGAGACATTAACTTATGGACAACATGAGTTTTCCTCAAGCAAATGTTGTTTTGATGCTAGAACAGTGAATAAGAATCTCATTGGAACATAAACATAAGGAATTGATTCATAGCAAGTATGTGATATTAGTAATTGCATAATATATTTGCAAAAACAACTGGTGACCAATTCAGAGTCGTGAATATCAGAACAAAGTATACATGTCACCCTGGCTCCATTATCCCTTCAATCCCTTCTCAGGGGAAATGCAAAGGAAGATAAGAAACAAAAGTACAAAGCTGAATATCTTACAATTACATTGATGGATCAACAAGAAAACTGAAAACTGAGCTTGCCTCATAGTAACGACGAAAATATGCTGCATCACCCAAAATTCCTGGATTAGTGAAGTTAACCATTGCAAAGAACTCCTCGAGGTCATTCTGCAAGGTAGTTAACGGGAGTGAATCATGAAGTGGCATGAATAAATGCGTGAATTTTGAAGAAGAGTAAATGAACAAGGTCCTCATGCCTGCATTGGTGTTCCTGACAACAAAATCCTACGCTTGCATGAAAGGGAAGCCAATGCCTACTCCAGGAATATGTTAATTTAGCAAATAAGAAACAGAAAGGGGATCAATCTTAAATGAACGTGTAAAGAGATGACAATAATGCATGAATGGTACCCGATTTGTTAATGTCTGGTCATTCTTAAGCCTGTGTGCCTCATCACATATGAGAAGATCACAAGCTTCACAATGGCTGAATTTTGAGGAATGCATCCGAAACATCTCATATGAAACAATCAGTACCTAGGACACACAGATTAAGTTACCATATGGTTCTATAGTTTCCTGAAGTACTTGTGAAACTGATACCTGCAAAGAGCTCCAGGCACTGGTGAAACTGTCAATTCCAGAGACAACATCATCTCTGGTACTTTCACAGAGAGCTATAAGATTAACTCTTTCTCCAACCCACTTTCTGATTTCAGCTTCCCAATTACTTACAAGACTGGTTGGTGTGACTATAATGGCCTTTCTAACCATAGGCTTTCCATCAAAACCCTGACTTAAAAGAGTATAAAGCAATGTGATTGACTGTAATGTCTTCCCCAATCTGCAAAATAGATATAAACCTTGAAGATGAGTCAAATCTTGTAAAGAAAGTTAAAAACACATAGTGGGGTGAAAAGCCTTAGAAGAGTGAAATATTTACCCCATATCATCAGCCAGAATGCATCCATTAATACCGGAAGAACTATATAGTCCTGAAACACATTCAAACATGAACTGCACACCTTCTCTGCATACAAGGTCAACAGCTTTGGCATTGAATCCTTTGATTAAAGCAGAAGAAAATTATAGCAACTACATTGTTTTCTGGTCAGAACCAGAGATTGCAAAATCGCTCGAAACCAGCCCAAATTCAATGGAATCAACCTAAGTTGACTAGATTTTAAATCTGGGCTTTAAAAAAACAGGGATTTTGGGTCAGACTTGGCTCTGTTTTTGGGTTTTGACTGAACTCAAGATGGAGTCTTTTTTAGGGCTGTGTTCGGGTTATGAATCCACAGTCCGACCCCAGTCCGAAGCTCGAATTTCTTTCACATACAAAACGGTGTCATTTTGTATGTGTAACAAAACAAATGTGTAACAACTAACAAAACAATGTTGTTTTCCTATTTTCATAAATAATCACTTCCAAGCTTGTGAAGTCCGAAGGAATTCGGACTCATGTTGAAGTTGAATGCTTCGCCTCAATTGAGTTTGGATTCAGACTCGAGTCAAATGCTTTGGGTCCAATCAAGTTTCGAGTCAAGTAAAAACATTTCAGGCTAGCTCAGGCCCGACAGTCAGAACCATTACATCTTTTAAGACAATCCACCAGTTAAATTACTCAAATCAGAGTTTCACTAAAGACAGCATCTTTAAGAAGAAATCAATTCTGCTAAAATCAAATTTAGGAACATTATATCATTAGCACCTTTGATGGGGTCGAAGAAATTGAACAAGCAATGGATCCACCACTATTGCTGTTGAATTACTGTCAACATCCTCGTATTCTTCAGGCTGCCATAACACCAAGGGATCAATCCCAGGTGGCAATATCACACTTTCATCCCCTACATCTTTCTCTTCAGAAGCTTGTGCACCTAATTGATGGGGTACTGGCAACGAGACAGGCCTCGAAAGACCCCAGGGAACAAATCTTTTACGAGCCCAAAGACGACGAGCAAGCAGGTCAGTTCCATCTTTATAGCCATTAGAACATGGAGGTTTAAAGGGCTTTCTACAAATGGCTGCCCCTTCTGACACAGTGAGAACTCGAGGAAGCAACGACTGTCTCCTCACAACGAGGTTGCCTCTGATAAATCACCCTCCAAAAAAACTCGGCTTTAGTTAAGGCAATTTTTGAGCATAGGCTTTCTTGTGTGGGCGCGCATAGTATAAACTATAAGGCAAATAACTTTAGTTGATACTGACTCGCCACTAACTCTAACAACTAAGCAATCAAATTAAAGACATGAAAAAAGACAGCACTAGCACAAAAGCCATGTACTAAAAAAAAGCTGAGAATAAAAACCTCTATCCCTTTGAGTAGATTCAGCAATATAATTCAACAGAAGTTTCGCATACCACGGTCAATCAATATCGAAATTCCCAAAGTTTTAAAAGAAAAGCAAACAGAAACCCTAACAACGGCTCGCATTGAAATAGGGAAAGCTCACAATTCTTCTTTCCTCTTCTGTATAAAATAGAAAAACTAACTTTGTTAATTAGATTTGGGCAAATGCGGAGCTACCTCACCAGAGCTTCGACATTCTGTGACTTCCGGTCATCATCAGACGATGTCGAAGAAGGCTCGTAGGAGCGGTGGCCATCATGATCTACGTCTTCTTCGACGGAATCAATCTGGTCGGACGACGAAGAAGACGACGAAGATGACAAAGATATGATATCTTCTTCGTCGAGTTCTTCATAGGATTCAACAGATGGCATTTTCTTTTGCTTCTTTCGAGAGATTGAGAGCCAGAGAGGTTCAAATTTAAAGCATTGGATTTGGCGGGAAAATGGATAATTTTCTTTATTGATCTAAAACGATTTGTTTAAAGGTTGACAGGTATATGTATAATTAATTAACGTTATTGTCAATTTTAAACTATAAAACTTTTTATTTGGAAGAAATAAAGAATGTATTAAAAATTATAAGGCTATACAAGACTATATAATCAAAGAACAAAAAATCACTAAAGGCTACACCAAAGGAGTTAAAAGCGCTAGTTGATTTTCCAAATGAGTTACATAGAAAACTTGTAAGCAAAAATGTGTCGTTTGGTTTTGCTACATAGGACCTGCAAAGAAGTTTCTTTGGTCTTGTAAGAATCACAGGTTATCAACACCATAAATCCCCTTCACATTTCATTTGAACATTGCTACACCATTCATTAATGTCTAACCGAGGTGGATTGACTAAGTTATAACTGCAGTCCATTTGTATTGATTGTACTGGCATTGAAAGAAAATATGTTTAACATTTTCAATAGATGACTTGCATAGAGTACACCAGTTCAGCAAAGCAGAGAAGTGTGTTATTCTATCCATTGTAGGAATTCTATTTCTGATAGTAAGCCATAAAGTGATTAAGGCATGAGAAGAGTTACAATTATACCATATGAGTTTATGCCAAGGAACAATATGATTGATGTTCCTAAAAAGGGACCAACATGATGCACTAAAGAAAATGTCAAAAGGAGTATGCATCCACTGAATTAGTCTTCTTTAGATTTATTAAAGACTACATGTGATACCACTACCTTCACTTACAACATTTGATAGTAAGTGAAGGTGCTATCACTTCACTAATTAAACTCCTTAATGCAGGTGCTCAGGTGTGGTCTTCAGCTTTAATCGAGTTCTTTTGGAGTAAAAGGTTAGTCTTCACAGTGGTCAATGCATGGGAAAAAGTTAGATGGTGTTCTAATGGGTTAGATAGGATTATGTTAAGAGAGGATGGAACATTTTTATTCAAATTTGTAGATGACAGTGGATTGAATGATATTCTTGAAAAAGGACATGGCAAATAGGTGATCAACCCTTATTCATCCAAAGAAGGAGGCTGGGTATGGAAATGGATAGTGGGAAAATTGACACCATTCCCTTATGGGTGTGCTTTCATAGCCTCCTTCTGAAATTTTGGACTATTGAAGGACTTAGCTTCCTCTCTAGTTCTCTAGGTAAACCACTTAGTATAGATTCTCAAGCTTCAAGTATATAACGGATTGGATATACAAAAATTTGTATTGAAATTCAAAAAACTCAAGATTACCATATTGTTGTCAATTATATGCCTTGGAGGAAATGGCTACTTGATTAAAAGGGAGATCACCCTTTCTTATCCCTAGAAGCCCAACAGCTCTACCAAAAAATGGGTGCCAATTAGAAGAGTTTTCAAAACAGGTAGTCAAGAGTAAATCATAAGACAAAATTCAAAGAAGTCCAACTAGTAGAAAAAGACAATAAACATGAAGACTATGAGGTCACTAGGGTGAACGAAACAAATGAATCTCTAATGCAGGAGAACAAACAAAAGGAAAATGCAGGAAATGAAGTTGGAATCAGAGAATCAAATTATAAATTGAAAATAATTCCTATCATAGAAACTGCGAATATGTTGCAAGGTAATGAGGTGAAGGTCGTACATGGAAATCATGTTTTTTCTTCTGGAGAATCTGAACAAATAGGTGAGTTTGCAGTAGAGCATAACATTAGAATTTTTAATATCCAAAATAAGGTGTCAGTGTTAGCACAAACATGTTTAAAAGGTGAATTAGAAATTTCATTACAAGTATATGAGGAGAATGCAAAATAGGGAATCTAGGCGGCTATTTCCAGAAGTTCTGAGTTTAGTGAGGATGTTCCAGGTGAGCCTAATATTGAAATCTCTAGCAATCCGGACAAGGAAAAGGCTGAATTGAAAGCTATTTATCAGGGGGAATCAGCAAAATATAGAAGAAGATCTACTAGGAAAAAAGGTAAGAATAGCAACAAAGGGGAAATTCCCAATATGACAGTTCTCATTCGAGACACTAGAACGCTCAGTGACCTCTCAAAAGGGCTATAGTAAAAGAGGTAGCCAAAGAAAAGCAAGCTTATTTTGTGGGACTACTTGATACAAAAATTAAGGAACCTCATTTACATAGCTGTCTAAATTTTTTGGGTGATTAATGGAAGTCTTTCTTTAACAAGCAATGCCACTATAATAGAAGAATCATTTGTTTTTACAATTCTGATATGATGGAAGCTCAAAAGATTGAAGAAAGTGACCAACATATCCATCTTAGTTGTCACTTGGGAGGTTAGTCCACTAAATTTGATCGTACCTTAATTTATGCGACTAGCTTTAACTTTCAGAGAAGCAGATTATGGGTTGATCTTAATAGACTTCAAACCAGCATTTCAAACCCCTGGTTGGTAGCTGGGGATTTCAACTATACTCTCAACTCTAAGGAGGTGGAAGGGGGATAATTCACGTTAAGAGACACTAAAGAGCTCATAAACCTTCTAAGTTGTATGGATTTGATAGATATAGGCTCAACTGGTCGGCTCTACACTTGGTCAAATACGCAACAAGGTAGCTTGCATATTAGTGAACACAGCATGGGTACAACAATTTCCACAATCCTACATGCATTTTGGAGAAAATCTGTTCTCTGATCATTCTTGTTTGCTGATTCAAAACTTATCAGAATCTAGGAAATTTAGTGCTCCGTTTAGATTCTACAATGGAGTTAAACAAATGGAGGGCTTATCGAAATTAATTGGCAGATGCTAGAGACAAGAAGTGAAGGGGTATAAAGCATATCAACTCATGCAGAAACTACAAATTGTCAAAGCTGCTTTTAAAGGATTCACACGTAAAAACTCTCATGATCTCACTATGCTTAAGGAGAAGATGAAACTAACACAAGAAAATTGTTACAGCTCACATTATGACTCAGATTTGAGGTGTATAGAGTTGAAATTGCTTACCAAATATCAAAAGGTTCTGAATTTTCACAATTCTATTCTCAAGCAAAAAGCAAGACTTAATTGGTTGAGGTATGTGGACTTAAATACAAAATCCTTCCACATTATGCTAACTTCCAAATGAGATAAGAATAGAATATTTAAATTATATGACAGTAGGGGTAACGTATAGTCAAATCAGGAAACCTTCTTAAGCTAGCAAGGAGATTTTTTGTTCAGCTGATGGGATCAGAGCATAGTGAGCTACCCACCTACAATATGAAAATAATTATGGAATGTTCAGTTCAACAAGAGTCAAAGGAATCATTGGTTTTTCAGAAGAGGAAGTCAGGAGAATAGTGTTTAGCTTACACCCCTCTGAAGCATCAAGACCGAATTTTCAGCATGGTTCTTTCAGCACACTTAGGATACTAATGGTGAGTTGTTTACATAAATTGTATTGGAGTTTTTGCTTCTTTGAAGATGCTCCAAGAAATAAACCACACCTATATCATTTTAGTACCAAAGAAGCTTCATCCTTTGAGCATGGTAGACTTCAGACCAATATCATGTTGTAACATTATTTGTTGGATCCCGCTTGTTTCTGGAATCCAACTCTTTAGAATACCATAATCCTGAGCGTGGTTCCTTGTAATATCTTTTTAACCAACATTGATTCATCATCTTGCTTTGATACCATAAATGTTAGGCACTGCTTGATTCCAGAACCCAACCTTTGCGAAATCATGAAACGTGATCTTCGTCATTACTCCTTATTTCTGGATTTTCAATACTCTTCGGAATCATAAGACATGTGCATATTACCCTGTAGGGTTAATTCATTTAACCCTTGTTGGACCCCGAACATTTTCTTGGAGATCTGATTTATTAAATGATAATTAAATGAGAATTTGTGGTAAATTAGTCATGTGCTAAGAAAAAGACAGTTTAAGAATGTAAATTGATATATGAGA
>JAOSBL010000212.1:31583160-31604456 GCA_027568915.1 Erythroxylum roraimae
TTATTGAGGGTATATTAGGTAGTATGTATTTATTAGTTTACGTTCCATCCTAAACCCCCCAAATCGGAGGTTTCTTAGTTTCACTGTTTAAGATGGAATGGAATGTAACATGAAACCCTCCGCTTCCATCCCAGTCCATTCCATTCCATTATGAAACCTTCAAACAAACGATAGAAGTGTGTTACGTTTCATCCCATCCCATTATAAACCCTCAAACGATAGAAGTGTGTTACGTTCCATCCCATCTAATATAGTGACGTTTAGTGCAATCAAGAAGAAGGGCCAGCCACAAGGTGCAAGGTTCCCGCAGGGTATAGCTCAGTTGGTTCCGGAGGGGCAGATTTGCTACAAGATGCAAGGTTCGAATCCCACGGTTTGCAGTGTGGGAGCAACATTTTTGAGCCCCTTGTGGGCTCCTTGTAGGCCTGTGGGTTGCTCACTTCTCCCTTAACGAGCCGCTGAGTACCTGATTCAATCCTCCAGCGATGATCGGGCCTGCGACTGGGAGCCCTTGGAGTTAGGAATTCAACCTTTTTGCCACAAGAAGAAGGACCAGCCAGCTAGGATAGGAGAGGATGACATTGACTTAAATGGCCAAGTCAGAAGCTCCTTTTAAGAATGAGGAATTCCTGGACTAAGTCAACATGTTCTTTAGTGTCGGAGGTGTTCAAGGACTAAGTCAACCACTTCTTTTAGGCACTCCAAGATTCTCTCAGGTGTTTAAGTCTGCAACAAGAGTACTTTCAAGTTTCAACATCACCAGTTGTATTTGGATTGAGACGTGCAAGTACAGCTATCATTTTTTCTTCATATAATTCGTTGCGCAACCAAACCAACGTCAAAAGAATATAATTGCCACGAACCGGATGAAGCCTAAGGACACCGGATTTGAATAGCGACGGTGGTGGGCCGCGGTGAAAACAAGTTAACTAAGAGGGAGCGACCATCAAAACGCCAATGAAGCTTATGGACACTAGATTTAGTGGTCGGATCGGAGTCCTATTGAGCTCCGAGTCTCGAGTTGATTAGACTTTTAAATTTTTTGATTTGTTAATAAAATTTTATTTAATTTAAAATATCATATGAGAAGTAATTACAGTTACATATTTCAATTGATTAATAAAATTTAAGTTTTTTATAATTAATGAATATATAAAACATACATATATTGACAAAATGATTAAGATGAAACTAAATTATTTATCAAAGGATAATAGAATTGTAAAAATGAAAAAGTATATATTAAAATTGAGAAATTCAATTAATTGAAGTTACTAATTTTAATTGACTAATAATAATTGATTTTTTAATGAATTAATATATAAAACATAATATATTGATAAAATATATATGATGAAACTAAATTCATTAATGAAAGAGGATATGATTATAGGAAATGAAAAATACTATATATAAAGTGAGAAATTCAATTAATCGAAGTTATAAATTTTAATTGATTAATAAAAATGAAAATTTCATAATGAATGAATATATAAAACTTACATATATTAATAAAATGAATAAGATGAAACTAAATTCATTAATAAAGGAGGATATAATTACAGGAAATAAAAAATTATATATAAAGTGAGAAATTCAATTAATTGAAGTTATAAATTTCAATTGCTTAATAAAAATTTAGATTTCATAATGAATGAATATATAAAACATAAATATATTGATAAAATGAAACAAAATTCATTAGTGAAGGAGGAAAGAATTATATGAATGAAAAGAAATATTATATATAAAGTAAGAAATTAATTTAATTGATGATAAGGACAAATTTCATTGATTTTGATGATATAATTTACAAAAGATGATTATGCAAATTTTTTAAATGATACAATTTACAAAAATTTAAGATAAAATCATGAAATAATGTTCTGCACTAGAACTGTGAGAGTGAAGAGAATAGACTAGAGAGAGTAGCTAACTGTTGTAGTTAGGATTATCAATAGTTTGCATCACTTCTATATGTAGAAACATTATAATGTACACTTGATTGTTGAGTATGAGTATATGTGTGATTAATCACCTTCGCATCAGTACTTGTGGCTGTACTAATATGAAAATAAAAAAACCAATATAAGGTAAGATAATATAAAAATAGACAAAATTGATATATCAAAAAGAAAAGAGTTTACCTTTAATATCTTCATCACTTAACTAAATTCGGGCATACATAAGGGCTTCCATAGTATGAGGATGAAGTCGAGCACAAAGAGAATTAATAACCCTACAATCATTGCTAAAATTAAAGCAAACTCCAAAGTAACAGTAGATGATGGAATTGCTAATAGGTCTTGTACAATTACTTGCATGATTGAAAAATTATTTTCACAACTTTTTCACCATAATAATGTATCGAACTGCACACCTTTAACTTCAGTCACACAATTTTTAGTCAAATATTTATCTAACACCATCATATTGTACGAAATTCTAGCTCTTTTTTCTTTCACAAATTTTGTAAGTAAAAGTATTAAATTGCTCTTAAAAGATGAGTCTGAACTTGAAACTAAAGTTGGAGCTGAACAACTTGAACTATTGCGATCCTCATCCTAAATTATGTCCATTTAAAGTTGATAATTATTAAACTAATCATACCATAATTATTTAATGACATTTACATGCTCTTGAACCCAATCACCATACAACACATTATATATAAAATAATCCCCCTCCGTCTTGTATCTCGGGTCTAACACGGATATGACTACAATAGTATGTCAAATCTTATACCAATAAGAATTCAACTTCTTTATCATCTATTCTGGCATAACCCAAATAACCTCGTTGGAATTAAACATCCAATCATATAAAGCTTTCGTTATCTATCACATAGTACTAAAGTAACAACGCGAAGTTGGATATTTTGTTCCTAAGAACAATTTGGTGGTAATATAAAATAATTCTAAAGTTGTACAAAGTTCTATAGTTGACTCTCATTGGTTTTCTATAAGCATGCAAGTGTATTGAGAATCTCTTTGTCTCACTCTATCAAACAGATAAATATATTAGATTACCACCTCTAACATCTTGAAGGTTGAGTTCTATCTAGTTGGACAATCGAAAACCAACTTCTTAGTACTCAGAATGCATAGTAGTCATATAGTTTCTTCAAATTTCTCAACTCTTTTAGGTATTACCCTCCAATATACTGCACTATTATGAATTAAACATATTACTTCCTTTATCATCTCCAACATATCCTTCATAATCAAATTCAAAATATGCCCAAAGCAATGCATGTGGAATAACGCTCCACCAATTAATAAGCTTCTAGCATATATCTTATTCTTCAACTTTTCAATCATAGCATCATTCGTGTTATAATTGTCGACTGCTATGGTTTACAATTTAGTGTCGATGTTACAATCTATCAAATAGTCTCCTAAAACAGTTGCCAACCTTTCTCTTGTATATGATGTTGGCACATAAATGAACTTATTGTGTATAAATATGAAAAACATCAATCATAATAAAATAAAAAAAGTAAATGATAACAATATTAAAAAGTATAATTACCTCAAAAATTTATTACATAAAGTCTAGTCATTATTAACATAATATGTTGTCTTTGCTATATAACCCTTCTTTTAGTTAGTGTTTGTCCATATGTTTGTTGTAAATCCATCCTTCAATACTCAACAATGTTCTTAAAATTTCTTTCTTCTTATCCTCGAATATCTTAATAATGGCCTTCTTAAATGCATTCTGAGTTAGAACCTTGAAGATTAGTTGCAGTGAGTTGCAGGACATCTGAAATCTTTTGGTATCAACTATAGATAGTGGATGTTCAACACCAATTACCATAGCTTGATATATTGTTGTCATAAGATGTTGCAGTCATTTTATCCTTTCCTCTTATAAAATTAAGGGTAAAAAATGCTTAACCTCCTGATATAATCTTCTTTCTATTACACAAATCTACATGTTTTTTTAAATTAGAGGTTCCAACTTTTGAACTCCCAACCAACATTTTCTGACAATGACATTTTTTACTCCATCTATTGATATGGTCTTATTGAAGTGATTCCAAACTTTACTTTTCAATTGACCTAGAATTCTGTCATCACTTGATACGGGATTAGAAGTTTCCACTTTTGTCTACGGTATCATATTACAACTCTCTACTGAAGGAATATGTCCATTCATCTGAAACAATGAACATATAAATATATGTGTTATTCATAATCATAATCAATAATTCATAAATATGGGAGAAAATAAGAGAATATAAATCATAATCATAGATTTAAAGTTTATCAATGACTTACACAATCACATACACCCCCTTATATGTGACCGTATAAGTCATTGATACCATGTCACACAACATATAGGCATGTATATGTTTTTGTAGACTTACATAGTCACATACATACATTTATGCTCATGTGTTATGTGACATGATGTATGTATGTGATTGTGTAAGTCATTGTAAAGTCTTTATGCATAATCACTTATTCAATTACACAAATGTGTATGTCACCATATATGTCACCTAATCATACTTACACGGTCACATTCACATGAATGTGTAAGTTCTCAACATTTTATTTCACAATCACTTACATGGCTACATACACGCCCATGTATGTGACCATATAAGTCCACAAAACACCCTTTAGATGGCAACAATCCCATAAATTTTAGTATTTCACAAATTCAATCTTCAACCAAAAGATTCAAAGCCAAAATATAGCTAAGGGGTAGTGGGAGGGAGTGTGAAGACTAAAAGAAGAAGGCATAGTGGGTGGCGAGCAACAGACTGGTCAGAGAGAGAGAGAGGGAGACTAAAGTATAAATGTAGGGGAAGAAAACAATGCAAGAGAAAGAGAAAGGTTAATCTAGACTAAAACGATGTCATTTTACTTCATAAAAAACAAAATAGTGTAACATAAAATGACGTTGTTTTGCTTCTAAAGTAAAACAACCTCGTTTAAGTTTTAAATTCTATCAGGGCTCAGGACAGGCTCGGGTTCAATATTAGGGCCCAAGGTTAGATCAACTCGGGCCTGGGCTATTGATCTCAGGTTAGGTCAGGCTCAGGCCCAAATGTCATCCCTAGATTTGACAACCTTAGCGAGAATGAGATCTGAACATGTGCGAAAACCTTCAATTCTCTAATAACAAAAGGAAACCTGACAGTAGCAAAATTATTTAGGCTACACGAATAAGAGACCCTAACTCAGTCTTTTACTTGCAAAGCAGAAACAATAAACTTAACAAAAATTAATATCAATCCTTTTGAAGGCTTGATAGGCCTAACTTTTTGCTCATTTAAGAGAATGATAAAAATTAATAGTCAAGTCATACATTTTAGAACTAATTCAATGATTTTCTTCTACATTACCTTTGGTAGAAAGGAACATTCAATATGGTCATATACTTTAGAAATTGTCAAGCTTCAAATCATGCCTTCATTTTTCCCTACCCCACACTTCTTTAGATGGTGATGAAGTTTAGCAGCAATTATAAAGTTATCTGTAATGAGTCTTCCAAGAAAATAAACTTGTCCAAAACTAGTTTCATCACTCTTTGGTATAAGTTTGACAATAGTGATATTTTATTTAAAGAGTTGAGGACTACAGTACAAATTGCCCACAATGTTTGATCAAAACCATAGAGCCTTGTCAAGGTGAAAAATGGAAGCGGCTCTCAATCTACTAAAGATACAAAATTTTAACGGTTTCTAATGTGTAAAAAAGGTTGCAATTGTTAATATTTTATTCCTGTAATTGATTAATTCAATATTTGAGTTTATTTTATATAGTTAAAATATTTTCTATCTGATAAACTTTTACTAACTAAAACTTGCGTTAATTTATTTGCTATAAGTAAAACGTGCTGATTAATTAGTGAATGATATGTAGAATCATTGTTGTTCTTTTGTTCATTTTTTTAACCATTGTTCTCGTGATCCTGATGGTCATTAATTTGAATGATTAGAAGAATTCTTAGCCATCTGAATTTTCTCGTTCCATACAATCTCATGCAACCGTAATTAAGGCACAAGAAACGCTGTTATGGTTAATTTTCAATAAGAGAGAAACGAAGAGGTGAGAGGGAAGAATCCAAAAGGAGCAGAGAGAAGAAGAGACAAATACCGGGAGGAAGAGAGAAGGCAGAGAACTTAGAGAGAGAGCGAGACGACTAATTCAAATTCATTCCGTTATTCTCCAAAACGGTTACTGGGTATTAACATTTTATATGTAACAAAGGCAGAAGCATACTGCACTGCAGTCATAATAACTCCTAAAAGGTTGGACAATAATCTACAAATTGAGACAAGAAGGTGTCGTCTCAAACTGAGTTAATAACGGGTGAATCTTATTACATTCAACAATTGCACCCAATTTAACTTGAACCAAAACGAGTCTAAAAATCTTGTAGTTGCTATCAGGTCAAGAAAAAAGACGATTCTATAGAATCCATTTCACACACTCACCATTTTCAAGTCATTCCGATTAGCGTTTCTGGACGAATCTCTCAACTAAGTAATTTTACAAGGACCTTGTACTATTTGTACATCAAAAAGGACTGGCAAAACATTATGCTCTCTCTTTATATCTATACTACAAAAAATTGAGCAAAAAATAACAATGGCATCAAAATTCAGCTGACAGGTAATAGCCAACAAATTAGGGTGAAAACCTACAAGTCATTCCATAGCCTGAAAGCCACCAATGAAAATAGAAAGGTTGAAACAAAACCTTTCACCTAATCATCATCTTCAGAATCTGCAGTAGAAATATACTGAAATAAATTAAGACTTGCAATAAAATGGGATGCAAATTAAGATAATAAAGGCAATGTGATGAGACAAAAAGTAATGTTACTATCCGTGATCCATCATCTGATAGTTCCGTGAGATGGAGTTCAAGATTGTTCAAGGACTGCCAGATGCTTCTCAGATAAAGGTAGGAAATAAAGGACCAAGAACAAGAAGACAAGTAATGCACATTCTTGATGTTAGAAGGGCAATAACTAGGTATAGCCATCAAAGTCCAGTGACTTGTTTCAAATACATAAAAATATTAGGTTGTGACTTGGCAATAAGGAGAGGGGAACAACAGAACCTTTCTTCACCTTAAGTTCTAAAGGTGACCTTAGTACCAAGAGGTTAGAACCTCCAGTGGTTGTAAATTGTATCATGTTTCTTTTTTCTTTCATGCATCCTATGGGACTTAACACATGAGGAAAGTAAGAAATACAATATCACTTTCCCTACGGATGACCTTAGGCTCACAAGGCTACTACGTCCAGTAGTTGTAAATTGTGCGATTCTTTTAACAAGCAATTGAAACATACCAGATCTTATATCTTCTCCCACTTGTCCTCTATTTCTCAGTTGTCTCATTATCATTGAGCATATGAGAACCCACCAGTAAATGTGGAACACAAGCAACATCAGCAGCATTGTATTAAAGACGTAGTACACTGATCTATCATACATCTTTCTTAAATCCAAGACGTCCAAAGAATCAATACTGAAAAGCCAGCCACATGTGAGCATAAGTTAACCAAAGCCATCATAAGCCAAACACAAAAAGATTAAGTGATGTATTGAAAACAAACCTTGAAGATTTTATAACCCAAAATGGGAAAAATATTAGTCGCAATATTATCCATGAGATGGCAAACAATCCAAAGCACATGCTTGCTCCAAACTCGTTCCCAGAATATTTAAAAACTTTAGCGGCTTCTAGGAACACATCACTTGCATCATGCAAGGCAAGTACAATGGACCCTATCCGGAAAAATCTGCAATTGGAAACAAATATACATCCACGAGAGTTGTAATGTCACTCTGTAATTCTTAAAGGCTACTCTATCGTGTAAGGAAGCTAAAATAGGGCAAGATAGAGTTCTCAAGATTCCTATTTTGACGAGACTTCTCAGAGATGTTTCTCCATCTCAATCTAAATATGGTGGTCTACAAACCGTAGAAATATTTAATGTCTTGAAGGAAAAAGAAAGAAAGAGAAGAAGCAATATCTAGCAAATGATTATGGATGGCATGATTGAGCTCAGCTGCAAGAGCAAGCCATTGTTGTGCAGTCAGTTCTCTGTCCCTTACAACTGAGGATAACTAAATGGAACTTTTACAGACATCATATATTTTGGGAGATGTTTGTTTCTTGTCTGATAATTCTTACATTACAAATGTGGCTTTATTTGTGATCCTAGCATACTGTGCTGCCTCACACATTATCTCCTCATCGTCCTTAGGGTGTTAATTAGATGCTGATTTTGATACCAATTCACATTTGAGATGAAGACAAAGTCAAGTTTCTTAGTAGGCTGATGCTCACGTAATTTCCAGGGAGTTGTTTGTTTTAACGTCATTTGCATGCCATGAATTTCAACATCCTCTCGCATCAAATTTTAGTGTCTTTTGATGCTTCCCAATCAGTAAATATTCAAAGGTTTCTTCCTCTTAACCAGCAAAGGCCTTATTTAAAATGAACAATAAATTTTATTATATAGAATGATAAGATGAAAGCACAAAAGCAGAAAATATAGAACACTTCAAAGGGAAAGTCCTTGATGTGGACATAAAATATGTTCACCTCACAATAACTGAACATACGACTTAGTAATAAACTCTTACCCAAGGGAAAAGTTAATTATTGCAAAATTGGCAAAAGTCATTGCTAGAATTAGATCTTTTTAGTAACTTGCAAGTATAAGTGAATAAGAAAGTAGATATAAAGAGCATGCAAAACACAAAACTTAAAGGATTCACCTTTGCATATATCAGCGAAAGGACACACACAACAGCTTTAAAGCAGAGTTAACAGTTTCACCCCATCTAAAAGTATCTTCAAGAAGGATGAGAACATATAGAAGAAACAACATTCGACTCTTGAGTGATGAAAACATGACAAAGATCTTGACTCGTGTAAAGAAGTTGAGGAAAAGAATGACTATATGCCTGTAATGCCCCTAAGAATCGGAGGACTGCATCACAGTTGAGGTTTACCGTCCAATATATGAGTAACTGATCAGGATAACTGTTATGACATGATGAGACATCATCACTGAAAAATCCTTCCTTCTCGTTTCCCACGTAAGGAGAGCAGCGATACTGTAAGTGTAAAAACCACATTGGCACATATAGAAAAGCTTTAAAGGGAGCCTGAAAATGCAAATGTGATTCACATCAGTACAAAGTAAATAAGATCCCAGAGAAGCCTTTTCTGAAGTATATATAGATAATAGAACAGCCTCTTATACCAACTTATCTAGGAAAATGTATCTACTGTTGTCATGATAATAATTATAGAACAAACAACTATACGTTCTAAATATACATATTGTACTATATGAAATACTCACTTCAGTTCTTGCTCTGGCCATCCTTTGAAGTATTCTCCAATATCTTTGAACCATGGTTCATTGTAGGCGATGTTTAAAATCCAAGCTTCTACAGTGCCATAGTACACTAGCTTCCACATTGATTCTGAGCATTTTCCAATGGTTGCTTTTGATGTCTCATCAATCCGTGACTTAATGGCTTTACTGTTTGAAAACCATATCGCTAGCCTCTGAACAAGTGTGAGGTTTATCACAAATATTTCAATAAAAGAGGAAGTGGTATACACGCACACACACACAATCTATTACCAAACAATGAAACAAGACAGTTGCAGAATAGTCCAATCTCATATATTAATCAGTTTTTAAGTAGTCAAAAAGCAACAGTCTTTTGGTTTTAAAATAAGAAAATAAAGAAACTCAATTAAGCAAAAGTGGGTGTTTTGTTATCATTCCTATTTGAACTTCCCATTCCAGAAAGATTCATGCTAACAGTTGATTAAAACAAAAGCTCAGGCCAAAACTTCAACACCTCTCTGTCTTCGACCTCAAAAGGCCTAAACTAAAGAAGTATAAGTAAAAAAAAACAGTTATCCAATTAGCAAAAGGTTCCATGAACAATTAATCACATAATCAAATTCTGACGATCACAAAAATAACCAAATGCATAACGTTTTAACTGAAGGAAATTTCATCTCATAATTCAAAAGTGAAACAGAAACAGAGATTCATCGTCAAGCCTTATCCCTCCAGTTCCATTCCCATTCCAGTTAACTAGCTACACACTTTCAACTGAAACAACACTCCCTTCACTCACCCAAATAACTCACCGCACGCAACAGTTAATTCAAAACTCTGCAAAGAGAATAGCATTAAAGAAACAGCGACCATACTCTGAAGATGAATCGGTCCAGTAAAAACCTTGCAGCAACGAAACCGAAAGCGAAGTAAAACGCGACAAGGAAATGCGACAAGTGCACTGAGCCACCGGAGATGGAGTCCATGCGAGAGATTTTCACTGCAACCAAAAACGAAAGCTTGGAGACTTGTAGAGCATCAATCAGCTGATCAACAAATCAGCGGCGGCGACTCCTCTGACTCCACTCTCCGAAGAAAACGGCATTCGGTTCACTTCTCCGAAGAAAACGGCATTCGGTTCACTTCTCCGACAAGAGCTAACGGAGATCTGAAAATTGACCAGTTTGACTGGAATGTTAAGTGTAAGAAAACGGAAAGTAAAAGGATTCTGTTTACGCGGTTAAGCAGGAGAGATAACTTATCATGTGCTCTATACATTCGGGGCAATGCTATGTTGTACGTAAGTTTTACTGTACACATGGCGCATTCGCCGTTGGATTAGATGATCGTAGGGATGTGCTTCGTTGGTGGGGTCCACATTTAAGACACATTGCCAGCGGTTGGTATTCCGTTCCGAATCTTAAAGGAATGAACTGAACTCAACTTGGGAACGTGGGGCTCATGACATGTACATTTATGTCGGGTTTGGGGCGCGTGGAATTTGCTTTTATTTTTGTTTAATAAGAAAGAAAATGGAAACTGCAAAGAAGACAAAATTAATTAATAAAAATATTTTTTATTTTTATGTTACCAAACAGTCTATTGTGCGAAGTTTTTTTAAAAAAATTATTTTTTAATTAATAGCTAAACAGTTAACTGACTTTTTAAAAAAATTATTCTCAGAAAAATTTTACTGACAAAAATTCTGCTGATAAAAGCTCTACTAATATAAACTCATCCAAACAGACACTAAAACAAAATTTTCAGAATTGGGTTTTTTAAGGTTTCGTTATAACTCTCTAAAGTTAATAAGAAAACAACAGTCGGGAGTCGGGGCTCTGTTTCTCTAGACTCGTAATGTAATGTGTCTTTTCCTTAAAATTAAATAATAATAATAATAATACAATTCGCTAATCGTCCACTTCTTCTGCCCTCTCTCTAGGGACAGCGCCGAAGTGTTTTATTAAAATGTCAACGACTAAAGGCACCAAGTCCTTGCAAGGAACACCCTTCTTATACACATCACCCAGATGTGACTCGCTCCCAATTCTTCCTCCTAAGAACACATCTGCTCCTTCCACAACCTTGCCATTTTCATCTCTTGTCATGCACCCCATGAACCCAATGTCTGCGACCTGCACTTGCCCACAGCTATTAGGACAGCCTGTCCAGTGCATTCTTACCGCTCGCTTCACCGATACCAGCCTCTGCACTTCCTCCGTCACCTTCACAGCTCTAGCCTTCGTTTCTATTATTGCTTGCCCGCAGAACTGGTTGCCAGTGCATGCCACCAAGCCTTTCATCAGAATAGGTGGCTCCGGTGAGAATCTGTCTTTAAGCAATGGCTCTTTAAGTAGTGCTTCCAACTTTGCATTTTCAATGTTGGGAATTATGATGTTCTGCTCAACAGTTAGCCTGAGCTCACCAGAGCCGTATCTGTCAGCTAAACGACCTAACTCTTCCATGTCCTCTGCTTGGACACGACCAACAGGAATGTGAAGACCTACATAGCTAAAACCCTCTTGCTTCTGAGGATGCACACCTAAGTAGTCCCTCCTTTCCCATTGCTTTTCAACCAATTCTTCCGAACTGGCTCTCTCCAACTCTTGATGTGGCATCCTTTTCATCACCTCTGATCTGAAACCTTCTATGCCCTGAAAATTATACAACACATCGCAAATCAGGAACTCAAAATGTTCAAAACTATACAAAACATCATAAATGAAGAACATATCTATGACAGGTACATCCAAACCAAATTGAATGTTTCGATGTTCCTTTGTCATACTTAACAACTTCACATCAAAAATATGAACTATCACTTACAAGTTCATCGATCAGCCACATCATCCTAGTCTTTTGCCTATTCCCTCTGGTTGCCAGATCTCTGTAGGCCTCAAGTATTGCCTTGCAAACTGGGATCACATCATCTGCTGAAACCCATGCATCGAGAGGAACTGCCTCAGCACACCTCTTGGGACTAAAGAACCCTCCCACCAGTAAATTGAATCCAAATCTTCCATCCTTCATGGCAGGCATGTAAGCAAGATCATTAATGTGAGGATGCTCGTATAGATCATGGGAGCCCACAACACATACATTCCACTTCCTAGGTCTGCAAACATCGAATCAATGGTTGAAATACTCGAAAAGAAATCTCCACTATGATTAAAATTTCATCTGTTATTCCCTCTTCAAGAAAATTAATCCAGCTGACATCCAGTGTGATATCAATTACAGCATCAATATCTGGACCTACAATCTCCGTGAATTCACGTTCAAATCTCAACTTTTTAAATTTCTATCCAACTCTGCCAGTGGCAAGTTCTTAAGAGGACTCTCTGACACAGACATACAATCAAGTAAACAATAATAATCTGTCTGTTCTGAAAGTGTTATGCGGGAAGGTTACCGATAAACTTACAAGTTAGTAATTGTAGGATTGCCGCAAGAGTTTGCAGTGATAAATTGGGAGAGCAAGTTGGTGTAAGGTCGTGTATCGACAATCTCATATGGGTCAATTCCAGCAAGAGGATTTCCGACCGGGTTTCTCACATTGTCCATCCCACTCTGCAGGCTTGTCAAGCCAACTTGAGCAAGACCCTCAAGTATTTCTGGCACATCAGGTAGAACAACCCCACGGATTTGCCAGTTTTGCCTGGTAGTCACATCTGCACAGCCATCCTTTCCATATTTCTTAATAACACTTGCTAAATATCGCGCGTGAGCACTGGTTGTTACTCCATTTGGTAGCTTCAGTCTCATCATAAATCTACCATCTGATCATGAAAAATTAAATAAAGTACAAGAAGAACAAATTAGTGTTAATTCCTCACATCTGACAAGAACTTCACTGCCAATCCGTTAAATATCACAACTAAATGATTTGATTACTTTTGACCCGATGGATTTTAGCTACTCAAGTGAACTTGGTAGTTAGATGGTTGATATTTTCATTTGAGCTCCAGACTGGAATCAGAACGTACATTAAACGTTTTGTTCAAATTCTTCTCCTTTGGAAAAAGTGCTTAAAGAAAAAGGGCAGACAATGGAAAAGCTCAATCAAATGTTACCGATAAAAACTTACACTGATGTTTTCTTCTGTGAAAGAGTCCAAGCCACTTGAGGCGAACATCAATATCATCCTTGGTAACCTTACTTTTATCAATGTCCTCCATTGACAACTTAGCTAATTCCTCGATCCCATTTTCCATGAAAAGCTTCATTGGCTCCTTCTCTAACTTCACCTTCTCTTGAGGGTTGATACCCTGTCTAAACTTCTCTTTCAAAACCCAATAACCATCTCTCTCCTCAACTTTCGGCTCCAACCTCCCTGCGTCTACCTCTTCCTTCATCGGAGTCATAGTTTGACCAGCAAACAGCCTTGTTTTTGGCCTTGAAGAAGAGGAAGATTGCAACAACGGGGGTGAAAGAAGCCTAACAGAAAGAGACGACATGGTGATGGACAGTAGCAGTGATAAAGATCACAACTTTGAAATATAACTCAGAAAAGGAGCAACCTTTGAAGGTGACAGATAAAAGGGTGGTGGAAAAAGAGCGAGGAGAAGGCATTTTATTGGACCGTAGAAGGAGAAGAGGGGGTTTTCTTTGGATTTGTGGAACAGGCTTTTGGGATGTGTCAAGGGTCATCATATTGAAGTTCTTTCTTAATAAAATTTTAAGGCGTGACTGATTGGTCTCTCATTACAACTTTCAGTTTGTCCGGTGAATCAACCGGATTTGGCGGCAAAAGATCATTGGGCACAACATATTTACACTGTGTTGTAAGTTCTGAAAAATTCGTTTTTGGATCCTAATACGCAATCAGAACCAAGAACAATATGTCGGTTTGTTCATCAAAGGAAACACTTTGGATATTCTTTGCTATGTACCAACAATACTTGAGAGTATCTGAATTTATATTTTTAAAAAATTAGTATAAAAAACACCCTTTTTCCTATTTTACACAGGATAACATGAAATGCTATTTGGGACACGTATCTCAAAGTGGAAATGAGGAGCTCAAATTGACTTAACCCTCTGAAGAAGCCAAGAGGCAGAGACTGAAACCACCGCCGCAAAATGAACATCAAAAACATGTGGCTTGTAGCTTTCAGGACCATGGTTTTGACCCATTACTTGCTCCATGAGTCGTTTCGGTTTTTATTTTCCCTCAAAGTCACCCTTTCGATTCCTTCGTCAAATCGATTTAGTCACTTCATTGTCCGATATTTACTGTCTTGCTTACCCAAGAATGTGTATGGAGCTTCACATAAAATACTAAGTAAGTTCGGATTTTGGCAGGAACTTATTATTTCTTCTCATCTCGTGTACTAAAGAGAATAGGGAAGATATTCATCTCGGGCTTCAAGTTCTAAATAACTTCCATGGGTCTAGTGAAAAGATGATGATTTGGTTACGACAGAAGAGGTGAGAAGATTACAGGGTTTGTCCCAACTTGTAATTTATTGTTTACTTGAAACAGATAAACCCTCCTCAGATGATAAAGAAGGCATAATCAACACCCGACGCCAATTGTTAACAAATAAATACAATTGACATTGACGATAGAAGCTAAACAATAATATTAAATGTAATCCTTACCAAAAGTATACCTTAAACATGAATTCTTTAGTTTAGATATCACTTCTACTTCTGGTGCCACTTGCACTAGGATAGGAGGCTTCAGGTTGAGCCATGACCGTGAAGATGGTAATTTACACGCTGATTTCTGCAATCAACTCTGATAGCTTAACAACGCATTCCTAATTTGTTAATACTGCTGATCTTCAAGCCATCATCAACAAAATACAATTTACCTTCATTTCAGTAAAATACCAAGAAAATAAGCATTCATTCATTAAGTGGCTCATGTTGTATCAGAATATTTCAATTTACATAGATGAATTGTTGTCTATCTACCCTACTTCCAAAATTAGCTGAGAACTACAACCCAACAATTGACTTAAACCCTATTCTTCCATCCATCCATCCATCCATCAATGAGGAAACCGTAACACGAAGGCAAATGAACTCTATCCAGTATCCAAATCTAAAGCACAAAAAACCAGCAGTTGACCCCCTCCTTCTGGCTTTTGCAGAACACGTTGAAATGGAGATTCCAATCACAAGAAGCATGGTTTTAGACAAATATCACTTCTAACTTGGCGCATGGGTTGATTTCCACGTGATTCTTCAAATCAAAATCAGTGAATTTATAAGTATATAATGCTTGCCTCTGTGTCATTCCTACAGGGTATATCCTGTAGACTTTAAATTCATTTCCTCCTCTTATGCTTTCAGGTCTTTCCTCCTTCCAAATTGGTATGTGTTTCATGGACTTGAACTTGTTAAGCACTTCATGCTTTAGCGCCTCGACTGTAAGATTCCCAGACCTGCATTTGACAATTCAACAACGTTTCAATGAAAAAGGGGTAGAAGAAGCACTCAAGTTTCAGCTTTCACGTGCAACCTGAAGTGAGATCATGAACCATAACTGCTTACATACTAAACCAAATTGTAATGGAACAGAATCTAACTATTAAAGACTTAATATTTGATACCAAATTAGACGTGTAACATGAATCACCACATTTTGAAATCTGACAACTTTTGGTAGCAAAGCGCATTTGTAGCATCAAATGAGATTACCTCAAAAAAATGGACTCCATTTCAAACCTCCCTCTTTCTCGTACATACAAATGAAACACAGTCTCTAAGCCTCTGGTGCATTTGCAGGGCCGTTTCTTAAACCCTGGGCTGCTTTCTTCTTTTTGTCGAATAATAGTTGCCAAGTGAATGCAAAGCCGGCATGATGAATGTACTGCTGCCATATCCACAAGTGCCTTGAAAGAATCGGACGGACCCCCGTACTTCCATCTTGTTTATAAATGTAAGGGAGTATCAGCATTCAAAAATAAATATGACTCACACGTACAGGAGTGTAACTTTACAAGAGATGGATTTCTACCTTAAAGACTGGTTATAGACCTCAGGATTTCCAGCAAGATGATTCATGGTCTTTGCAACTGACTCAACATCGTCTACAGTTTTAATATGTAAAATTGACCCAGGCGCAGGAGCAAATTCTTGGATGTTAGGAGCTCCAACTACCACAGGAATGGTTCCTGCAGAAAGAAATTTAATTTATGCCACCACCATAAGCACATCATTCAAAAAGTTTCCCCAAATTCTCAACTAAGATCATAACAAATAAGCGTCTACAACCCTTCCTCTTATCTTCTTACTCAGAAAATTACCTACTAGTCTTACATTTAGGGAGATCAATCATTTATAACAATCTCATAAGCTGAAAAGATTGCCAAATGCTTCATATCTCAAGCAAAGAACATAATCCACAAGTAACAAGAAGAAGTGACACATAGCAAAGAACATAGATCCAATACCAGCAACAAGAGATTGGAAGAACTTTTCAGTGACATAGTCCTCTTCATTTGAATTCTCAAAAGCCAAACTAAATTTATAGCGCTTCAGAGTTTCTACTTTGTCCACTGCAAAAATGTGAGAGATCACAAGTTATAACTCATAAATTCTAGTAAAGAACAGTAAATAAATACATGCTAATGCAATCAAATCCAGAAACAAATTTCTAAATTTAGTCCAGCTCTTAGCACATATGATTCATTGGTCAGGGATCCCAAAGTACTGGAAATCAAATGATCCCTGAATCTCACTGAATCTTCAGCTTCTTTCTTTATCTTTTTGTTTCTTTATTTTTTTTGGGGGGGTACAGCAACAGGCAATCTTCTGTTTCTTTAATCCTAAAGCACTCCTTAAGCTACAAAGGCACAGAAGTTCACAACATACTCCACCTGGAAACTTTACGAGCCTGTGTGGTTAGACTTTTACAACCTTAGACATATCCATAGGGATGGTTAATTTCTAGAATTTATATTTATTTTGAGTTTTTAGCAATATCAGTGGTCAAACAATAGGTGAATGCAACCTTTCCCGATTAATCCAACATCAGCACATTTAGAATCATTGGAAATTGCAATACTACTTTCACTAAAAATGTATTAGTTAACTGTTTGTAGATTTCTCCATATTATGAGTACAACTTTTTAGCCTCAGGTGCACAACAATCCACCTCAAGTACAACAACTTCAAGGCAAGAGAAACCATTTGATAGGCGAGTGTTCAGGAGGCCTAGCATCTACAGCCAAAAGTGAAAGTTGATGCTTGAATCACATCGTATGACAACTTATGAACTACAATGGAACAATGTCATGACAAAAAACAATAATTTTACTCATGAAATATGCCAAAATGGCATTGCAGTTTCACCTTTTCCATCACGGTTACGGTGGCAAGCACCATAAGAATCAATTTTGATGTTAGATCTTTCAAGTGCATCAAGAGCCTGCAGGCGGAAGTTACGAGCACCACAGTTGGAAATGAAAGCTGCTGCAAGAGCTTTCTCAGTCTTGGGTTGCACTGGTGCCATGATATCATACTCAGCCCAGGAAAAGTATCCCACTGGCACATCTGATGACAGACTGGTTGTCATTATGATATCATATCCCTTCCTAATTCATAAGAACGGAAAAAAAAAAAGATCCTCTTAATTTTCATAAAACTAATAGATTAAAGAACAAAAAGATTTAGCTCCATAAGTATCTCAAACTGGTAATATATGAAACTTTACGAGAATGCAAACACTTGTGTTTTATTTAAATATACCGGACATTATATTCAAATTGGGTACAATTGAAACAAGGCATTCCAATTCTTCTTCAGTTTAAAGCAGCAACTCATTTGCAATTGACCACATTTCCCATTACTAGTTGAGGCTAGCAATTGATTACTGTTAAGACCAGCTCAATCCTTAACCTTTGTATTCAAGTCATGAATTCCAGCTTTTCAGTTGAAAGAAGAGGCAACATGGCATAGATAGTTCAGTACAATCCCTTTCATATTCCTCAACCATATTAGTAAAACCAAGCTCTCTACTTGATTAACAAATAGAATAAATCTTGTTAGAAGATATAAACTATCTCTTTTTTTTCTCAAGGTACACCTTAGAAACCTAGAAGGAATGCAAGTGGACAAATGATTCACCTCAATACAGTGAAAAAAAATGCAGCAATAACTTTTAAAATTTCAAAAACAACCTTAGAGGTTTGATTATTATTTCCTGAGTGTTCTTAATGGTATATTTTTATTAATGTGATACCTATATAAGTTTGTGCTTACCCACCGTCGTGCCGTGTCAATATTGTTCTCTGAATAGTACTGAGCTGATTCCATCGACCGGTGCACGGTCATAGTCCCAGATTGCTGAGCTGATCCAAATGCACCATCAGGATTTCCACTAGAACCAAATCCAAATTGACACCCCACATTACAAGTCTTCCAGTCCTGTAATGAAGAGAATCACATGTGAGCTATGGAAAATATTGTGAACCTCATAGCAAATGTTTGATACTCAATCTCAAAATAGTTAATTTTAAAAATCCAAACTGGGAAAAAATCTTAAAAGATACAACAGAGTAATGCTTCAAAACACACATGTTTTAGTAAGACAGCAGGTCCAACAAGCTAAGCAGTATCTATTCATGGTTGCCTCGCACTTCCAAGCAATTGAATTTGAAGTTTTACTGAGTAGCCTATAGTTTCCAAGGTGGAGCATGGTTCTCAACCTGAAGCCTATAAGCCTAGTTTCAGCGTACGAGTGGTACCAATATATTTCACTAAAACCCCAATCCCTTTATTTTAAAATTAATGGTCAATATGCATTTAGTATCTCTGTTGCACTTGGACAAGGACCACACAAATTCAGGGAGAGAGATTTTAACAGAGTCAACTGAAGAAATTTCCAGTTAACTAAGTGCCCTCACCGTCAGTTCAACATCATAAAATTTTGAACATTTCGAATTCCCACCTATCACTAAAGTACATAAATATTACTCATAACTCGGTAATCAATTCCATCGAAATATCACATTCTGTGTTCTATAAATTCAAGTAACACCGAGCATTTTGTCTCCAAATCGTGTTAGAGACGGCTACATAATCCTCTTCTCCACCGATCAAAACTATATTCGATTAGAAGACGATGGTCCACTTGGATGAATAAAGAAGAAAAACTAACCCATGCTCTACACAGGATATCATAATCAAGACTGAAAATTTTAACCTTCTAGAAGTGAAGCTATTCACTCATTCCATACACAATAATTCAACAAAAACACCCACGGATCAAGCAACTAGCAACAGTTAACATATAGTCGATCAAAGTCAAACTTTTCACGCTCATCAAAGGAAGTCTAAAACAAAAGAATGGAATTGAAACAGACCTTCTCGGCGCCAACGACCGAGATAGGATCTTTACCAAAGTCCCTGGAATAAACAACAGCATCTTCTCTCTCCAACCATTCCTCGCAGCTCTCTGTTTCCAAATTTTTCTGCGTGTCGTGAAGACGTCCGAATCTAGCTCCCAAATCCTCACTCCCCACACCCCAATCACGCGACGGAAGCGATCTATCAAACCAACTATCAGCCCATGAATCAACTAAAGCTGCATTTTTAGCCATATCAAGACGACCCAGAAACAGGATCTCTGCCAAAACCACGAGAGCAACAAAAACTGGCAAAACATTTGACCACTTCCTCTTAGGAACAGAAACTGACGAGGAGGAAGAAAACCTATCTGATACGGGCAATCCGTCTGTATTTTCAACGGCTCTTGAGCCTCTTGAATTTAAAAAGATACCCATCAAGCAATACTCCCTCTTCCCGTTCTCGAGTTCTTCGTAAAACCCCCTCTACTTTTTCCCCCCCGCCCCCCCCTCACTTTCAAGGGGTGAAAGTCCCAACTGCTGTTTAAAGATGACCTTTTTAAGAAAGAAGCTGTTATAAAAGATGGCAATTAATTGATTTTTAAGTTTGGAAGAACAGGGAAATGTCCTTGCACTTTCCTACAGGATGTTTTGGGCGAGTTTTTCGGTTGGAGGTAGAAAATCTTAGTTTGGGAAGACTTTTGTGTCTCTCATTGGCAAGAGGAGTCAACGGAAGAAGCGTAGCCCTGGCCAATAGGAACACGTGAATGCTCAACTCCCCCTCTTTCTTTGGTTGTTTTGGTCTGAGACGATGAAGCTTTAATTAAAGGAGTTGGTGGACTTGGCGGACCGGAGTCACAACTCACATGTGTTAGCTCAAAGGAAAGCAATGTCGAGCAGCTTAGCCAATACCCACTTAGGCCATATCAGTGCTTACTTTTTTATTTATTTATAATGAAATTTAATACATTTATTCTAATTTTTAAAACCAAATTTGCTTTTATTCCTATCATTTCACTTTTATATAAAAATTTAAAATTGGTAAGTTACATTTTCAAAATGTTTGAAATTTAATTAAAATTTTTAAAAGATTTAATATTTATATAAAACTTTTCAAGAAAAAGTTTGGTACTAAGACTGGAAACCAGGAAAAAAAAAAACTTCTAATGGAAGGGATCTTTAGAACTTTCTCCAAATTTGTAGATTTGATTTGCAAAGTTTGTTTACTTTCGAACTAAATAAATCATCCAATCCATGATTATTTCAACCCAGATTTAGTTGTGGTGTCGTCCAGATTCTGTTAAAAGTTTCTGCCGTAATCACTTAACAGGTAATTTGAACAAGGTTCTCTTTGGCAATCAATTGATTACATTTAATTGTTAGCTGATTCTATTAAATGTAATCATCTGTTAACTGATAGCTGTTTATATCAGTTGATTTGATCAGCAGATTGCATTAGCTGTTTGTTAAAGATATTTGATAAAATTAGTTGTTTAGTATTAACTGTTTATGTGTAAAATAACTTATGAGGACATAACTTTAAAAAAATTATAAGGATATAAATATTACATAGTTTAGGTAAAGAAAGTCAAGAGAGGGAACAAATAAAGGTGGATTCCTGACAATTTACGGAGGTTTCATCAAATT